>OZ024741.1:312678431-312818431 GCA_964016885.1 Eledone cirrhosa | reverse complement strand
CTGTACCAAGGATTTCACAATATTTGTGATATGGGATTCATATTTATAGTAAATTAGTAGTCTATTCTCACTGTGTCGTCATGAAGATCGAAGATAAAAGTCAATTATATCAACCTGCGTCATCTAAGCCAGTGGTCGCCAGCATGGGTTCCGCGGAACCTTGGGGTTCCGTAAAACAATCTCCGGGTTCCTTTAAAAAATAAATATTTACATTACCATTAATATTTTGGGTTTTCTGAAAAAGGTGCAAAGAAAATGCCAAAGGTGCAATGTATAAATGAACAAGTACTATTGTAGTGTACACAGGTTCTCCACTCCAATTCGTGGAAAACACTACTTTCAGTTTCTCACTTGAATTAACAGAAAAACACTGTTCTGAGATTTGTGGAAATTGAATACTTTCAATTTCACATCAATTCTTGGAAAGACATAGTTTTCTGAATGCCGAGAATTTGACTACTACTGATAATACACTAATTGAACTTAGACATTGACCAATCACGAACAAGTAAATGTTGGTCGATGACAGCATAACTTTAAACTGAAAACTTCAGTTCAGCGAGGTCTCTCAGCCAAGAGACAGGGTCAGTTCGCTGTTCTCACAACGTAAGTTCAGTAGAATGTGTTCAATAGAGAACACGTTTTAATCTGCTGCCCTAACAAAAGCTTTAAAGTCGTCTAAAGTTTCCTCACTGAGTGAACTCGCTTACTAGTCGTTTTCAACATGCATCCAGTTCCACAGACAATTCTAATTAAGAACACGTTACATTCTGTTGTACTTTGCACAGAAAATATAACGCCTGTAAAGTTTCGACTACTAACAAAGGTAATTTTGTATTCCATGCAGACACTATAAACTTTGGCACACAATTATGTATTCATTTGATGACATCTGCATTCACAATTGAGAAATTACTTTATACAATAAATATATATGTCCACAAACATTTGACTAAACTTTATTTGTTCCAATCTAATATATGTTTAACGCAGCCTAAAGCCTTCTTATATTATATCTAACTTTCACTCAAAATAGATAGAAGATATCTGAATTAATTTCCAATACCATCGTCACATCTACACTATCAGCTGATTTGCATTTTTTGTACCTTTTAGTATGGCGGATATTTATTATATTTACATTACCAATAATATTTTATACGACCCTAAAGTAGTATATGCAGGAAGTGCTGGACTCTGAAAAAAATTTCTTATAGTTGTTCATAAATTTGCACCTTTTTCAGTAACCCCTAATATTTTAATATTAATATAAGACTTTAAATAATATGTTTGCCATCCTAAAATGGAGAAATTTCAATTTTTTAAAATTAAAATATTTTTTTAACTAGTTAAGTTTTTCCAAATATCTAAAATTAAAGTTAATTTAAGTACTTTTTGTAATTAAAAAAACTGTTAATTTCTCTTGTTTATTAATGTCATATTAAAAATGTTAACTGTAGATAAATAACATTGATATGATGTCTACTGCAAAGAAGCTGAAGTTAGATACCAGCAGTAAGGTTAGACAGTGGTGTGATGATTATGTTAGATATGGATTTCAAAAAGCTGACACTTAAAAAGATACACCAGATCAGCCCATGTGTTTGCTATGATCAAAAGTTCTATCAAATAGCTGTTTAAATCCTGTAAAACTTAAAAGACACATTGATACTAATCACACTAATGATAAAAACAAGTCACTGGAATACTTTACTTCGCTGAAAAACAACATAAAAAAATTCACAAGCTAATATGTATGACTTGTTTTGTAAAAGGTCAGATAGAAATAAAGCTTTAACATGAACATCTTTTGAGATTTCACATTTGATTGGTAAAAACAAGAAACCATTTACATTAGGAGAACAGTTAATTCTGCCAGAGAATCTTTCTTTTTGAAAGCTGCAGTATTAAGGACAAAGAAAAATTAAGCCAGTTACCATTGTCAGCAAATACCGTAAAAAGAGGGATAATTGATATTTCTTCTGATATAGAAAATCAGATACTAACTGCACTAAAGAAAAGCCCATGTTTTGGACTGCAAGTGGACGAAACTACGAATATTAATAACAAGGCTCAATTAATTTGCTATGTACGGTTTGTAGACCTTGATAAAAAAGAATTAGTAGATGGGTATTTGTTTTGTCTGGCATTAGACATCACAACTAAAGGTCAAGATATATTCAATAAAATTGAAGAGTATTTTTTTTTAAATGGTGTATCTTGGAGCAAGTTGACTTCAATAACAACAGATGGAGCAGCTGCAATGACTGGTAAAAATTCTGGTTTGATTGCAAAAATTAAAGAACAGACCCAAAATTGTATTTCAAATCATTGTATGATTCATCGAGAGGTTTTGTGTTAAAAAAAATTCAAAGACAGAGATGCTCAAATATTAAATGACTAGCTGAAAGACATTGTCAAAATTATCAATTTGATCCATGCAAGAGCAAAAAATTCTAGAATGTTTGAATCTATTTGTGAATCTTCTGGAAGTAATTATAATAGATTGTTATTGAACAATGATGTGCGTTGGCTGCCTTTTGGGGATGCTATGAAGAGAGTTTTTGAACTGAGAGAAGAAATAATAGTTTTTTCTAAAAAAACAGACTGATGAAAGAGCAAGTGTATTAGAAACCAATGAATGGAATGTGCAACTCGCTTATTTAGTAGACATTTTTGGTGAACTGAACAAACTAAATAAGTGTCTTCAGGGTAACATGCAGCTATTTTTACTTCAATCAATTTTATTACATATTTTCAATCAAAATTAAACATCTTTATAAAAAAGAATTGAATCGGACAATTACTTTCAAACCTTGAACAAAGATTAAAAAGAGAGAAAATTTTGACTCCAGCAATCTAAAGAAGATCATTCTTTCTCACTTAAATGTGCTTTCCACAGGTTTTTCAGATTATTTTGACTTGATGGAAAAATATATTGTGAGCAGAAATTTATAGATAAAAATCCCGTTCACCGAGATCGAGCAGTTAGTGTCATAAAATGACGCTGGAAATTGTAAAAATTTACTACCTGTCCAATGCTTACATCAGTTGATGGATTTGAATTCAAACGAAGACCTGAAAGTGATATTCGAAAGCAGAAAGAAAGAACTATGGATCGACTTATTCTTGATTGGGGAGTTTAATGAAATCAGCCAACTTGCATTGAAGTATTTGACTTTATTCCCATCTAGCTATTTGTGTGAAAAAGGGTTTTCGCAGTTGGTGGAAATCTGCACAAAGAAGAGGAATAAACTGTCAGCAATTGACGAGTGTATGAGACTGGCATTAACTAGTGTTGAACCTCGATTTTCTAAACTCACTGATGAGGCGCAACAGCAGAAAAGCCATTGTGTTCGATTACATACAGACACATGAAACACTAAAATAAATAAATACTTTATTATTTTTTTTGAAAAGTTTTGTACTGTATAGGTTCCGTGAAGAATTCAAAATATTTAGAGGGTTCCTCGGTTTTAGAAAGGTTGGCGACCACTGATCTAAGCTTCTTTGGTGGACGTAAGCTAATCTATTACTACTGAACTATTATTCCACCGATTAAGGTTGGAGTGTTGTCTGAGAGTTTTGTTAATTATATGTCTATATTGATTTTTTCAGGATGTGAAGTTGGACGGTTTGGTTTAGAATGTGATGATATATGTCATTGTATCAACAACACTAAGTGCAACGTGAAGAATGGAATATGTTCAGATGGATGTTCTGGTGGTTATCGTGGAGACGATTGTCAAGGTATATTACAGACATGATAGTCTGTTTCTTCCCACTTCTCTCTCCATGTCTCCCTTTCTGTTTATTTCACCATCCCTCTCTATAGATGTGTGTGTGTGCGCGTCTGCCTGTGTTTGTATACGGCCGAAACTTTATGATACTTTTCTACTATACAAAGCATTAAGCTAACAAATATATTATCATTGTCAATAAAATTTTGCTCTAATCCGTTTACTTCTTGCATACATACACGTTCACACTTATACACCAATGTTTACGAACATATATGTATGTATATATATATATATAAGATAGTATTGAAGTTTGCTTTAAGCATTGTGGAATAATAATGTAAATTTCTTTAATATATATATATATGCGCTCGCGCGTGTGAGTGTGTGTGTCTCTGTGTGTGTGTTTGTGTGTGTGTGTGTGTGTGTGTGTGTGTGTGTGTGGGGGGGTGTAATAAACATCACACTATAATTATTCCATTACTTAAGGTTTCATGAAACTAGACGATCTTAACAGAAACGTCTAGTACGCTCATCAGATGAAATATTTATATATCTAAACTATAATAGATTAAGGACTGCGTGACTGCATGCGGTTTAATTCTTTTAATCCGGTTAGTAAAATAAGTTTGATTACTTTGAATAAATAATGAATGAATATTACATAATTTATGTACTAAATATCGTAACTAAATTTCATAAACATTAATAATTTGAAATTGACTTCTTTTAAAAGTTTCTACACTTCCGGTATATCGTCGCCACCACTACCAGTTTAACTACCATATATATAGAAAGAGAGAGTGTGTGATGAGAGAGATAGACAGATTCTGATTTTCTACACGCTGGCGCGTGTGAGTGTACACATACATACATCTAAATGTATGAGTATATAACTATTATTAGTATATAACTATAATCGCGCAAGACACAAACTTATAGAAATTAGACGCTCACGGACATACATTCAGATAAATACACATACATTCACACATACTTTCACCCAAACATACATACATTCACATATAGTATTAATTATACTATTTATGGTTATGTAAATACAAAAACCTTTTGCAGTTATATATATTTTTTTTATACAAACCCTAAATAATGGTAGGCAGTAATATATTACTACCTTATTACCAGTAAGTTAAGTAGCTCAATGTAAAAACATCATATGATTTACAGAGCAGTTATATGAATTATAAGAATCAAAGAACTGTTCAAAACATTTTTATGCTTACAACTGTTTCCTCCTAACAGAGGTTTGGATTCTTCGGAGCAATTTATTATTGAATGAACACTTATATGACCTCCTTTTCACCCAAGAGACATGCAGATACATATGCAAATATTGCTGTAATGAATGTTGACCCACAATATTTGCATATGTATCTGTATGTCTCTTGGGTGAAAAGGAGGTCATATAAGTGTTCATTCAATAATAAATTGCTCCGAAGAATCCAAACCTCGGTTTGGAGGAAACAGTTGTAAGCATAAAAATGTTTTGAACAGTTCTTTGATTCTTATAATTCATAATTCACATATATACATTTACACAAACACACACATAAAATCATGATAGCAGCGTTCGGTGAATTGGAAATCGGAGGGTAAAACAAGTATAATGTTTTATTTATTCATTAGCATTTTATTTATTTATTAACTCTTCTTTTTTTAAACTCATTTAATATAATGGTTACAGAACGAAAACACTAACAAATATAATTGTTTCTACTTTTGGTACAAGGCCAGCAATTATCCCAGTGCATTACTGGTACTTTATTTTATCCACCCTGTAAGGATGAAAGGCTAAATTAACCTCGATGGGATTTGAACTCAGAACGTAAAGGGACGTAACTATGCTGAAAAGCATGGCGCCCGACCCTCCACCGATTATGCCAATTCTATATAATATATACAAAGGAAAGGGAAAGGAAAAAAGAAAGAGAAAAGATACACAAGCACGTAATACACGCATTTTAGACCGCATAGAACAAAATGCAGGCGAAAGAGTGGTGAAAACGAGCAGCTACCAGAGCGAAACAGCAATATTACGAGGAGCACTGGGAAACCTCTCTAATAATTTTTTAGGCAGGCCAGCACGCTCGCAGCGTTACCTACGGTGAGGGCGACGCTGGGGTGCTGGAATAACCAAGCGCCTTCACAAGCATCACCAGTCACCTCTGTTTGGCGAGCCGCCGGGGAAGATAAGAATCTCGCTGTCGGTAGCCCGATTCCCCCTAACGTTCGACCGCCACAGGCTGGATAATGTAGTTAGCTGACAGAACACGGTATTTTAGGATTGTGTTCCGTTCAGCTGCAGATGCTGTGGATCTCGCCCTCATCTCTGCATCCAGAATGTGGGAAGAAGCAAAAGAGTCACTCACGTCAAGTCTTTTCCCATCAATTCAGGACAACCCAGATGGTTTCAAAATTGAAGGGATGTTTGCCTGGGCCAAAGCTCTTAAGTGGTAATATGACAGTGTGTGTATGTGCGCGCGCGTGAGTTTGTCGGCGTTCTTAAATGAAAGACACGTCTGTGTGTGTCACTGTTTTTAAGTTAGACATATATGTGTGTGTATCCCTTCCCTTCCTTTTACACACACATACATTCACACAAACACACATACACATTGCGTGATGGAAGGGTAGTCATTTATTTATATACATGTGGATGGAGCCTTACTGAAGCAGTTAGAGAAGATCACGTATCTTGGAGCCGTGTTCATGAGTGATGGAATGCAGGGGACTGAATTAAGTGCAAGAATTGCAAAAGTTGATTAAGTAATGCGCGAACCTCAGCATTCAGCAATCAGTTGAACGAGGGTAGGTGTAAAAGCCAAACTCGATGTCTTCCTGGTATTCCTGCCAACTCTTACTGAGGATCATGAATCTTGAGTAATGACTAAAAGAATACAATTGGAAATAAAAGCCGCAGAAATAGGATTCCTCCTAAGAGTCTCTGGAATAATATTACTCGATAAAGTGCATAGCTCAGAGACCAGTGAGTCACTCCTGGTAGAGCCGCTCCTTCTCCGAATTGAGAGATCACAACTCCGGTATTATGAGCATGTGGTTAGAATGTCTCAGTAAAGAATCGCTGGACACATTTTACAGGCAAAACCAACCGGCAGGAGACTCAGCAAGATAGTTGGATAACATCCATGAGCTTGGCTGGTCACGCTTTGAGATCCAGCTGGATAAGTTACAGATGTTTGCTTCTGACAGACTCGCTGGAAGGAGTGTTTGAGAAGGACTCTTTCCCCACGACCGTCTCAGAAATAAGTAGGTTAAGAAGAAGATATTGTCAATTTACTTTTCAATTTATATATATCTATATGCATATATATTTGCGTATAATACCAATATGCACACTACATATGTTAGCAGAAAACCGCCCGGGGCGGTTTTTCTACTAGTGGATATAAGATTTGAAATTAAAATCTATTAAACATGAAAGTGAGGCTGAATTGAAATAATGGAAAAAATACTTGTACTCAGAGAATCAGATACACATACATGCACATACACATAAAATGAAAAGAAATATATATCAACATATATTTACACATACATACACATATAGATACGCACATGCATATATAAGTCAGTGTTAATGAATATACAGAAAATCCCATGTGGACATACACATACACACGCAAATTAAGCAAACAGGCATGCGTAAAGAAAATAATATAAATACCTACATATATACATGCACAAAGACAACCTGCGTATATACGTATAGAAATATATATACACACACTATGCATACCTATATATATACACATATGCACACGCCTATGTATATATATATATATATATATATATATTTATATATATATATATATATATATATATATATATATATATATAGGAACCAGTAAGACCCCGACAGCTGAGCTCAAGCCGTTTCGACGGCTAATTCTGGACTCCAGAATTAGCCGTCGAAACGGCTTGAGCTCAGCTGTCGGGGTCTTACTGGTTCCTATTACCCACTCTACTACCTCAAGTATTGAGTACTTTGGTGCGTTATGGTCCACCTGGTTCCTTACCACATTTCCTTCGTTATATATATATATATATATATATATATATATATATATATATTTATATATATATATATATTTATATATATATATATAACGAAGGAAATGTGGTAAGGAACCAGGTAGACCATAACGCACCAAAGTACTCAATACTTGAGGTAGTAGAGTGGGTAATAGGAACCAGTAAGACCCCGACAGCTGAGCTCAAGCCGTTTCGACGGTTAGAATCTATAATAAATAGACGCTCAGATTTGTTTTCTATCTGCCTGCATAAATTCCATAGAACTTTTCACAAAGTATACAGTTAATATTCAATTCTTTATCAATTTAGAATCTTTTCTCAAAGGCACATATACATACACCTCTTTAAAATATACCCATCTACCTTACTTTAAAGGGCATTATACACTCTATAATACTCGTTTACTCATTACCCTCATTCTATCTTCTCGTAAAATAATAACATTTGTTTTTGACATTTTGAATATTCATCCGCAATCATTATTATTTTTTCTCTCTATCATAAATCTTTTTAATCTCAATTTCATCCTTAATTTATTATTATCTTTTTCTCCCCATCAACGAACTCATTATTAATACATATCAATTCAATATACAAACTTTAACTTCACATTATTTTTCTCAAATCCTTCTACACACAAACCTTAACAATTTTTCTCTTCGCTAATTTTGAAATTGCCACAATACATACATTTCTTCTTTTGACGTTAGAATATTCACCCACAATTATTATTTTTTTCTCTCTATCTTCATACATAATTTCCCTTCGTTAATTTTCAAATTCCTTTAATTTATACATTATCTTCCAACGGTTCCTAACCTCTCTATATTAAAACAATATATCTTTTTCTCAGTTATAAAAACTATCTCTTTCTCTCTATCACCCATCTCTCCCTCTCCACCTTCACTCTCATCTCCTCCCCCCTTTTTTTCATCCTTCCCCCCCCCTCCCTAAATAAAATATTTTTTCATCGCACATATCCTCCCTTCGTTAAATTTCAAAATTTTTAATTTATACAGTATCTTCCAACGGTTTTCAGCCCCTCTATGTAAAAAATATATCTCCTCTCAGTTATAAAAACTATCTCTTTCTCTCTATCACCCATCTCTCCCTCTCATCTCCTTCCCTTTTCATCCTCCCCCCCCCCTCTCTAAATAAAATATTTTTCCCAATATCACACATCAATCTAAAACCACTTTTCATATGTTGATTTAAAACTGCACTATCAACAAGTGTTTTTTTAGCCTTCATATCATGTTCTCCTGTTTTATCTGATGAAAACACAAATATTATTGCTTGATGATGTTTGTTTTTGAAATGCGCATAATAAAATATATGGAACTCCTTTAACCATCTTTTGATCTTATATTATATATATATATATATATATATATATAAATATATATATATATATATATATACATATATATATTTATTTATATATATATATATATATATATTTGTTGTTTTGCAAGGTTTTGATATTAAATATTGTTATAATAATTTGTTATAATTGTTTCTTATTAAATAATTTGTTATAATATTGCCAGAAATAATAATAAAACACACTCACTGTTTGGTTTGGATTGGCTTTCGCTTCTGTATCTTTTATATCTCGATAGTTAATTTATATAGCAATCAATGTTTATCGTTGATTGTCCAATGGTTAAAAATACAGATATAAATATTTATATATAGTCTATCAAAGTTCTTTCGTCACACATCTGTGATATCATCGTCTAATTTTCAAAATAGTTCTCCCTCTGTTCTATTTTTCTCCATTGCTAACGCCTTACTAAACCTTATGGACGCCATTCTAATCGTCCTTTTCAGGGCGAATCACCATTTGTCGTTGACAATTGCCCCCGTAAACACCCGCTTAACTAGTTCGCTAATCCGGTCTCTTTAGCCTTTGCGCACTGTCAATGAAGCGTTTAGCTTCCAGTAGCTGGGTCTCTGTCTATGAAGCCCATCTAAATTAACCACGTAGGTCACGAATTTGTGGTCTGTGTAGTAGACTATTTTGAATTGTGTACAACCTATGCTAGAACTATCTATTTATTTACAAAATACTCTATCTAGATACGATCTGGATGACCCGATGTGGTTTGACCATGTCCACATTGGCACATTCGGGAAATCTAGACGGTACCTGTCAGAGAGTTGAAAACGTATGTTCAGGTTTGCGAGGCTTTTACACCCTCCTCTCCTATCCGCTAATAATACACAATACCAGCGTGAACCCAATATCCCGTTCCAATCGCCCACTAATATTAAAGTGCGGGATGTTCCCAGGAACGTCTCCAGTCGACTGAAGAAATCAGGCCGTCCTACCTCTCTCGGGGCATAAACAGCCACCAGCCTAAAAGTATAGCCTTCGCTGCTGGTCACGTCCAGCACCACCGACTTACCTTCTGGGAACACTCCCAGCGTGCATCTAAGATCTCGTTCCAGTCGCCCACTAACACTAAAGAACAGGACGTTCCAAGAAAGGTCTCTAGAAGCCGAAAGAAGACAGACCATCCTCCTCCTGTCGGGGCATAGACGGCCACTTGCATGAAAGCTCCCCTTCTCCGCTGATCACGTCCAGCAGCACCAACTTACCTTCTGGGTCCAGATTTCTCCGGAACAACACAGCCCCCCCCCCCCCCTGGATCCAGGACGGCTTGGAGATGTGAACACCTCGTGGCCACTAAAAATGGGTGTGAATGCCCGTGCCTAGGAGATTCTGTTCTCGCTGATGGCCACCACATCTATGTGTCCTGAGATCGTTGAGCAGGTGACCCTGCTTCCAAGATGACTACAGGCCACGTGCATTTATGCTCCCTATCCTGAGAGAAACCATGTTGGCTAGGATAGGAGGAAAAAAAGGGGGCAAAGTAAAAGGAAAAGAAACTTTACATGTGGCTTTTTTTAGGAAGTGGGTGGGTGATCCATCCCTCCGACTAGTGGCGGGTTTCTCCACGAGAAAGTCTGAATATTATTTTAGTGATGTTCCCTCGGTAGTCTCCAATTGATGTGGGGGATATTTTTTTAAATGTTATGTAATTTTGGGGGATGATTTCGATTATTTTTGTGTGTGGACGGTGTAATTTTGTTAGTCTGTACGTAGTTTGTTTCTGTGATGTTGGTGTGGTATTGAATGTAATTTAAAAGCCTTGTGTTGTCTTTGTCTATGGCTGTGTATTATGTCTGCTGTTGCGGTAGGTGCAGTGGTGGTGGTGATAGTGTAGGTGGTTGTGGAGGTGTAGCTGTTTTTGTTTTTTGTCTTCCTCTTTTGGGAGAGGGGAGGGCGAAGGTAGGGAATCCTTCCTTTTTTTGCTGGGATGGTTTTCTATCCTTTGGCGTCATCGCACTCCTTGTCCGATTTAGAAATGTCGGGAAGTGGTATGCTCTCCATTGGTCTTGCTGGTGGTGGTAATATTTGGTGGTTTTTGTTGTTAGTGCATCTAATATTTCTTCTGCCACTGTGGTCTTGGTTGGGTTGTCCACTCCAGTCGCGAGAAACGGCGTAGGGAGAAGGGGGACCCGTGCTCGTTTTGGTGAGTTTGAGGCAGAAGGCCTTAAGGTGCGTCATGTCATCCCACCTATGTCACCTTGTACGCCTATTTTCGACAGTCACTGGTAGATGGCTGCCGTCATCCAGGTCTACCACATCGGGGATGGCATCGATGCTCTCGTGATCTGGTTGGGTGATTAGCCCCACCCCGAGCCTGTTCAATTCTCCTGTCTTATCCGCGTGACATCGAATATAGTTATTGACTCCTCTACGTCTGCGAGGACGACCGCCATCAGCCATGCAATCTCCACTGAAGGCGGAACCATGGTCACGCCTATCCTCACGACTCTCTGGCCGCAGTAGGTGGGCATCATTATGATTTTGTCACTGCGGAGTGACGCAATGGAGTGTGCTCTGGCTTCTTCGGGTGTAGCGAAGAACACATCCACAGTGCCATATTTCGATCCTCGGGGTATGTATGTTTTCTATGCCCAGAAGGCACCCATAGCCTTTTGGATCTGCGACTCCATTGCCCGTTAGGCCCGGCGCAATTTTAGTCCAATTGTGCGGTAACTGACCGAACACAAAAAGTTGTTTTTTATTATATTAGCTGGGCGGGTGAGACTTACCCTGTCTCTGGTCTTTTTTACCATCATCGCTCACGTGTCACGTTCGACATTTTTTGCAGCTTTGCGAATGATGTCGCTTCTGTTTGCTGTGTTGGTTAATTGTTAGTCTTGCATTTGTTGTTGTCGCTGTTGTTATTAATGGTGGTGGTGGTGGTAGTGGTCTTGTTAGTTTTTTCGTCTGTGTTGTTGCTGTTACAATTCTTGTCCGTTGGGTTCTTTGTGGCTGTTGCTGGTGTTGTTGTCGTTATTAAAGTGGCAGTGGCCCTAGTGCTTGTTGATTTTTCTAACGACGGAAAATCTTTGATGTAGTCTGACGCTGTGCTGCTGCTGATAATATAAAAGTAGTTGTTGGTGCTGCTGCCGCTGCTAATGTTCAAGTGGTTGTTGCTGCTGTTCTCACGGCTACTGCCATAGTTGTTGCTGCTGCCGTTATTGTCACTGCTACTGCCACTATGGCTGCTGCTGTTTCTGCTGTTGTTACATCTGCCTTGCGATTGGACGAAATGTGAACAATCCGCTGTTCTTTCCTGTGGACAATTTTTCCGTCCGCCATATTTTTTTTAAACAAGACCTCTCGAGAGATTTAGCACAAATAATAATAATAATAATAATCTATATATCTAAAACAGGGAATGTATGTCTGTCTGTCTGTCTGACTGACTGCCTAAAACTCGAGAACCACCCAACCGATTATTTTTAAACTTTACACATGTACTACTTATGGTCCTGTTTTAGTTTTAACTTTTTACCGGTTGCGCATTTCTAATGTTTTTCAAAAATAATGTTGAGATAGAGCGCCTGTGATGTTTTCTCTAATCTCAGATTAGAGCAAACATCACGGGCGCTCTATCTCAAAATTATTTTTGAAAAGCATTATAGATGCGCAACCGGTAAAAAACTTAAAACTAAAACTGCATACTAACCAAAACTTATTACTGATTTTTACTTATTCCTAATTAAACTATTTTTCACTGGGAAAAAAGTTGTCAGCATTTTCTTTTCCTTTTACTCATATATATATATATATATAGCGGCGATGAGAAAGACCCACTTAAAAATAAAGGTGGTAGAAAAGCCAAGAACCACCATAAAATCCCTGATCAGCAAAACCTACCCTTTTAAGAAAACCCACTGTACCAATAGGAAATGTATCATATGTAAGGTGAACCCCCGGATAAACTGTAAAACTAGAAACGTAGTCTATAGCATAAGATGTACAGACGGTACTTGCAGAAACATGACAACAACATACATAGGTGAGACAGCTCGTAGCATAGGTGAAAGGATAGACCAACACTGGGGGGAACTAAAAGGACGAAGAAACGGGTCAGTACTATACGAACATTCTAGACAACAACATGACGGTAACATAGACAACATAGAAATTAGAATAATATCTAAACATAGGAATGACCCAGCAGATAGGCAAATCAGAGAGGCCAGTGAAATAGAAATTAGAAGACCAAAGCTAAACAGAAAGAATGAGTGGAACAGCAACAACACCCAAACAAACAACACTGACCTAAGAGAAGTATAAATAAGTAAATAAATAAAGTAAAATAAAATAAGATAAATAAATACATACACAAGCACAATAACAACAAGCACATAAACACACACTAGTCACCCAGCAGACACAACACTATACACACTAGTCACACAGCACACACAACACTGTACACACACGCAAACGCATGCGCAAAGAAGACAGAATAAAATAAACAAACAAGCAAATAAATTAATAAATATATAGACAGACTGAATTAAAAAAATGGCGTAGACATAAAACACAACAGGAAGAAAAAATATAACACCACTGACGATGTTGCAGATGTGCAACGAAAGATTTATGTAAATTATGTAAACTATATATATGTGTTTGTGTCTATATTGTATATGTATTATTTTTGACCGTCGGTCAGGCAATGGCAACATTGAGGACCGATTAAGTTAGATCGCAGATATAAAAGACAGCAAGAAGCGAAAACCAACCAAACAGTGAGTGTGTTCTGTTATTAATTCTGGCAATATTACACAAATATGACCCTCTCCTATATATATATATATATATATATATATATATATATATATATATATATATATATATTGAAACAAAATGAAAACGAAATTTCATTTCTCACTCTTAGTATGGCACTTACTTAAATGTAAGTATGCATGTATACGTACATACATATATGTATACAGACGTACAGTAGCATGCACATATATATATATATATATACATATATATATACATATGCATACAGGTACACATACATATATGCACGTATCAGTTTAGCGGCGCTAACGTCGCTTTGTTCGTTTGTAAACAAACTGAACAGCCTGAATTTATGCCATACGGTGTTAAGGCAACCACGTCACCTTTTTGTTCAACACTGACACAGGAACGATGTACTAGTTTCAAGCTTGTTAGCTATCATCAGCACCGTTTACCCATCTGCCAGATAGTTGAACGTTCGAAAGTATATACTTTCCTTATGAAAATTAACGGCTGAGCAGCCTAATTTGCATATTGAGTGAGTTAAATCGGTCAGGCATACCGAAAGCATACGGAAATATATATATGTGTGTGTGTGTATGGTTGATGGTATATTTAGTCACTTTCTACATGCTGTGGAAATGTTGAATAAATACTCTACTGGGGCCACCTCGAAGAGGCCGCTTTCGGTTATTTGTCGGAAATTTCTTAATAAGAGCCTTTATTTTTATAGCTTGGTCTAATTGATTTTTATATGGTTAATTATGCTAATTGGGAGAGGAAATGGTATATATTTTATCTAATAATTCTAAGGACATGATTTATGATATATTGCTCTGATTATTTAATTTATTAATTCTTCTTAGAGCCACAAAGTGACCGGTTGCAACATATATATCTATATATATATATACATATATATATATATGTATATATATATATACATATATATATATATATATACATATATATATATATATATATATATATATATATATATATATATATATATATATATATATATATATATATATTTATATATATATATATATATATATATATATATATATATATATATATATATATATATATTCGTGTACAGATATTTTGGCATACACAATAACAAAATATAAACAAACGTATTTATTGTATAAGGCTCGATAAGGATAAATATGTATCAAATATATAAGAACCCTAAAGCAAATTCCGAGCAACGCCTGGCCATTCTGCTAGTCTATAAAACTAAAACAGAGAATGACTCTCTGGCTGTCTGTCGGTCTCCCTAAAACTCGAGAACCACCCAACCGAGTTTACACATGTAATACTTATGGTCCTGTGAGTGTTTTGAGCAAAATAAATTTCAAATTTTCAAAGACTTAAGGATCGCATTAGGCGAAAAAGCGATCTATCTCTATAATTCTTAGTCTTTCTCTTTAGATAGATACATTGATACAACGTTGCGCCCTTATAATATCTCTCTGTATATCTGCATTGCGACATTATGACTTCGCTATCTGTGTGTGTGTATATATATCTCTGTATATATAAGTGTAAATATATATATATTTCGTTTCTGAATTTGTTTAGCAAGATATTTTATCTGAAATCGTGTGTTGAAACCGATATTGTTATACTTTGGGAGGGTCATGTTGCTAATAAGAAACACATGCACCAGTTGCTTTCACTTCAATTTATTATATATTTATATAAACTGAGCACACAACACACACACAGAAACAAAATGGCGTAGGATAGAAGAAAGGAAAGGCACAGAAACAAAGAAAGGAATCCCCAGTGACTGAAGAGGTCACAGAGTGTGTGACGAAAGGACTATGACTATATATAAACAACTATCTGGTTGTGGAACCAACCAACCAACCAGAAATGTATAAGTTTGTAGATTTGTAAATTTATAAATTTATAAATATATAATAAATTGAAGTGAAAGCAGCTGGTGCGTGTGTTTCTTATTGGCAACATGATCCTCCCAAAGTATAACAATATATATATATTCTTCTCATTGCTGACGTATTATGTTCGCTAATTTGCGTTCATTGCCAGAGAACATCTTCACGAACCAAAGTATTGTCTTCCTGTTTGCCTTCGATTGCAACGTTTTTTGAAATATTTACTTCTGCGTTGACAGATTGTTTTTTTTAGATTCAGAAGTTCTCGTTAAGCGTGAAAGCAGCGATTCTTTGCTTAAATTTTAATCTGTTATATATATATATATATAATTATATATTCGTGTTCAGATATTTTTGCATACACAAAAACAAAATATAAACAAGCGTATTCATTTCACGAAAGCACGGACGGCTTTACAATAAGATTTTACAATAAGATTTTAAGCGGGCGTTGACGATGGCCCCCGTCAATGCCCGCTTAACTAGTTCGCTAATCCGGTCTCTGTAGGCCTTGCGCGCTGGTAAGTACGCGTTTAGCTTCCAGTAGCCGGTTCCTCGTCTATGAAGCCTATCTAGGTTAAGCACACAGATCACGACTTTGTGGTCCGTGTAGCTGACTATCTTGAATTGTGGACATCTTATACTAGACCTATCTATTTCCCTACAAAATACTCTATCTAGATATGATCTGGATGACCCTATGCGATTTGACCAAGTCCACATTGGCACATTCGGGAAATCCAAACGGTACCTGTCAGACAGTTCAAAACGCCTGAGCAGGTTGGTGAGGCTCTAGCACCCTCCTCCCCTACCGGCTAATCCCACACATTCACAGCATGCATCTAAGATACAGTTCCAATCGCCCACTAACACTAAAGAGCGGGACGTTCCAAGAAAGGGCTGCATGGCCGGAAGAAATCAGGCCGCCCTGCTCCTGTCGGGGCATAGACGGCCACTAACCTGAAAGCTTGCCCGTCTCCGCTGGTCACGTCCAGCACCACCAACTTACCTTCTGGGTCCAAGAAGATGGCCCGTATGGCGAGATCCAAACCTCTCCGAAAAAGCACAGCAACTCCTCCCCCCGATACAGGACGGCTGGGAGATGCGTACACATCGTAGCCGCCGAAGATCGGTGCGAATGCCCGTGCTTCGGTGATTCTGGGCTCGCTGATGGCCACTTCATCTATGTTTAGTGACCTGAGGTCGTTGAGCAGGTGGCTCTGCTTCGATGACGACCCCAAGCCACGCACATTTATGCTGCCTATTCTGAGTGTGGTCATGTTGAAATGGAGTGGAAAAGATGGGAAAGACCAATTACCTTACTTCTCGTAGGGGAAGGATGATTTCTCCATCCTTCTCACTACTTGTGGCCTCCTCCGGAAGGATGTCCTTCTAAATCCTCCTGGAGAGTGCTTGTCGGAAGTCTCCGATGTCTTTGGGGAATTTTTGTTTTAGTGTCATGTACGTTTTCTGTGTGATGCGTGTGATTTATACGTGTGGAGGTGGTGTGAAATTTTGGGTTGTTGTGTAGTCTTTTTCTGTCATGCTGGTGTTGTGTTCGATGTAGTGTAATAATTGGTTGTTCAAATTTAATGCTGTATAATGTGTATCGTTTTGGTTGTTTTGTTTTGTTTGCGTTTGTTGTGTGTTTGTCTCTGTTTCGCATTTTGGTGACTTTTGTGGTGTTGGTGATGGTGGTGTTGGGGTTAATGATGGTGATGGTGTTGGTGTTTGTGGTGATGGGGTTGGTGATCCTGGTGTGAATGGTGGCACAGCTGTCCTAAACTTTTTGTTTGATAGTTTATTTGTTTCCCTCTGTATTTTGTTTTTGGAGGGGAAAGGAAGAGGATTTTTTCTTTTTGGTTTCTTTTTCTTTTTATCTTTTTTCCTGATACCGTTTCCCACTCCTCGTCGTCACAATCTGTCTCCATTTGCGATAGGTCGGGGAGAGGAAAATCCTCCACAGGCGTTGGTTTTTGTTGTGGCGTGGTGGATGGTGTAGGCGATGGTGCTAGTTCTGGCGCGTTGGGTGGTGGTGGTGGTGTTGGTTCTGATACTGTTGCTGGGGTTGTTGCTGTTACAATTGCTGCTGTTGTTGCTGCTACAGTTGTTGCTGCCATTTCTGCTGCTGGTGGTGTTGATGGTTGAGTCACTGGGGTGGGTAAGAGAGGTGGCCTCAACTTTTTAGCCTGAGGGCAGAAAGCTCTTAGGTGGGTTCTTTCACCACAGCCGACACACCTAGGCCTTCTGCCCTCGACGATTACGGTGAGGTGGCTGCCGTCAGTGAGGTCTATTACATCTGGGATCTCCTCAATGCTTTTTGGGTCCGCTTGTATCAGGAGCTCCCTCCCAGATCCGGACTAGTTCTCCTGCTTTTCTTTTATCGCTATTTCGATTATCTTGGCGTTGTCCTCGCTGCCGGCGAGGACGGCAGCCATTAGCCAGGGAATTTCGATGGCCGGTGGAAAGTGGGTGACCCTGATCTTCACTAGTCTTTGGCCACAATAACTTGGGACGAATGTGAAGTCGTCACTTCTTAATGGGGCCATGGAGTGTTCTCTGGCCTCCTGTGGTGTTCCAAAGAACACGTCCACGGTTCCATATTTCTGCCCACGTCTGATGTGGGTTTTGTTTGCCCACACATGTCCCAAATCCTTTTGGATTTGGGACTCGGGTGCTCGTTCCATCAACTCAGCGCTATTTGATGTTAATCGTCCGATAAAATACGGTGGATAGGCGCCGATGCTCCATTTTATTAGGTGTGGGGGATGAGGCTGACCCTGTACCCATCTTTCTTTACCATTCTCTTGGCTTCATCTAATTCCTCCTGAGTTACCTGGATTGCTTCGCACTTTTTTGCTACTCTGGCTAAAGACAGGGTGGTTTTCTTATTCTCAATGTTGTTGCCGTTGTTGTTATCGTTATTTTTGTTATTGTTATTTTTAGTTTCAGTTATGGTGGTGGTGGCGTCAGTGGTGTTCGGTATGGATGAGTCCATTCTGGGTGAATCCATTTCGATGTCACGAGATAATTGTTTTTTTCTTTTGTTTCTGTTGTCGCTGTGGTGGTGGTGGGGCTGGCGGCTTCAACACCTGCAATCATTGGTAATGGCGGGAAATGAATGTCTGCATGAGACAAATTTTTATTATTGCTACTGCTTATATTTTTAGTGTTGCCAAACGTAGTACTATTTACAATGTTGGTGTCGGCGTGAGGTGTTAGTTTGTGAGGAAGGTGTGGCTGTAGGTCGTCCATGACTTTTAAGGAATTTTCTTTCTTTGATAATTATAAAAGTTTACAGTTTGGGCTCAAGGCCCCAATTTTTCTGAGTGTCCTTTTCCAAAAGCAAAATGTCTGACCTTATAAATAGTTAACAACAAAGATTTTCCATAAATGGCAATTTTAAACAAACGAAAACAACAACCCTTTGCGGAGCTCACGATGATAAGATTTGCTACGTAGGACGCCAATGATAATAATAATAATAATAATAATAATAATAATAATAATAATAATAATAATAATAATAATGATTTATTTATTAACCACAAGGGTTTACATAAATTAGACATTAGGGACAGTACAGGACAATACAGGGCGGTACAAATGGGCATTTCTGCGTGTAAAAAAAAGAAACAGAGGATGTAATAATAGAACAATGAAAACAATTCCCCAATAAGGGGTGACTTCCGAGGGACATTGGTGGATAAAGCCCATTAAAAAGCCACAGTGACCCTGACCATCAGGGCAAGTGCCCTCTCCCTGTTTTCCACCTTTAATTTACAGACACATACTCAGAAGAGGCCCATTCACTCGGGCCATTCTTGCCTCTCTCACCCATCTTTCAACAAAATGCTGGGAAGCGAGCACTTCCCTTTCTACCCTGATTTTCCTTTTCAAATGAAATTTGAAAAAAGTTAATCAGGGCATCACCGAAAAGGTAAGTGCTCGTCTTCAGCCCTTTCAAACGTGTCCACCATACTATCACTTTCGTCATGGCCACCAGACAGATAAAAACTGCCTGCCCTTCCCGGCTAAAGGACTCAGCTGATAGCTGGATCCGTCCTACACGTGACAGCAGGTGTTCGACATAAACCCACAAGTCAGCAATGCTCGGACAATGGACGAGTGCGTGCAGGACGGTTTCGTCGCCCTGAGCGCATCTTGGACATGCCAGGCTGACAGCAGCTCCATGCCTGTAGAGTTTATCCCGAACTGGCAAAGCTCCTCGGTAGCACTGCCAGGCCAGGGATTTCTGGAAGTTGTCCATAGGCCCCGGCCCGAAAGTTCTTCCGAAGAGATTGGCTAGTTGATTTTCGTCGACGCCTAGAGTTTCCCCAAGTACGTCGTCGCTCTTCCCCTCCACTAATCCTCTATAGAACGCCAAGGTGGAGTTTCCACCGATCACATTGCCCGATTGGTCGACGGCTGTGAGAGCCTGAAGACATTCCAGTCTCCAAGCGTTCCCTCTCGGTTTTCGCTTGACCCAGGACTGCAGCTCCGTCAAGGAGACGAGCTGGGAAAAGACGTGCCTAGCATAGGGAGACCACACCTGATCACCGTCGAGTAAGAGGTGGAGATGTCGTAGCCTGAGCGCATGTCTGCGCATCATCAGCCACGGCATTCCCAGCCCTCCACGTAGCGGGTGTTGACAGCATATGGACCGCCTGACCATCGGAGCGCGTCCCTTCCACAAAAAGCGAAAGAGCAAACGCTCCAGCGCAGTCATGCGGGGATTAGGACAAGGTACGACGGTCAGGCGGTAGTATATGACGGAGGCGATATATGCGTTAGCCACCTCCGCTCGACCTTTCAGGGATAGCTTGCTCTACGCCCATTTCTGGGTGAGAGAAGCCAACCTGCTCGTCACCTAGTCCCAGTTTTTGTCCGTCTGGAGATCCGGACCGAAGCAGACCCCGAGCAATTTACCTGGTCCGTCCGTCCAGCGCCCGACGAAGCTGTTGGACGGCATGGACCTGCCTCTCCAGGTGCCGAGCTGCAGGCCCACTGACATTTTCTGGTTGATCATTGCTCCTGTCACGGCTTCGTATTCTCTTAGTGTAGTGCCGATCGCCTAGATGCGTTTGGCGTTCGACACCACTACGGTGACATCGTCCGCATATGCTGACACGTATCTTCCGCATCCTAGTTTGCGCGGGACCCCCTCAACGTCTCCAGTTTGTGCAGTAATGGCTCGAGAGTCAATACGTACAAGAGGGACGAGAGGGGACATCCTTGGCAGACCGAGCGCATGATGTTGAACGGTTCCGAAAGGTAACCGTTCACTCTCACCACAGAGCAGATGTCTCTGTGCATGGCAGCGATCCAGACTCTGAAGACGGGCCCAAAGCCAGCCGCCCTCAGGATTGCCGCTAGGTAACGATGGTCGACCCTATCTAAAGCTTTCGACTGATCTAAATTGATCAAGAACCCACCCGTGCCAGGTTCCCTTGCTACCCTTTCTACGATGTATCGCATGAGGTGGAGGTTGTCGTGGATGGATCTGTCGGGAAAGGCGCATGTCTGCGCCTCTCAACAGACCACCAACGACAATGCCACCCTCTTTGCTAGTACCTTGGCCAAAATCTTGAACTCTGTGTTTAGCAGAGTTATGGGCCTAAAATTATCTATGTTATCCCCCGTTGTTCGGATCCTTTCTCAGCAGCGCCACCGCTCGTCGGCTCACAGAGCTGGTAATTCTCCCGTTCTATTGCCAGTTGCAGTAGACGTCCGCCAAGAGGCTTCCGAACAAGTCTGGCATCTGTACGTAAAGTTCATAGGGCAGACCATCCAAACCAGGCAATTTACCTCTTGTGCAGCTAGTCATTGCTTCCCGTACTTCAGCGGCTGTTATCGGCTTTTCGCAACACTCCGCCTCAGTGGCCGAGAGCCGCGGCAGTCCGTCGAGGTAGACACTAAAGTCCATCCCTCGATCCGGCCCGCCACTGCCCCGAACAACTGAGCTAAGTGTCGCTGAAAAGCTTCACACATTTGCCCGGGATCGAGTAGCATGCGCCCGTCGTGGTCCACCAAAGACCGGATCGTGGCTTTGATGCCACGATGCGCCTTCGCCACTCGGGCCCATTGAACGGCTTTCGTCCCCTCGTGTCTGAGAGCACGCACGCTTGCTCTGACAACGCAGCCTTCGTGCTTTGTATTGAAGAATTGGTCAAGGGCCAATTTCGCCGCAAGCACGTCGGTCGCGATGCCTTTGCTAAGCGCCTCGTCTAATTTTGTAACTAATTCTCCCTCTGCTCTATTTTTCTCTATTGCTAAAGCCTTACTAAACCTAATAGACTCTATACTAACTGCTCTTTTCAGAGCAAACCACCACTTGTTGTTGACGATGGCCCCCGTCAACGCCCGCTTAACCAGTTCGCTAATCCGGTCTCTGTAGGCCTTGCGCGCTGGTAAGGACGCGTATAGCTTCCAGTTGCCGGGTCCTCGTCTATGAAGCCTATCTAAGTCAAGTACACAGAACACGAATTTGTGGTCCGTGTAGCTGACTATCTTGAATTGTGGACAGCCTATGCTAGACCTATCTATTTCTCTACAAAATACTCTATCTAGATATGATCTGGATGACCCTATGCGATTTGTCCAAGTCCATATTGGCACATTCGGGAAATCCAATCGGTATCTGTCAGACAGTTCAAAACGCCTGAGCAGGTTGGTGAGGCTCTTGCACCCTCCTGCCCTATCCGCTGATCCCACACAGTCCCAGCGTGTATCTAAGATCCCGTTCCAGACGCCCACTAACACTAAAGAGCGGGGCGTTCCAAGAAAGGTCTCCAGACGCCGGAAGAAATCAGGCCGCCCTGCTCCTGCCGGGGCATAGACGGCCACTAGCCTGAAAGCTTGCCCGTCTCCGCTGGTCACGTCTAGCACAACCAACTTACCTTCTGGGTCCAGAAAGATGGCCCGTATGGTGAGATCCAAACCTCTCCGAAAAAGCACAGCAACTCCACCCCCGATCAGGACGGCTAGGAGATGCGTACACATCGTAGCCGCCGAAGATCGGAGATTCTGGTCTCGCTGATGGCCTCTACATCTATGTTTAGTGACCTGAGGTCGTGAGCAGGTGGCCCTGCTTCCATGGCGACCCCAAGCCACGCGCATTTATGCTGCCTATTCTGAGTGAGGTCATGTTGAAACGGGGTGGAAAAGATGGGAAAGACCACTTACCTTACTTCTCCTAGAGGAAGGACGGTTTCTCCATCCTTTTCATTGCTTGTGGCCTCCTCCGGAAGGATGTCCTTATAAATCCTCCTGGAGAGTGTTTGTCGGAAGTCTCCGATGTCTTTGGGGAATGTTTGTTTTAGTGTCGTGTACGTTTTCTGTGTGACGCGTGTGATTTGTATGTGTGGAGGTGGTGTGAACTTTTGGTTTGTTGGGTAGTCTTTTTCTGTGATGCTGGTGTTGTGTTGCATGTAGTGTAATAATTGGTTGTTGTTCAAATTTAATGCTGTGTAGTGTGTATCGTTTTGGTTGTTTTGTTTTGTTTGCGTTTGTTGCGGGTTCGTTTCTGTTACGCTTTTTGTTGACTTTTGTGGTGTTGGTGAAGGTTGTGTTGGGGTTAATGATGGTGATGGTGTTGGTGTTTGTGGTGATGGGGTTGGTGATGCTGGTGTGAATGGTGGCATATCCGTCTTAACTTTCTTGTTCGATAATTTATTTGTTTCCCTCTGTATTTTGTTTTTGGAGGGGGAAGGAAGAGAATTTTTTTTCGTTTTTGGTTTCTTTTTTTTTTCTATTTTCCTGATACCGTTTCCCACTCCTCGACGTCACAATCTGTCTCCAGTTGCGATAAGCCGGGGAGTGGAAAATCCTCCACAGGCGTTGGCTTTTGTTGTGGCGTGGTGGATAGTGTAGGCGCTGGTGCTAGTTCTGGCGTGTTGGTTGGTTGTGGTGTTGGTTTTGCTACTGTTGCTGGGGTTGTTGCTGTTACAGTTGCTTCTCTTGTTGCTGCTACAGTTGTTGCTGCTATTTCTGCTGCTGGTGGTGTTCATGGTTGAGTCACTGGGGTGGGTAAGAAAGGTGGCCTCAACCTTTTAGCCTGAGGCAGAAAGCCCTTAGGTGGGTTCCTTCACCACAAACGACACACCTAGGTCTTCTTCCCTCGACGATTACAGTGAGGTGGCTGCCGTCAGTGAGATCTATTATCCCTGGGATCTCTTCAATGCTTTTATGGTCCGCTTGGATCAGGAGCTCCATCCCAGATCCGGACCATTTCTCCTGCTTTTCTTTTGCTATTTCTATTATTTTGGTGTTGGCCTCGATGCCAGCGAGGACGGCAGACATTAGCCAGGGAATTTCGATGGCCGGTGGAACGTTGGTCACCTTGATCTTCACAAGACTCTGGGCACAATAGCTTGGGATGAGTGTGAAGTTGTCACTTTTTAATGGGGCCATGGAGTGTTCTCTGGCCTCCTATGGTGTTTCAAAGAACACGTCCACGGTTCCATACTTCTGCCCACGTCTGATGTGGGTTTTTTTTGCCCACACATGACCCAAAGCTTTTTGGATTTGGGTCTCAGATGCCCGTTCCACTCGACGCGATTTTATGTTTATTGTCCGATAAGACACGGTGCATAGGCGACGTTGCTCCATTTTATTGGGTTGAGGCTGACCCTGTACCCATCTTTCTTTACCATTCCTTTGGCTTCGTCTAATTCTTCCTGAATTACCTGAATCGCTTCGCACGTTTTTGCTACTCTGGAAAAACTCAGGGTAGTTTTCTTAATTTCATTGTTGCTGTTGTTATTATCGTTATTTTTGCTATTGTTAATTTTAGTTCCAGTTGTGGTGGTGGTGGCGTCAGTGGTGTTCGGTGTGGAATAGTTCATTTTGGTTGAATTCATTTCGATATCATGAGTTAATTTTTTTTTTCTCTTTTGATTCTGTTGTCGCTGTTTTGGTCGTGGGGTTGGTGGTCGTCCCGGTGGTGGTGGTGGTGGTGGCGGCTTTAACACCTGCAGTCATTGGTAATGGCGGGAAATGAACGTCTGCCTGAGACAAATTTAAAATATTGCTACTGCTTACAATTCCAGTGTTGGCAAACGTAACAATGTTTACAATGTTTGTGTCGGTGTGAGGTGTTGGATTGTGAGGAAGGAGTGAATCTGAGTCATCCATTATTTTTCAAAGAAAAAATGTTTTGTTTGATAATTATAAAAAGTTTAAATTTGGGACTCAAGGCCCCAATTATTTTTAGTGTCCTTTCCAGAAGTCAATGTATGTGCACGTATATATAGTTAACAATCAAAATTTTCCATAAATGGCAATTTTAAATAACTGAAAATAACAAACCTTTGCCGAGCTCACGATGATACGATTTACTACGTAGGTCGCCAATAATAATAATAGTAATAATAATAATAATGATTTCTTTATTGGCCACAAGGGCTGACATCAAGAAAAGCATCACAGACGGCACAGGATGGTACAGGACGGTACGATGTGGGTTTTGTGCGTGTAAATATTTTTATTATTTATATAAGAAAAGAAAAAAAGGACATAGAAACATATCTATATATATAAACAATAAAAATGAAAATTGAAACAATGAAAATTGAAACAATAGGGGGGAAACCTCCGAGGGTTACTCGTGGCGAAAACCAGACAAAAGAACACGGCCACCCTGACTACCAGGGCAAGGGCCCTCTCTCAATTTTTCCATTTCTCAAACTACAGACGTATATTCAGAGCGGTCCCATTCACTCGTACCATTCTCGCTACATTCACCCACCTTTCAACAAACTTGCTAGAAAGCAGCACTTGCCTCTCCACCCTGATTTTCCTCTTCAAGTGAAACTTGAAAAAGTTAATCAGGGATTCGCCGAAGAGGAAAGTGTCTGTGTTTAACCCTTTCAACCTTGTCCACCACACAATCTCTTTCGCCATGGCCACCAGGCAGATGAAAACCGTCTGCCCTTCCTCCTCGAAGGAAGACGGAGAGAACATCTGCACATAACCGGATCATTCCTACACGCGACAGCACTGTTCAACATAGCTCCACAAGTCAGCAATGCTTGGGCACTGAACGATTGCGTGCACGAAGGTTTCGTCGCTCTGCGCGCAACACGGGGTGGCTCGTCTGACGGCACTTCAGTTCCTGAAGAGCTTATCTCGAACCGGTAGCGCTGCCGGTAGCACTGCCAGGCCAGGGATTTTTGGAAGTTATCTATATGCCCTGGGCTGAAAGTTCTCCGGAAGAGAGCAAACAGCTGATCTTCTTCGACGCCTAGGATCTCTCCGATAACGTCGTCGCTCTTACCCTCCACTAGTCCTATATAGAACGCCGAGATGGATATTCCACCGATACAGGTGCCTAGCTGGCAGAGGGCGGTGAGCGCCTGGAGACATTCCAGTTTCCAAGCGCTATCCCTCGGTCTTTTTCTGACACAGGACTGCAGCTCCGTCGAGGAGACGAGCTGTGAGAAAACGTGCCTGGTGAACGGCGACCACACCTGTTCACCGTCAAGGAAGCACCAGATATGTCGCAGCCTCAGCACATGTTTGCGCATCATCAGCATTGGCATGCCCATTCCTCCACGCAATGGGTGTTGACAGCAGATGGATCGTCTGAACATGGGAGCGCGTCCCTTCCACAAAAAGCGGAAGAGGAGGCCCTCCATTTTGGTGAGAGTTGGGCCGGAGCAAGAGACGACGGTTAGGCGGTATCGTTCCAGTTTTTCTCCATCTGGAGGTCCGGTCCGAACCAGAACCCGAGCAATTTAACCGGTCCGTCAGTCCAACGACCCACGACACTCTGGGGTGGCATGGACATGCCTTTGCAGGTGCCGAGCTGCAAGCCCGCCGACTTTTCCTGGTTTATCTTTGCTCCTGTCACCGCTTCGTATTCCTTGAGAGCGGTGCTGAGCATCTGGACGTGTCTGGTGCTCGACACCACCACGGTGACGCCGTCGGCGTAAGCTGACTCGGATTTCCCGCATCCTAGTTCGCGTGGGACGCCCCTCATCGCCCCCAGTTTGTGCAGTAACGGCTGGAGAGCCAAAACGTACAAGAGGGACGAGAGGCGACAACTCTGGCGGACTGAGGACGCCCATCATGGACGCCCATAACGAAGCTCCCCACAAGATTTGAAATAAATCGAACACCATCGACAAATCAATAATAAAAACACTAAGAAAACGAAGTGGAAACATAACCAAAGAAATCTACAAAAAATAAATGTTGTACACGGATCGTGTGTAAATAAAGAAACTGAATATCAGCCGCACCACTACTCATAATTTTAAATCAAAACAAATAGAAAACGATATATGTAAGTAACAAACTCTATTTATTATATTACATATACATGTATTATAAACAACGAAAAATGTACACAAAACAAACATGCAGATATACAGACGTTCGCTCAAAAACTATTTGAAGAAGAGAAACAGTCGTGCCTATTTAGGGGAGTAAGTTTTGTTTAATGTGGTATTCCCTAACACGAAAACCCGACAAATTATTTCAACACTTCTCTACGACGCTAGTTGTGAGAACTGTATAAATATTTTTATATATTTACCCATTACAATCGCTGTTTACATATTATTTGAAGAAAATAAACAGACATAGACCGGAAAACACAGTTTATATCGGGGATAAGTTCTGTTTAATAAAAAAAATCCGACTAATTATTATACAATCATCCTTGTGGCTGAAGATGTGGAATATTTTTAAATATTTCCCCAATACAATTTTTTTTTTTTCACATTTCGGTCTATTGTGGCTAAATTTCAGATTTTGAAAGGAAAATGGACAGTTGAACGATCACTTCTCTCTCCCACCACCACATTCACAACCACTTCCTGACACATTCACACCAGTAAATCCCCAATCTATTTTTAGACTACTGTCACTGACTGCTACCTACCTCCCTTCTCAGTGTCTAATGTGTGGGTATATATATATGTGTGCATATACATACGTGTGTATAAGTATGCACGTGTGAATGTATATTTATATATTGTATGGAGCCCACACAAAGGACAGAACAAAGGGGAAGAAAAAAAGAATACTAGCCCCCCCCCCCCCATTTACACCTCAAACTCAAAATAGAGAGAAAATAACACCGGAGAAGCAAACTCTATAAACTACAATGTCACCCTACCCACCACCACTCCCAGGACCCCAACCCCAGCTTTAATCTCCCTGCTATCACCACCAATACCACTCAAACCACAAGAACAGTTGAGAAAATTCTCGTACACCTCTTACAGCTGCAACCATAACAATATCACCTCAATCAACAACAGCAATGACCATAACTATACTGATATAATAGTAATAATGATCTCAGTGCCAGCCAGCAAATGCACGACCCAAAGAGCCGGGCAACTTTCCATGTACGTCCAATACCATGTATAACGCAAGCATGTACTGCGAGATGAACAAATAAAAATTAATACACAATACCATGTCGCTTTTCCTATGGTTAATCAGGAAGCGCGTCCCTCAGGAAGGTGCCAACCTGAGATCGAAAAGTCCTTCTTTGGCACAAACTCTTCTCCAATTATGGACCTGGATGGTCACTTGATCGGGGATTGCCCCAACTCGAGCCCTCCAGATCCACCACCGAAACTACCCCAAAGAGAAAAAGCTAAAAGGATGAAATGGACCCGAGAAGAGTATAAAGGAGTAATATATGCATATTACTATGCATTAGGTAAGCCATCACAAGACAGACACACTTACAAAAGCTGGAAAACTCGGAATCAGGCTAGCAGACGTGATATGGAGGGAAATAAGTTGGCAAATGTAAGGAGGTATATCTTCAGAAATAATAGACTCACAGAGACTGAACTAACTGCTATCAAGCAGGCTATGGAGAATGACATAAATATAAATGATGAAAGAACTGAAGAATCTCCTGGAGATAGTAACCAGTCACAAGTCTTTACTGAAAGACCTCCATCTGACCAAATCACAAATAGGTTTGTAGAAATGAGAAGCTCTATTGAACCTGCTGAAAATAGCCAGGAGAGGGACTTAGAAACAGTAATTGAAAACCAAACATCTGCTGAAGAACACAGGGAGACTATGAAGGAATTAAAGCAAAAAATACTGAATGAGCTTGCAGTAGTAAGACGTTCTAATATAAATGATAGAGAACCACTTCAAAAACTCCCAAATACAATCCAAAATAGAAAACAAATAATGATTGGTAATTATATGACAAAAGAAATCATAGAAGAATTAGAACCTGATCTTACTGAGCTAAATGAAATCATTTATGCATCTGCTAGAGTAATTGAAACAAGTTGTTTACCACCAAAAAAACCCAAAAAATGTCGAACATTCGAGGTAAACCAAATTGGAGGAGTAGAATCGAAAAGGAAATTGACGTAATGAGAGAAGAAATATCTTTATTGGGCGAGTTAACCACTGGAAATGATATAAGATCCAATAAGGTAAGAAAGCTACAGAGAAAATATGGACTATCTTCTAGAGAAGCAATAGTTTCAACAAAATAATCTCTGAAACAAAAAGTCCAAGTAAAAGCCCAACGAATTCGTAGATTAGAGAAGCGAAACAACTTCTACAGGCCAAATAAGTTGTTCTCATCCAATGCCAAGTCATTTTATAGAGAAGTAGGGAAGAAGTTGAAAACTTCTGGAGCAAGATTTGGAGTGATGAGAAGACATATAATACTAATGTAGAATCTGATTAGTCGCCTGGAAAAATCCTACACAAATTTAGAAGAACAGGCGTGGGAAGACATCTCTATAGCGGACTTAAGGACAGCACTCAATAAATCTCATAAATGGAAATATCCTGATAGCAACAGGGTGCCAAATTTCAGGCTTTCCTCACTCCCGTGCACTCACAATATATTGGTCAAGCTGTTTAATGGAATTATGAAAGATCCAAAAAATAGACCTGATTGGATAGCAAGTGGCATTACCTACCTTCTACCAAAGAACAACGAAACCAAATATCCAAAAAACTATCGGCCCATAACATGCTTGTCCACCACTTATAAACTATTAACCTCTCTTCTCGTGGAAAAAGCATACGTGTTTTTGGAGAACAATCATTTTCCCCATTGAACAAAAAGGGTGACGACGAGGTACATATGGTTGCAAAGATCAACTTTTGATTAATCGTATGATCCTTGAGAGCTGTGATAATAAACACAGAAATATCAGTTCTGCATGGATCGATTATAAAAAAGCCTTTGACAGCATACCACACGCATGGATTCTGAAATCACTGGACAACTTCAAAATCTCACCTGTGATCTCAAACTTCCTGCAGCACAATATGTCATTATGGAACACAAATCTCCAATTGTCTCATTCCACTGGGGTACTGTGCTCTAGGAATATAAACATCAACTGTCGTATATTCCAGCGTGACTCACTTTCACCCTTGCTTTTCTGCATAGCTTTAATACCCCTTACATCCGAGCTTAATAGAACGGGGTAGGTTATAGAATTGACACCAAAAAAATAAGTCAATTATTTTATATGGATGATTTGAAGCTATATTGCAAAGATAATGACGACTGGAAGTCATTTTGCGGACAGTTAAAACATTTAGCGATAACATCAGGATGGAGTTTGGACTTGACAAGTGTGCGAAAGCCACTTTCAAGAAGGGAAAGCTTGTCAACTCAGACACAGTTGAATTGGATGCTGAGACAATCATTAAGGAACTTGAGCAGGAAAAAACCTATAAATACTTAGGGATTAATGAAGGCTCTGGCATACAGCATGCAAGTATGAAAGAGAGGATACGGAAAGAATGTTACAGGAGAGTACGTGCAGTTCTGAGATCAGAACTAAACGCTCGTAACAAGATCCTAGCCATAAATTCCTTGGCAGTCCCAGTTGTCACTTATAGCTTCGGTGTGTTGAAATGGAATATGAGTGAAATAAAAAGAATTGACACCAAAGTCCGTAAGCTACTGACCTGTAATAGGATGCACCACCCAAAAGCAGATGTGGATCGTCTTTACCTTCCTAGAACTCATGGAGGCCGTGGCCTGATCCAATTTGAACTTGCTTACAAGACCACCATCATTGGACTGGCCAAATAACTTGAAACAACTAACGACTGTATGCTGAAACTTGTTGAAAAGCATGAGAGAAGTAATAAGCTTCATTCTATCTTGAAGGAGAGCAACAAATGTGCTACTGATCTCATGCTTGATACCCAGGCTGGACAGACTAAAGAAACTGATGCAACTGATGCTGCTAGGTACATAAAATGACTGGCAAAAGCAAAAGGGCAAAGACAATTAGCATCAAATTAGGAGCAGAAACCTCTGCATGGCAAATATGTGGCCCGTAGCAAACAAGCTGATGTTGACCAAATGCACACCCATCAGTGGCTTCGTAGTTTAGGGCTAAAGGCGGAGAGTGAAGGCTTCATCTTAGCTGCCCAATATCAAAGCTTATTGACTCGTAATTACCAGGCCAGTGTGATGAGAAACGGAATAAACCCAAAGTGCCGATTCTGCAATGCTGGGGTTGAAACAGTAGATCACTTAGTCTCTGGATGTAATGTTTTAGCACCAGTAGAATACAAATATAGACATGACAGAGTTGGCCAATATCTACACTGGGTAATATGTCGGCATTACAAAATCAAAGCTGAAAACAAGTGGTACAACCATTACCCTGAGGCTGTAACTGAAGGAGAAAAAGTAACAATTCTCTTGGACTTTCCTGTACATACTGACAGGACCATAAAAGCAAATAGAGCTGACATCATTATAAAAGATCAACATAACAATGTGTGTTTGTTGATAGCTATAACATCCCATGTGATCACAATATCGCGGCATAAGAGTTTGACAAGCTACGAAAATATAAAGATCTGCTTATTGAAATTGAGAAAATGTGGCACCTCAAGACCGTTACAATACCAGTGATTGTGAGAGGACTGGGTATGATCAAGAAAGGAACAGAACAATATTTGCGAATGATTCCTGGTTTGCCCTCTCTGCACGAGGTGCAAAAAATTGTTTTGACTGGGACTGCACACGTATTGAGAAGAACACGATCTCTGTAAGATTGATATCCCTCCTTGTATTTACATATGCATATGCACATGAGTATATATGTATACTGTTTTTTTTTGTGTTTTGTTTTTTTCATTAATTATAATCAATGTGATGTATTAATTGGCTTACACTGTGAATTTATTTGCTCTAGGTGTCGGGAAGACACTCGGCATATATCTCAGAAATAATAATGAGAGAAAATAAAAACAATAATAATAATATTAATAATAATAATAATAATGTTTTCATTTATTGGCCACAAGGGCCGACATCTAGGGACAATACAAAGACAGGGACCGTGGGGGTTTACAATAAGGTCGAGTAAAAGTGCAGAATGGCAAGACCAATTCAACAATGAAGATATAAAAAAATATAAAATAAACTATGCATAAATATAACAAAATAAATTCTCCTATAGGGGGTGGACGACCCAGGGGTGACTTAGGTACCCCACCAATCCTGAACCACCCTGCGCTTCTAGTGCACCCAGGGAGAGCACCCCTCTCCTCAAGTTAGCTAGCCTATAGACGCATGGTCAGAGTAGGCCCATTCACACGTGCCATTCTCGCCACATTCATCCACCTTTTAGCAAATGTAATGGGGGGCAGCACATCTCTCTCCACCTTCACCTTCCTTTCCAGGTGAAACTTGAAGAAGTTGATGAGGGATTGGCCGAAGAGAAAAGTGTCTGTCTTTAGTCCTTTCAATCTGGTCCACCATATAACATCTTTCGCAACGGCCACCAGACTGAGGAATATGCCTGCTGTTCCTGACCTAAGGAAGGTGGCGAGTTGATCTTCACTATGGACTCGGTCGATAGCCGGATCCGTTCCACACGCGACAGTAGCTGTTCGACATAAATCCACAAGTCAGTAATGCACGGACTTTGGACAAGTGCGTGCAGAACGGTTTCGTCGCTCTGTGCGCATCTTGGGCAGATGCGTCTGACAGGACTTCCGTGCCTGTAGAGTTTATACCGAACCGGCAGTGCCCCCCACCCCTCGGTAGCACTGCCAAGCGAGGGATTTCTGGAAATTGTCCATCGTCCCCGGCTCGAAAGTCCTCCGGTACAGACTGGTCAGTTCGACTTCGTCGAGGCCCAAAGCTTCTCCGAGTGGTTCATCGCACTTTTCCCACTACTAATCCTCTATAGAACTCGAGAGTAGAAGTTCCACTGATCGCATTGCCCGCTTGGTAGAGGGCAGTGAGTGCCTGGCAACATTCCAGGTGCCACTCACCCAGTCTCGGTCTCTTCTTGACACAGGACTGCAGTTCAGTCAAAGAAACGAGCTACGGAAAGGCCCGTCTGATAAACGTCGACCACACCCGTTCACAGTTTAGGCAGAATATCTGTAGATGTCGCAGCCTCAGCGCATGTCTGCGCATCATTAGCCTTGGCATGCCCAGCCCTCCGCGTATAGGGTGCTGACAGCAGATGGACCGCCTCACCAACGGAATTGACTCCTCCAAAAGAATTTGAAGAGGAGCCGTTCCAACTTGAAGAGGCGTGGACGGGGTCAAGGCACGATGGTCAGGCGATAGTAGATGACGGACGCGATGTACGCATTCGCCATCTCCGCGCGACCTTTCAGTGATAGCTTCCTCGCAGCCCATTTATTGATGAGACTGGCTACTCTGCTCGTTACCTCGTCCCAATTCTTATCCACCTGGAGGTCTGGCCCGAACCAAACCACGAGCAACTTTACCGGTCCGTCCGTCCAGCGCCCAGCGATGCCTTTGGGTGGCATGGACTTGCCTCTCTAGGTGCTGAGTTGCAAGCCCACCGACTTTTCCGGGTGAAGTTTTGCTCCCGTCGACCGTTCATATTCCTCCAATAAGTTGCCGACCACCTCGATATCTTAGGTGTCCGACACCATCATGGTGATGTCGTCCGCATAAGCCGACACAGGCCTTCCACGTCCCGGTTCGAGCGGGATGCCCTGCAACAGCTCCAGATTCCGCAGTAAAGGTTCGACAGTCAATCAGTACAGAAGGGAAGAGAGAGGGCACTCTTGACGGACCGATCGGGAGTGCGGAAATTGTTCCGGGAGGTGGCCATTAACCTTGACCACCGAGTATGTGCCGCTGTCCATTGCAGCGATCCAGCTTCTGAAGATAGGGCCGAAGCCAGACGCTTTGAGGACAGCCTCCAGATACCGATGGTCGACCCTATCGAATGCTTTTGATTGATCTAAATTGATCAGTGCCCCACCGAACCCAGGTTTACACTCTACCCTCTCTATGATGTATCGCATGAGGTGGAGATTGTCGTGTATGGACCTGGCTCGGATTGCGCAATTTTGCGCCTTCCCAACCAAATCCTCGACGACAATCTCTTTGTTAACACCTTGGCCAAAATCTTAAACTCTGGGTTGAGCAGAGTTATGGGCCTGAAGTTGTCTAATGTATCCCTCCTGTTGTCGTCTTTACTTATCAGCGTCACCATTCCCCTTCTCGCAGAAATGGGAATACTCCCATTCTGCTGCCATTTGCAGTAGAGCGCTTCGAGGAGATCGGAGAACAAGTCTGGCATATTTACGTAAAACTCGTAGGGCAGGCCATCCAAACCGGATGAATTGCACCTCATGCAGCCGACAAGTGCGTCCTGAATTTCGGCTGAAGTAATTGGCCTTTCGCAGTGCTCAGCGTCGACCGTCGAGATGCGCGGCAAGCCGTCAGGGTAGGGACTGAAATCCGCTACTCTCTCTGACCCGTCACTCTCCCCGAACAACCGAGAAAAGTGCTGGCGAAAGGCCTCACACATCCGCTTGGAATCGCTTATCTCGTGTCCGTCTCGGACCGCCAAAGACCGAATTTTGGTTTTATTACCACGGTGCGCCTCCGCCACGCGGGCCCATCGAACAACCTTGGTTCCCTCGTTTCTCAGCGTACGCGCCTTAGCTCTGACAATACAACCTTCGTGTTTCGCATTGAAGAAATTGTCTAATGCCATTCTCGCCGCTAGCACGTCAGTTGCAATGCCACTACAAATAGCCTCGTCTAACTTATCTACCAGCTTCCACTCCTTTCTATTTTTCTCTAACGCTAGTTCTTTACTGAACTCTATCGAAGTTACTCTAATCTCTCTTTTGAGAGCCCCCACCCTCTGTTGTTGATGATCTCCCCTCTCAACTTTTGATTAACTAAACTGTTGACTCGGTCCCTGTAAGCATTACGTGCCGGAAATGGCATGTTCAGCTTCCAGTAACCCGGTCCCAACCTACGCGTTTTATCTAGGTCGACCATACAGATCACAAATTTGTAATCTGAATAGGCGACCGTTTTAAAAAGTGGGCAGCCTACACTATTTCTATATATTTTCCCAATGAAGATCCTGTCTATATATGATCTAGATCAGTGGTCGCCAACCTTTCTAAAACAGAGGAACCCACTAAATATTTTGAATTCTTCACGGAACCTATACAGTACAAAACCTTTCAAAAAAAATAATAAAGTATTTATTTATTTTAGTGTTTCATGTGTCTGTATGTAATCGAACACAATGGCTTTTCTGCTGCTGCGCCTCATCAGTGTGTTTAGAAAATCGAGGTTCAACACTAGGTAATGCCAGTCTCATACACTCGTCAATTGCTGACAGTTTATTCCTCTTCTTTGTGCAGATTTCCACCAACTGCGAAAACCATTTTTCGCACAAATAGATGGGAATAAAGTCAAATACTTCAATGCAAGTTGGCTGATTTCATTAAACTCCCCAATCAAGAATAAGTCAATCCATAGTTCTTTCTTTCTGCTTTCGAATATCACTTTCAGGTCTTCGTTTGAATTCAAATCCATCAACTGATGTAAGCATTGGGCAGGTAGTAAATTTTTACAATTTCCAGCGTCATTTTCTGACACTAACTGCTCGATCTCGGTGAACGGGATTTTTATCTATAAATTTCTGCTCGCAATATCTTTTTCCATCAAGTCAAAATAATCTGAAAAACCTGTGGAAAGCACATTTAAATGAGAAAGAATGATCTTCTTTAGATTGCTGGAGTCAACATTTTCTCTCTTTTTAAGCTTTGTTCAAGGTTTGAAAGTAATTGTCCGATTCAATTCTTTTTATAAAGATGTTTAATTTTAATTGAAAATATGTAATAAAATTGATTGAAGTAAAAATATATGCATTGTTACCCTGAAGACACTTATTTAGTTTGTTCAGTTCACCAAAAATGTCTACTAAATAAGCGAGTTGCACATTCCATTCATTGGTTTCTAATACACTTGCTCTTTCATCATTCTGTTTTTTTAGAAAAACTATTATATCTTCTCTCAGTTCAAAAACTCTCTTCATAGCATCCCCAAAAGGCAGCCAACGCACATCATTGTTCAATAACAATCTATTATAATTACTTCCAGAAGATTCACAAATAGATTCAAACATTCTAGAATTTTTTGCTCTTGCATGGATCAAATTGATAATTTTGACAATGTCTTTCAGCTGGTCATTTAATATTTGAGCATCTCTGTCTTTGAATTTTTTTTAACACAAAACCTCTCGATGAATCATACAAGGATTTGAAATACAATTTGGGGTCTGTTCTTTAATTTTTGCAATCAAACCAGCATTTTTACCAGTCATTGCAGCCCGCTCCATCTGTTGTTATTGAAGTCAACTTGCTCCAAGATACACCATTTAAAAAAAAATACTCTTCAATTTTATTGAATATATCTTGACCTTTAGTTGTGATGTCTAATGCCAGACAAAACAAATACTCTTCTACTAATTCTTTTTTATCAAGGTCTACAAACCGTACATAGCAAATTAATTGAGCCTTGTTATCAATATTCGTAGTTTCGTCCACTTGCAGTCCAAAACATGGGCTTTTCTTTAGTGCAGTTAGTATCTGATTTTCTATATCAGAAGAAACATCAATTATCCCTCTTTTTACGGTATTTGCTGACAATGATAACTGGCTTAATTTTTCTTTGTCCTTAATACTGCAGCTTTCAAAAAGAAGGATTCTCTGGCAGAATTAACTGTTCTCCTAATGTAAATGGTTTCTTGTTTTTACCAATCAAATGTGAAATCTCAAAAGATGTTCTTGTTAAAGCTTTATTTCTATCTGACTTTTTACAAAACAAGTCATACATATTAGCTTGTGAATTTTTAATGTTGTTTTTCAGCGAAGTAAAGTATTCCAGTGACTTGTTTTTATCATTAGTGTGATTAGTATCAATGTGTCTTTTAAGTTTTGCAGGATTTAAACAGCTATTTCATAGAACTTTTGAACATAGCAAACACATGGGCTGATCTCGTGTATCTTTTTTAGTGTCAGCTTTTTGAAATCCATATCTAACATAATCATCACACCACTGTCTAACCTTACTGCTGGTATCTAACTTCAGCTTCTTTGCAGTAGACATCATATCAATGTTATTTATCTACAGTTAACATTTTTAATATGACATTAATAAACAAGAGAAATTAACAGTTTTTTTAATTACAAAAAGTACTTAAATTAACTTTAATTTTAGATATTTGGAAAAACTTAACTAGTTAAAAAAATATTTTAATTTTAAAAAATTGAAATTTCTCCATTTTAGGATGGCAAACATATTATTTAAAGTCTTATATTAATATTAAAATATTAGGGGTTACTGAAAAAGGTGCAAATTTATGAACAACTATAAGAAATTTTTTTCAGAGTCCAGCACTTCCTGCATATACTACTTTAGGGTCGTATAAAATATTATTGGTAATGTAAATATAATAAATATCCGCCATACTAAAAGGTACAAAAAATGCAAATCAGCTGATAGTGTAGATGTGACGATGGTATTGGAAATTAATTCAGATATCTTCTATCTATTTTGACTGAAAGTTAGATATAATATAAGAAGGCTTTAGGCTGCGTTAAACATATATTAGATTGGAACAAATAAAGTTTAGTCAAATGTTTGTGGACATATATATTTATTGTATAAAGTAATTTCTCAATTGTGAATGCAGATGCCATCAAATGAATACATAATTGTGTGGCAAAGTTTATAGTGTCTGCATGGAATACAAAATTACCTTTGTTAGTAGTCGAAACTTTACAGGCGTTATATTTTCTGTGCAAAGTACAACAGAATGTAACGTGTTCTTATTTAGAATTGTCTGTGGAACTGGATGCATGTTGAAAACGACTAGTAAGCGAGTTCACTCAGTGAGGAAACTTGAGACGACTTCAAAGCTTTTGTTAGGGCAGCAGATTAAAACGTGTTCTCTATTGAAAACATTCTACTGAACTTACGTTGTGAGAACAGCGAACTGACCCTGTCTCTTGGCTGAGAGACCTCGCTGAACTGAAGTTTTCAGTTTAAAGTTATGCTGTCATCGACCAACATTTACTTGTTCGTGATTGGTCAATTTCTAAGTTCAATTAGTGTATTATCAGTAGTAGTCAAATTCTCGGAATTCAGAAAACTATGTCTTTCCAAGAATTGATGTGAAATTGAAAGTATTCAATTTCCACAAATCTCAGAACAGTGTTTTTCTGTTAATTCAAGTGAGAAACTGAAAGTAGTGTTTTCCACGAATTGGAGTGGAGAACCTGTCTACACTACAATAGTACTTGTTCATTTATACATTGCCCCTTTTCTTTGCACCTTTTTCAGAAAACCCAAAATATTAATGGTAATGTAAATATTTATTTTTTAAAGGAACCCGGAGTTTGTTTTACGGAACCCCAAGGTTCCGCGGAACCCATGTTGGCGACCACTGATCTAGATGACCCCATGTGGTTGGTCCATGTCCACATTGGCGTATTGGGGAACTCTAGTCGATACCTGTCAGACAGTTGGAACTGGCTGATTAGGTGCTAGCGGCTTTTGCACCACCCGCTCCTATCAGCTACTCCCACACAATCCCAGCGTGCGTGTAAGATGCTGTTCCAGTCCCCCGCTAACAGTAAAGGGCGAGACGTACCTAGTATGGGCGTAGACGGCCAGCAGTTTAAAGGCACCACCTTCGCTGCTGCTCACATCCAAGACCACCAACTTACGCTCCGTGTCCCGGAAGATCGACCTTACCTCGAGATCCAGTCCTGACCTAAACAGCACTGCCACCCCACCTCCCATTCCCGGCCTGTTAAAAGATGCGAAGATCTGATAGTCATCGAAAATGGGAGCTAGTGTGCGCGAGTCGGAAATTCTGGTCTCGCTCACGGCAATCACATCGATTTCCAAATATCTGATTGTCGTTGAGCAGGCGACCCTGCTTCCAGGGTGACCCCAGGCTGCAAACATTTAAACTTCCTACTCTTAATATGGCCATGTTGGAAAGCTAAAAGAGAGATGGAAGGTTTACTTACCTCTCGGGGTTTTGTGAAGGTCGGGTGGTTCGATCTCCATGGTTGGTAGGTTTCTTTTGGAACCCCTTTAAATGTCTCGATGTGGGTTTAACATTCGGTGTTCCCACGTCTTGAGGAAAGCTCTTCCGAATTTCTTTGAAGGAATCGAGCGACATTCGGATAAGAAGAAAATCTTCTGGCACGCAAAATGTGCTCATTTCAAAGATCTCTCCCTCTGTTTGAATGTCCTCGCTTCGTGCTCAAAGTGCCATCAGTTTATCTTTTAATATTTTGTTGGTGTGGTTTTATTTATTTTCGTTTTGGTGACTGTGGGGGTGATGGTTTTGGTGGTGTTGTTTCGGGTATGTCTGTGTTTGTTGTAGGTGTGGTGTCTCCAATTTCAGGTATTTGTGTGTTTATTTGTTCTTGTGTTTGTTTAGGTTGTTGCGTTTCGGGGATTGTGGAGGTGGTGTTAATGTTGATGTTGATGCTGATGTTATTGGGGAAGTGTTTGCGTTAGTGGCGTCTGTATTTTTTGTTGTGTATGTTTTTGTGTTTTATTGGGGCTTTTTTGGTGAGTTTTCTCTGTTTTTTGGCACTTTTGGGTTTTCCTTCATCTTCGCTGCTGAAAGACAAAGGGTCTGCGGCTGTGAGTGTATCTGTGTCTGTGTGTGAGTTTATTGTTTTGTCTATGTGTATAATTGGATGGGTAGGGGGAGTGAGAGAGCTTTCCTCGTTTTCCTCTTGGATTGGTTTCGGTGTTGGTGTTGGTCCAGCTGTTTTTGATGTTGGCGGTGTTACCTGTGTCTTTGTTGGTGTTGTTTTTAGTGTTGGTGGGGCAACTTTCCGTGCTGACACTGGCGTTGGCAACAAAGGGGGTTTGCGACCCCGTAAATTTTTGAGCTGAGGGCAAAAGGCTTACAGATGTGTTGCTTCTCCGCAGACGAAGCAGTGCGGCTTTCCTCCCTCACTGATTAATTGGATTCTTGTCCCGTCCTGCAGGCGGGCAAAATCCGGGATGGTTTCATTTGGAGAAGAATCTCCAAATCCATTCCAGACCAGTCTTCTCTCTCTGTCCGTTTGATATCTAGGAGGGTAGTGTCTGTCACCTTATCGATTACGCATCCCAGGAGCCACCATATGTTCATTCCTGGTGGGATCCTGGAAATGCGGACCTTTACTGTCCTTTTGCCCATGTGGGACGGGTGCATGATATGCGTTCCATTCTGCAGGGGGTCACCGAGTGCTTAATAGCAAGGGCCTCGGTTTTGAACAGCACGCAGATGGTACCGAACTGCTTGGCCATTGCTTTGTACTCGATGTCACTTCCGATGCACCTCAAAGCAGCCTCGACTTCTGCTTGGCTAGCGTGTTCCACTTTACGTGTCTGCACTGAAATGCATCGAAAGTACACCGTCCTCCTTTGCATGGCCACAATTTCCCCGTCCGGGATGGTCAGGTTTGCCCAGGACTTCTCTCGCTTAATTAACCTCCACGCCTGGGCCAACTGCTGGTCCTTATCGCTAATATCCACATTGAAAAAGCGCTTTGTTTTCGCAGCTGCCGCTGCAAAGGTGACGCGTCCATTGCTCTTGTTGTTGGTGTTGTCGTTCTTGCTCTTGTTGTTGGTGTTGTTGTTGTTTTGTTTGTTGCTGTTGCCGTTGCTCTTGCCGCCGCCATCAGTGTTTACATTGTATATAATGTTTACAATGAGGTTGTTGGTGTCGTTGTTTTTCTGAGTTGTTGTGTAGTATGTGGTGGAGGTGGTGATGTCATTTTGAGAAGGTACTGCTACTATCTTCTTTCTGTATTCAGTGGGATTGGTGACAGGCTTGAACGTTTGACCTGTATGTTGTGTACTGTTTCAAGGTCGAAATTTTCCATTTTTTGTTTGTTTTGATGGAGAAGCGGTTTTTAAAATAAATCTGTTAATCTGAATATAAATCTGGATATTCGGGCTTAAAGCCCGAATATTGAGAGGTTTTCCCACCTTGGAACCTAGGTGGGTACCTTATGCTTCGATAAGAAAATACAAAAACTAATATAATAATAATAATAATAATAATAATAATAATAATAATAATAATAATATACGTGACCTATAGTAAGGAGCCAATGCTCAGAACTGTACTGAAGGAGGGGACAGTAGGCAAGGGGATGTCCAAGGAGGAAATAACATCAAGGAGGAAGAGCAGCCTTAAGGGAAAATCCCTTCATAGTACCTTCTTTGAGAAAACTGAATTTAGAGATCCACAGACATGGAACTTCCCTCTCTACCCTGATTTTCCTTTTCAAATGAAATTTGAAAAAGTTAATCAGGGCATCACCGAAGAGGTAAGTGCTCGTCTTCAGGCCTTTCAAACGTGTCCACCATACTGTCTCTTTCGCCATGTCCACCAGACAGATAAAAACTGCCTGCCCTTCCAGGCTAAAGGAAGGGGGCGGGGCAATCCTCACGATGGACTCAGCTGATAGCTGGATAGGTCCTACACGTGACAGCAGGTGTTCGACATAAACCCACAAGTCAGCAATGCTCGGACACTGGACGAGTGCGTGCAGGACGGTTTCGTCGCCCTGCGCGCATCTCGGACATGCCCGGCTGACGGCACCTCCATACTTGTAGAGTTTATCCCGAACTGGCAAAGCTCCTCGGTAGCACTGCCAGGCCAGGGATTTCTGGAAGTTGTCCATAGGCCCCGGCCGGAAAGTCCTTCCGAAGAGATTGGCTAGTTGATTTTCGTCGACGCCTAGAGTTTCTCCAAGTACGTCGTCGCTCTTCCCCTCCACTAATCCCCTATAGAACGCCAAGGTGGAGTTTCCACCGATCACATTGCCCGATTGGTCGAGGGCTGTTAGCGCCTGAAGACATTCCAGTCTCCAAGCGCTCCCTCTCGGTCTTCGCTTGACCCAGGACTGCAGCTCCGTCAAGGAGACGAGCTGGGGAAAAACGTGTCTTGCAAACGGCGACCACACCTGATCACCCTCGAGGAAGAGGTGGAGATGTCGTAGCCTGAGCGCGTGTCTGCGCATCATCAGCCACGGCTTGCCCAGCCCTCCACGTAGCGGGTGTTGACAGCAGATGGACCGCCTGACCATCGGAGCGCGTCCCTTCCACAAGAAGCGAAAGAGCAAACGCTCTAGCGCAGTCAGGCGGGGCTTAGGACAAGGTACGACGGTCAGGCGGTAGTAGATGACGGATGCGGTGTACCCATTCTCCACCTCCGCTCGACCTTTCAGGGATAGCTTCCTCTCGGCCCATTTCTGGGTGAGAGAAGCCACCCTGCTCGTCACCTCGTCCCAGTTTTTGTCCGTCTGGAGGTCTGGACCGAACCAGACCCCTAGCAATTTAACCGGTCCGTCCGTCCAGCGCCCGACGACGCTGTTGGACGGCATGGACCTTCCTCTCCAGGTGCCGAGCTGCAGGCCCACTGACTTTTCCTGGTTGATCATTGCTCCTGTCACCGCTTCGTATTCTCTTAGTGTAGTGCCGATCGCCTCGATGTGTTTGGCGTTCGACACCACTACGGTGACATCGTCGGCATATGCTGACACGGATCTTCCGCATCCTAGTTCACGTGGGTCCCCCTTCAACGTCTTCAGTTTGTGCAGTAATGGCTCGAGAGTCAATACGTACAATAGGGACGAGAGGGGACATCCTTGGCGGACCGAGCGCATGATGTTGAACGGTTCCGAAAGGTGACCGTTCACTCTCACTACAGAGCAGATGTCGCTGTGCATGGCAGCGATCCAGCCTCTGAAGACGGGCCCAAAGCCAGCCGCCCTCAGGACTGCCGTTAGGTAACGATGGTCGACCCTATCGAAGGCTTTCGACTCTATCTAAATTGATCAAAGACCCACCCGTGCCAGGTTCCCTAGCTACCCTCTCTACGATGTATCGCATGAGGTGGAGGTTGTCGTGGATGGATCTGTCGGGAATGGCGCATGTCTGTGCCTCTCCCACCAGACCACCAACGACAAGCGCCAACCTCTTTGCTAGCACCTTGGCCAAAATCTTGAACTCTGTGTTTAGCAGATATGGGCCTAAAATTATCTATGTTATCCCCCTTGTTCGGATCCTTTCTCAGCAGCGCCACCGCTCCTAGGCTCACAGAGCTGGGAATTCTCCTGTCCTGTTGCCAGTGGCAGTAGACGTCCGCCAAGCGGCCTCCGAACAAGTTTGGCATTTGTACGTAAAGTTCATAGGGCAGACCATCCAAACCAGGCGATTTACCCCTTGTGCAACTAGTCATTGCATCCCGTACTTCAGCGGTTGTTATCGGCTTTTCGCAACACTCCGCCTCAGTGGCCGAAAGCCGCGGCAGTCCGTTGAGGTAGACACTAAAGTCCATCCCTCGATCCGGCCCGCCACTGCCCCCGAACATTTGAGCGAAGTGTCGCTGAAAAGCTTCACACATTTGCCCGGGATCGAGTAGCATGCGCCCGTCGTTGTCCACCAAAGACCGGATCGTGGCTTTGTTGCCACGACGCGCCTCCGCCACTCGGGCCCATTTAACGGCTTTCGTCCCCTCGTGTCTGAGAGCACGCACCCTAGCTCTGACAACGCAGCCTTCGTGCTTTGCATTGAAGAATTGGTCAAGGGCCAATTTCGCCGCAAGTACGTCGGTCGCGATGCCTTTGCTAAGCGCCTCATCTAATTTTCTAACTAATTCTCCCTCTGCTCTATTTTTCTCTATTGCTAAAGTCTTACTAAACCTAATGGACTCTATTCTAATTGCTCTTTTCAGAGCAAACCACCACTTGTTGTTGACGATGGCCCCCGTCAACGCCCGCTTAACTAGTTCGCTAATCCGGTCTCTGTAGGCCTTGCGCGCTGGTAGACGCGTTTAGCTTCCAGTAGCCGGGTCCTCGTCTATGAAGCCTATCTAAGTCAAGCACACAGATCACGAATTTGTGGTCCGTGTAGCTGACTATCTTGAATTGTGGACAGCCTATGCTAGACCTATCTATTTCCCTACAAAATACTCTATCTAGATATGATCTGGATGACCCTATGCGATTTGTCCAAGTCCACATTGGTACATTCGGGAAATCCATCCGGTACCTGTCAGACAGTTCAAAACGTCTGAGCAGGTCGGTGAGACTCTTGCACCCTCCTTCCCTATCCACTAAACCCACACAATCCCAGCGTGCATCTAAGATCCCGTTCCAGTCGCCCACTAACACTAAAGAGCGGGACGTTCCAAGAAAGGTCTCCAGACGCCGGAAGAAATCAGGCCGCCCTGCTCCTGTCGGGGCATAGACGGCCACTAACCTGAAAGCTTGCCCGTCTCCGCTGGTCACGTCCAGCACCACCAACTTACCTTCTGGGTCCAGGAAGATGGCCCGTATGGCAAGATCCAAACCTCTCCGAAAAAGCACAGAAACTCCTCCCCCCGATCCCGGACGGCTGGGAGATGCGTACACATCGTAGCCGCCGAAGATAGGTGCGAAAGCCTGTGCCTCGGAGATTCTGGTTTCGCTGATGGCCACTACATCTATCTTTAGTGACCTGAGGTCGTTGAGCAGGTGGCCCTTCTTCCATGACGACCCCAAGCCACCCGCATTTATGCTGCCTATTCTGAGTGAGGTCATGTTGAAAAGGAGTCGAAAAGATGGGAAAGACCACTTACCTTACTTCTCGTAGGGAAGGACGGTTCTTCCATCCTTTTCACTGCTTGTGGCCTCCTCAGTAAGGATGTCCTTATAAATCCTCCTGGAGAGTGCTTGTCGGAAGTCTCCGATGTCTTTGGGGAATTTTTTTTTTAGTGTCATGTACGTTTTCTGTGTGATGCAAGTGATTTGTATGTGTGGAGATGGTGTGAACTTTGGGGTTGTTGTGTAGTCATTTTCTGTGATGCTGGTGTTGTGTTGGATGTAGTGTAATAATTGCTTGTTGTTCAAATTTAATGCTGTGTCGTGTGTATCGTTTTGGTTGTTTTGTTTTGTTTGCGTTTGTTGTGGGTTTGTTTCTGTTTCGCATTTTGGTGACTTTTGTGGTGTAGTGATGGTGGTGTTGGGGTTAATGATGGTGATGGTGTTGGTGTTTGGGTTGATGGGGTTGGTGATGCTGGTGTGGATGGTGGCATATCTGTCCTAACTTTTTTGTTTGATAGTTTATTTGTTTCCCTCTGTATTTTGTTTTTGGAGGGGGAAGGAAGAGAATTTTTTCTTTTTTGGTTTCTTTTTTTTTTCCAGATATCGTTTCCCACTCCTCGTCGTCACAGTCTGTCTCCAGTTGTGATAGGCCGGGGAGTGGAAAATCCTCCACAGGCGTTAGTTTTGGTTGTGGCGTGGTGGATGATGTAGGCGCTGGTGCTAGTTCTGAAGCGTTGGGTGGTGGTGGTGTTGGTTTTGCTGGTTGTGGTGGTGGTGTTGGTTTTGCTACTGTTGCTGGGGTTGTTGCTGTTATAGTTGCTTCTGTTGTTGCTGCTACAGTTGTTGCTGCCATCTCTGCTACTGGTGGTGTTGATGGTTGTGTCACTGGGGTGGTTAGGAGAGGTGCCCTCAACCTTTTAGCCTGAGGGCAGAAAGCCCTTAGGTGGGTTCCTTCAACACAAACGACACACCTAGGTCTTCTGCCCTCGACAATTACCGTGAGGTGGCTGCCGTCAGTGAGGTCTATTACCTCTGGGATCTCCTCAATGCTTTTTTGGTCCGCTTGGATCAGGAGCTCCATCTCAGATCCGGACCAGTTCTCCTACTTTTCTTTTGCTATTGCTATTATTTTTGTGTTGGCTTCGATGCCGGCGAGGGCGGCCGCTATTAGCCAGGGAATTTCGATGGCCGGTGGAACGTGGGTCACCCTGATCTTTACGAGTCTCTGGCCACAATAGCTTGGGACGAGTGTGAAGTCGTCACTTCTTAATGGGGCCATGGAGTGTTCTCTAGCCTCCTCTGGTGTTTCAAAGAACACGTCCACGGTTCCATACTTTTGCCCACGTCTGATGTGGGTTTTTCTTGCCCACACATGTCCCAAAGCTTTTTGGATTTGGGACTCGGATGCCCGTTCCACTCGGCGCGATTTTACATTTATTGTCCGATACGACACGGTGCATAGGCACCGATGCTCCATTTTATTAGGTGGGGGGTGAGGCTGACCCTGTACCCATCTTTCTTTACCATTTGTTTGGCATTTTCTAAATTCTCCTGAGTTACTGTAAATGCTTCGAACTGTTTTGCTACTCTGGCGAAACTGAGGGTGGTTTTTATAGTGTCATTGTTGTTGTTGTTGCTATCGTTATTTGTGTTAATATTAATTTTAGTTTCAGTTGTGGTGGTGGTGACGTCAGTCGTCTTTGGTGGGGAAGAGTCCATTTTGCTTGATTTCATTTCGACATCACGAGTTAATTTATTTTTTTCTTCTTTTGTTTTTGTTGTCGCGGTGGTGGTGGTGGTGGTGGTGGTTGTCGCGGTGGTGGTGGTGGTGGAGGCTTTAACACCTGCAGTCATTGGTAATGGCGGGAAATGAATGTCTGCCTGAGACAAATTAAAAATATTGCTACTGCTTATATTTTTTTTTGTGTTGGCACACGTAGTAACATTTACAATGGTGGTGTCGGTGTGAGGTGTTATTTTGTGAGGAAGGCTTTCAGCTGCTTCGTGCAGAGGTGAAGTAGCCATTTTTTTCAAAGAAATTTTTTGATAATAATAAAAGTTAAAATTTTGGGCACAAGGCCCCAATCTTTGTGGGTGTCCTTTTCGGAAAACAATGTATGTGTGCTTATAAACAGTTAACAATAAAATTTTCCATGAATGGCAATTTTTAACAAACGGAAATAACAAACCTTTGCGGAGCTCACGATGATACGATTTACTACGTAGGTCGCCAATAATAATAATAAAATAATAATAATAATAATAATAATAATAATAATAATAATAATAATAATAGGAACTGGAGGAACTGAGCAGAGAGAATGGCTTGGAGATGGCGGGTGTAGTATGCCAGACAAGCGAGCCAGTGGGAAATGAAGGTGAAGAGGTCCTGAGAACGGAGGAACCACCCGAAGCAGACAATGATCTGAATACTGAGATAAATAATACCTGGAACAGAGATACGGCCACTGAGGAGATGAATGCTGACGGGCTAGGACAAGATTCGGTTGACACCCTAAATTTAGTGGTAGTTGAATTGAACAATGATAGTGGGAAACCTATGAACCTAAGATTTGTAGACAGGAAAAAGTTAAAAGAATCAACAGCTAAGGTAAACAAAGTCATCCCATACCTTGAGGCGAGGAGCCTTCACCAGTGCAACAATATCCTCAAAGCAACAGCAAATACGGTGAGGAAACTACTTGGTATAAAAGCGAGAGGAAACAACAGACAAGAAAGAGCAGAGCCGTGGTGGAAGAAGCGACTGAGTGGGCAAATCGGAGAAATGAGAAATGTCATAGGAAAGCTTGAGTCACTACTGAATGGGACACTAAAAAACATAGGCACTAAAAATAGACTGGAAATAAAATACAAAACTAGGAGGAAAAAGCTAAATATTACCATAGAGGAACTGAAGCAACGCATTGTAGCAAAGAGTGCAAAAATCAGGCGATACGAGAACAGAGTCAGTCAGTATAAACAGAACCGCATGTTCGACAACAACCAGAAGATGCTGTTTGGACAGCTTGAGGGAAAAGAAAGAGGCAACGACTTGATCCCTGGGGCGGAGCAAACTAAAACATTCTGGAGAGGAATATGGGAGCAGGATGTTAGACATAATGTCCAAGCAGGGTGGATTGAGACAGTACAGAGGGAGATCGGTGAGCAGGCACAACAACAAACTGATTTGAGTATCACAGTTGAAACTCTTAAGGGGCAGGCCAAAAAACTAACCAACTGGAAATCACCAGGCCCAGATGGTGTGCAGGGGTATTGGATTAAACATTTAACATCCCTCCACCCGAAGCTGACGGCCATGTTCAATGACTGCTTGGTGTCGGGTGAGGTGCCAGAGTGGTTGACAAAAGTTACCACAGTTCTGATAATGAAAGACCGAATCAAGTGTAATGATGTTACCAACTACAGACCTATCACATGTCTGTCCGTAATGTGGAAACTGTTGACGAGCATCGTGTCTGAGGAAATCTACCATCACCTCCATACAAACAACTTGTTACCGGACGAACAGAAAGGATGCCGAAAGAAGTCACGTGGTACAAAGGACCAGTTACTTATTGATAAGATGGTAATGGGGAATTGCAGGAGGAAACACACTGATCTTGCCATGGGATGGATAGACTACAGAAAGGCATTTGACATGGTGCCTCATTCTTGGATCACCAAAAGCCTGGAGATCTTCAGGGTGGCAGACAACATCAGACAGTTGCTGGGCAGGATTATGCGGTCCTGGGAGACAGAGTTGACATCAACTGGAGTATCCTTGGGAAGTGTGAAGATCAAGAGAGGTATCTTCCAGGGAGATAGCCTGTCCCCTCTGTTGTTTGTCCTTGCCCTGATGCCCTTGACCATTATGCTGCGAAAAGTGAGAGCAGGATACAAGTTTGGAAGGGGAGAGCTTACCATCAATCACCTCCTCTTTATGGACGATCTTAAGCTCTTCGGGAAAAGTGAGAAGGAGTTGGATGTGCTTGTTGACACTGTCCGTATTTTCAGCAATGATATATGCATGCAGTATGGTATTGGTAAATGTGGAGTCATTGTGATGAGGAGGGGTAGGTTGAGCAGAAGTAACGGGATCCAGATACCAACAGGTGAAATGATAAAGGAAATTGACTCTGAGGAAGGATACAAGTATTTGGGCGTTCTGGAGGCTGATGTCATAAAGAACAAAAAAATGAAGGAATTGTTAAGAACTGAATACATTCGGAGAGTAAGGAGCGTATTGAAGTCACATCTGAACAGCAGAAATGCCATAAGCGCAGTAAATTCCCGAGCTGTGTCTATTATTAGGTACAGTGCGGGAATTCTGAGATGGAATGTTGCCGAACAAAAAGAAATGGATAGGAAGACTAGGAAGCTATTGACTATCTACAACATGTTCCACAAGAGGAGTGATGTCGATAGACTCTACCTAGGGAGATCTGAGGGTGGAAGAGGTCTTATCAGCATAGAGGACTGTGTTCAGATGGAGAAAAACAACCTATACAAATACGTGACCTATAGTAAGGAGCCAATGCTCAGAACTGTACTGAAGGAGGGGACAGTAGGCCAGGGGATGTCCAAGGAGAAAATAACATCAAGGAGGAAGAGCAGCCTTAAGGGAAAATCCCTTCATAGTACCTTCTTTGAGAAAACTGAATTTAGAGATCCACAGACATGGAACTGGTTGAGAAAAGGAGGCCTCAAAAAGGCTACAGAAGGAATGCTAATGGCTGCGCAGGAGCAGGCCCTCAAAACGAAGTGGTTGAAACACCATATTTACAAGGAGGAGGCTAGCCCACTGTGCAGGATCTGTGGAGAGAGAGAGGAGACTGTGGCTCACATTGTGTCCGAGTGTAAACACCTAGCCCAGACCCATCATAAGGGCTGGAGACACGATGTGATGGGCAGGGTGATCCACTGGCACCTGTGCAAAGTAAACAATTTATCACATTCTGAGAAATGGTATGAGCATAGGCCAGAGGCGGTGATGGAGAACAATCAGGTGAAGGTGCTGTGGGATTTTAGGATACAGACGGACAAAAAACTGGAACACAATAGACCTGACCTGGTGGTTGTGGACAAAGAAAAAAGATCGTGTCTGATTGTGGATGTGGCCTGCCGTTCGACACGAGAGTGCAAGAGAAGGAGAGGGAGAAAATTAACCGATACCAGGACCTAAAGTGGGAGGTGAAAAGGATTTGGAACTGCCATGAAGTCAAAGTGATCCCGATTGTCATAGGCGCACTGGGGACTATCTCCAAAAGTTTCCAGGGATGGTTAAAGAAAATCGGCCCCTTCACGCTTTTTGGAACGCTTCAAAAGGCATGCTTGCTTGGAACAGCAAGAACCCTCCGATACGTCCTGAATATCTGAGGCTGCAGGTAGTGGCTTGATATTCAATCCAACGGACTTTCCAGTTAACCAACATCAATGACTGAGATTCAAGGAATAACAACAATAATAATAATAATAATAATAATAATCCAGGTACCAACAAGTGAGATGATAAAGGAAATTGACACTGAAGAAGGATACAAATATTTAGGTGTTCTGGAGGCAGATGACATCAAGAACAAAAAAAAAAAAAAAAGAAGGAATCGATAAGATCTGAGTACATTAGGAGAGTAAGGAACGTATTAAAATCACATCTAAATAGTAGGAATGTCATAAGTGCAGTGAATTCCCGATGGCAGTATCGGTAGAGGGTCGGACGCCATGCTTTCCAGCATAGTTACGTCTCTTTACGATCTGAGTTCAAATCCCGCCGAGGTTGACTTTGCCTTTCATCCTTACGGGGTCGATAAAATAAAGTACCAGTAATGCACTGGGTAATTGCTGGCCTTGTTCCTAACGTAGAAACAATTATTAGGTACAGTGCGGGAATTCTGAAATAGAATGTTGCTGAACAAAAAGAAATGGATAGATTAGGAAGCTATTGACTATCTACAACATGTTCCACAAGAGGAGTGATGTCGTTAGACTCTACTTAAAGAGATCTGAAGGTAGAATATGTATTATCAGCATAGAGGACTGTGTTCGGATGGAGAAAACAACCTGCACAAATAGGTGACTGACAGTAGGAAGCTAATGCTCAGAATTGTACTGATGGAGAGGACAATAGACCAGGGTATGTCCAAGGAGGAAATAACAACAAGGAGAAAGAGCAGCCTTCATGAAAAATCCCTTCATAGTACCTTCTTTGAGAAAACTGAATTTAGAGATCCACAGACATGGAACTGGTTGAAAAGAGGTGACCTTAAAAAGGCTACAGAAGGAATGCTAATGGCTGCGCAAGAGCAGGCCCTCAAAACGAAGTGGCTGAAACACCATATTTACAAGGAGGAGGCTAGCCCACTGTGCAGGATCTGTGGAGAGAGAGAGGAAATTGTGGCTCACATTGTATCCGAGTGTAAACACCTAGCCCAGACTCACTATAAGGGCTGGAGACATGATGTGATGGGCACGGTGATCCACTGGCACCTATGCAAAGTAAACAATTTACCACATTCTGAGAAGTGGTATGAGCATAAGCCAGAGTCGGTGATAGAAAACGATCAGGTGAAGGTGCTGTGGGATTTTAGGATACAGACGGACAAGAAACTGGAACACAATAGACCTGACCTGGTGGTTTTGGACAAGGAAAAAAGATCGTGCCTGATTGTGGATGTGGCCTGCCCATTCGACACGAGAGTGCAAGAGGAGAGGGAGAACTGCCATGAAGTCAAAGTGGTCCCGATTGTCATAGGCGCACTAGGGACTATCTCAAAGAGTTTCCAGGGATGGTTAAAGAAAATTGGCCCCGTCCCGTTTTTTGGAACACTTCAAAAGGCATGCTTGCTGGGAACAGCAAGAACCCTCCGATACATCCTAAATATCTGAGGCTGCAGGTAGTGGCTTGATATTCATTTCAACAAACTTTCCAGTTAACTAACATCAATGACTGAGACTCAAAGAACAATAATAATAATAATAATAATAAAACACCTAAAGATGCATGTGTGTGTATGTATCTTCTTTCTTGAACATGGCGAACCTTGTTGTCTCTTGAGGTCACTGGTTGTGACTTGGTGATAACTCGTATGAACATAAAGCAAGATAAATGCAACTATATTAATAATAATAATGCTTTCTTTATTAACCACATGGGTTTACATATAGTAGACATTAAGGACAGTACAGGACAATACAGGACGGTACAAATGGGCATTTCTGCGTGTAAATAAAACAGAGGATGTAATAAAAAAGCAACAATGAAAATTCCCCAATAGGGGGGAGACTTCCGAGGAACATTTGTGGAGACAGCCCATTGAAAGGCCATAGTGACCCTGACCACCAGAGCAAGTGCCCTCTCCCAGTTTTCCACCTTTAAGTTACAGACACATACTCAGAGTAGGCCCATTCACTCGAGCCATACTTGCTTCTCTCACCCATCTTTCAACAAGATTTTCCTTTTCAAATAAAATTTGAAAAAGATAATCAGGGCATCACCGAAGAGGTAACTGTTCGTCTTCAGTCCTTTCGAACGTGTCCACCATAGTATCTCTTTCGCCATGGCCACCAGACATTCCAGTCTCCAAGCGCTCCCACTCGGTCTTCGCTTGACCCAGGACTGCAGCTCCATCAAGGAGATGAACTGGGGAAAGACGCGTCTAGCAAACGGCGACCACACCTGATCACCGTCGAGGAAGAGGTGGAGATGTCGTAGCCTGATCGCATGTCTGCTCATCATCAGCCACGGCATGCCCAACCCTCCACGTAGCGGGAGTTGACAGCAGATGGACCGCCTGACCATCGGAGCGCGTCCCTTCCACAAAAAGCGAAAGAGCATACGCTCCAGCGCAGTCAGGTGGGGCTAAGGACAAGGTACGACGGTCAGGCGATTGTAGATGACGGACGCGATGTACGCGTTAGCCACCTCCGCTCGACCTTTTAGGGATAGCTTCCTCTCCGCCCATTTTTTGTCCAAATTTTTGTCCGTCTGGAGGTCCGGACCGAACCAGACACGTAGCAATTTAACCGGTCCGTCCGTCCAGCGCCCGACGACGCTGTTGGTCGGCATGGACCTGCCTCTCAAGGTGCCGAGCTGCAGGCCCACTGACTTTTCCTCGTTGATCATCGCTGCTGTCACCGCTTCGTATACTCTTAGTGTAGTGCCGATCGCCTCGATGTGTTTGGCGTTCGACACCACCACGGTGACATCTTCCGCATATGGTGACACGGATCTTCCACATCCTAGTTCGCGCGGGACCCCCCTCAACGTCTCCAGTTTGTGCAGTAATGGCTCGAGAGTCAATACGTACAAGAGGGAAGCTCGCCGCTGCCCCGGAACAGCTGTGCGAAGTGTCGCTGAAAAGCTTCACACATATTCCCGGGATCGAGTAGCATGCGCCCGTCCTGGTCCACCAAAGACCGCATAGTGGCTTTGTTGCCATGGCGCGCCTGCGCCACTCGGGCCCATTGAACGGCTTTCGTCCCCTCGTGTCTGAGAGCACGCACCCTAGCTCTGACAACGCAGCCTTCGTGCTTTTCATTGAAGAATTGGTCAAGGGCCAAAAAAGCCTTACTAAACCTATGGACTCTATTCTAATGGCTCTTTTCATAGCAAACTACCACTTGTTGTTGACGATGGGCCCCGCAACGGCCGCTTAACTAGTTCGCTAATCCGGCCTCTGTAGGTCTTGCGCGCTGGTAAGGAAGCGTTTAAATTCCAGTAGCCGGGTCCTGGTCTATGAAGCCTATCTAAGTCAAGCACACAGATCACGAATTTGTGGTCCGTGTAACTGACTATCTTGAATTGTGGACAGCCTATGCTAGACCTATCTATTTCCCTACAAAATACTCTATCTAGATATGATCTGGATGACCCTATGCGATTTGACCAAGTCCACATTGGCACATTCGGGAAATTCAATCGGTACCTGTCAAACAGTTCAAAACGTCTGAGCAGGTTGGTGATGCTCTTGCACCCTCCTCCCCTATCAGCTAATCCCACACATCCCAGTGTGCATCTAAGATCCCGTTCCAATCTCCCAATAACACTAAAGAGCGGGACGTTCCTAGAAAGTTCTCCAGACGCCAGAAGAAATCGGGCCGCCCTGCTCCTGTCGGGACATAGACAGCCACTAGCCTGAAAGCTTGCCCGTCTCTTCTTACCTTCTGGGTCCAGGAAGATGGCCCGTTTGGCGAGATCCAAACCTTTCCGAAAAATCACAGCAACTCTTCCCCCCGATCCAGGACGGCTGGGAGATGCGTACACATCGTAGCCGCCGAAGATCGGTGCGAAGGCCCGTTCTCCGGAGATTCTGATCTCGCTGTTGGCCACTACATCTATGTTCAGTGATCTGAGGTCGTTGAGCAAGTGGCCCTTTACCTATGACGACCCCAAACCACGCGCATTTATGCTGCCTATTCTGAGTGAGGTCATGTTGAAATTGAGTGGAAAAGATGAGAAAGACCACTTACCTTACTTCTCGTAGAGGAAGGATGGTTTCTCCATCCCTTTTAACTTGATCGTCTGGTGAAGGGACCGTTGAATCGTCCCTTCGGCTGGTCGTCGGCTCTTCTGTGAGTATATCCGAATATACTCTCCGGTTGAGTGTCCTAGGTCTCTGAAATCACCAACTGCGTTGGCGAATTTCATTTTAATGTTTGTGTATTGTTTCTGTGCTATTACCAGTCTTATGTTTGTTGGTGTTTTGATTGGTGCTGGTATTATGTAGTCGTGCTGTGAAATGTCTGTGTGTTCAATTATGTAAGTGACTAGGTTTTTGTTGTTTGTATTTATTGCTGTGCATCTGTTTTTCTGGGGGTGGGGAGTGGAACTGCTATTTTCTTGTCGTTGTTGCTGGCTGTGTATGTTTTGTTGTGTTTGCGATGTTGGTGCATGTGGTGGTGGTGTTGAAGGTGTTGTTATTGTTGGCGGTGGGGTTGCCGCCGCTGGTGATGGTGGTGCTAGTGTGGGTGGTGATGGTGTTGGTGCTGTTGCTGCTGTAAGACTCTTTGCAGTAGCCTTTACGCTTTTTTCATTTATTTCCTCCCTTTTCGCAGGCGACGATGCGCTGCTTCTGCGTTTGTGCCTTATTGCGACCTTTTGTCATCCCTCCCCCACCTCACACTCCATGTCCGATTCTGTGAGGTCGGGGAGGGGTACCAGCTCCACTCTTTGACTTGTTGTTGTTGGTGATGTTTGCAGTGGAGTCTCTGTTGCAGCTGCAGTTGGTATTACTGTTGTTGTTAGTAATACCTCCACTGCTGCTGCTGTTCTTGATTTCCGTGGCGTGGGTATGGGTGCTCCGGACCTATCCTTCCTGGTTGCCGCCTGTCCTGTTGCTGGTAGCAGTGGAGCCGGTTTCGGAAGGAGGGGGATTTTCTCCTTTCTCAGGGTCTTCTCATTGCAGAAGGCCCTGAAGTGATTCTTCGATCCACAGCGAAAGCATTTCGGGCGTTTGCCCTCAACACTTATGGGCAGTTTAGTGCCGTTATCGAAGTCTATCACAACAGGGATAGCTTCGATGCACTCCTGGTTGGTTTGGATTAGCATCTCAATGGAGGTGCCAACCCAATCTTCTCGTACTTTTTTCTGTACTTGTAGTACAGTTGTTTTGTCCTCGATTCCGAAGAGGACAGACGCGGAAAGCCAAGAAGAGGCCATCCCGGGAGGGGGGACGTGGGTCAGTTTGATCCTCACAATTTTTTGCCCGCAGTAGGAGTGCACCAACACCATCATTCCTCGCTCCTTAGGGTCACTAAGGATTGAGCCTTTGCCTCCTGAGGTGTGGCAAAAAACACGTCCACGGTGGCATATTTCTTGCCTCGGGTGAGATGCGTTTTCCGCTGCCATACAGACCCTAAGGCATTTTGTATTTGAGCCTCTGTGGCTCTTTCAACCCTACGTGATTTTGTGCTTACTGCCTTGCAGATTGCACGGTGTCCGATTTTCGTCACCATCTCCTTTGCTTCCTGTAATTCCTCATTTGTTATAAGGATGGTTTCCAGGTTCTTTGCGATACCTGCAAACGAGATTGGTTTTTCTTTGTTGTTGTTGTTGTTGTTGTCGTCAGAGCTGCTGTTACTTTTGTTGTTGCTGCTGGTACTACGACCACCGCCTCCGCTGTTGCTGTGGTTGTTGTTGTTGTTACTGATGCTGCTGCTGTTGTTGTTGTTTATGCTGCTGCTGATGTTGTTGCGGCTACTACTAGTGTTTTCCTTGTCACTGATGCTGCTGTTGCTGTTATTACGGCTGCTACTGCTATTCTTCATGACGTCAGACGAATGAAATGGCTTTCCGTATTTACCGCACACATTTTTCGTCGTTGTCGTCATGGAGAAATGTTCCACGGTATGCACGTGCTCTTGGTGAAAGCTATCAGAAACTATATTTTTCTTTTTCTTTAATGGTGTCGCTTGCGAAAGAGGCGACACCACATTTAGAGAAGGGAGGGAGACAGACAATCGTCTCTCTGATGTAGTGACGATTGACGAACAAGAAGACGGAATGAGTGGGAGTGACTTGTGAAAATTCTTTTTTGTAGCCATGTTTTGTTTTTGGTTTGAAATGAATATTGGGCACAAAACCCCAATAAGCGGTTATTTAACCCCGAAGGGCCAAATAACGGGCAGAAAGACCCCTCTCACGAGGAGTAGGGTGATTTTATCTACAATTTGGTAAAAGTTTTAAACAATTTACAATTGTTATAGCGGTTAAAAATTACTATACCTTACAGACCCGAGCCTCCGTCAACCATGGCATTCAAAAATGATAATAATAATAATAATAATAATAATAATAATAATAATAATAATAATAATTCCTTTATTGGCCACAAGGAGTGACATCAAGAAAAACATTACAGACTACACAGGACGGTACGATGTGGGTTTTGTGCGTTTAAAGATTTTTATTATTTATATAAGAAAAGAAAAAGAAAAAGACATAGAAACATATATATATAAACAATAACAATGAAAATTGAAACAATTACAAATTCCCCAATAGGGGGGAAACCTCCTAGGGTTACTCGTGAGGAAAACCAGACAAAAGACTATGGCCACCCTGACCACCAAGGCAAGCGCCCTCTCTTAATTTTTCCATCTCTCAAACTACAGACGTATATTCAGAGCGGTCCCGTTCTCTCGGACCATTCTCGTCTGTCTTTAACACCTTCAAATTTGTCCACCACATAATCTTTTTGGCCATGGCCTCCAGGCAGATGAAAACAGACTGCCATTCCTCCTCGAAGGAAGACGTCGAGACCATCTGCACGATGGATTCATTCGATAACCGGATGAGTCCTACACGCGACAGCAACTGTTTGACGGAGCTCCACAAGTCACCAATGCTCGGGCACTGAACGAGTGCGTGCAGGACGGTTTAGTCGCTCTGGCTGCATCTCGAACAGGCTCGGCTGACGGAACATCCGTGCCTGTAGAGCTTATCTCGAACCGACAACGCCCCCGGTAGCACTGCCAGGCCAGGTATTTTTGGAAGTTATCCATAAGCCCTGGTCTGAATGTTCTCGGGAAGAGAGCAAACAGCTGATCTTCTTCGACGCCTAGGATCTCTCCGAGAACATCGTCGCTTTATAGAACGCCGAGATGAATGTTCCACCGATACTGGTGCCCAGCTGGCAGAGGGTAGTGAGTGCCTGGAGACATCCAGTTTCCAAGCGCTATCCGTCGGTCTTTTCCTGACCCAGGACTGCAGCTCCGTCAAGGAGACGAGCTGTGGGAAAACGTGCCTGGTGAACGGCTACCACACCTGTTCACCGTCAAGGAAGCACCAGAGGCGTCGCAGCCTCAGCGCATGTTTGCGCATCATCAGCCATGGCATGCCCAGTCCTCAACGCAACGGGTGTTGACAACAGATGGATCGTCTGACCATGGGAGGGCGTCCCTTCCACAAAAAGCGGAAGACGAGGACTCCATTTTGGTGAGAGTTGGGACCGGGCAAGGGACGACGGTGAGGCAGTAGCAGGTGACGGATGCGATGTACGCATTCACCACCTCCGCTCGGCCTTTCAGGGACCACTTTCTCTCGGCACATTTCTGGGTGATAGAGGCCACGCTGCTCGTCACCTCGCTCCAGTTTTTCTCCATCTGGAGGTCCGGTCCGAACCAGGCCCCGAGCAATTTGACCAGTCCGTCCGTCCAACGCCCCACGACGCTGTCGGACGGCATGGACTTGCGTCTCCAGGTGCCGAGCTGCAAGCCCACCGACTTTTTCTGGTTTATCTTTGCTTCTGTCACCGCTTCGTATTCCTTGAGAGCGGTGCCGAGCATCTGGACGTGTCTGGTACTCGACACCAGCATGGTGACGTCGTCGGCGTAAGTCGACTCGGATTTCCCGCATCCTAGTTCTCATGGGACGCCCCTCATCGCCCCCAGTTTGTGCAGTAACGGCTCGAGAGCCAACACGTACAGGAGGGACGAGTGGGGACAACCCTGGCGGACCGAACGCATGATGCTGAACGGCTGCGGCAGGTGACCGTTCACCCTCACACCTGACCAAATGTCGCTGTACATCGCAGCGATCCAACCCGGAAAACAGGCCCGAAACCGGCTGCCTCGAGGACTGCCGCCAGGTACCGATGGTCGACCCTATCGAATACTTAGGATTGATCCAAGTAGATCAGGTTCCAACCCGTGCCAGGTTCCTTAACCACCCTCTCTACGATGTATCGCATGAGGTGGAGGTTGTCGTGTATGGATCTGGCCGGAATGGCGCATGTCTGCGCCTCTCCCACCAGACCCTTGACGACAAGCGCCAACCTCGTTGCTAACACTTTGGCCAAAATCTTGTACTCTGCTTTTTGCAGGGTTATAGGCCTGAAATTATCGATAACATCCCTCTTGTTCGGGTCTTTTCTAAGCAGCGCCACTGCTCCCCACTGCTCCCCGGCTCACAAAACTGGGAAAGCTCCCGTTCTGCTGCCAGTTGCGGTAGACGTCTGCCAAGAGGTCACCGAAGAACTTTGGCATAAATGCATAAAGCTCGTAGGGCAGACCCTCCAAACCTGTCGATTTACCCCTCGTGCAGTTACCCATCGCTTCCCCTATTTCACCGGCTGTTATTGGCTTTTCACAACACTGTTGAGGTATGCACTGAAGTCCATACCCCGATCCGGTTCGCCGCTGCTCCCGACAGTTCAGCAAAGTGCTGCTGAAAAGCCTCACACATCTGCTCGGTTTCGAGTAACACGCGCCCGTTTTGGTCAGATAAAGACCGAATTGTGGCTTTTTTGCCACGTCGCGCCTCTCCCACCCAAGCCCATTAGGCGGCTTTTGTTCCCTCGTGTTTCAGAGCACGTGTCTAGATCTGACAACGCAGCCTTCGTGTTTTGCGTTGAAGAATTGGTCGAGTGCCAAACTAGCCGCAAGCACGTCGGTTGCGATGCCTGTCCTAAATGCCTCTTCTAGCTTTCTGACTAGCTCTGCCTCTATTCTATTTTACTCTATCACTTGTCCGTTGCTAAAACTAATCGACTCTACTTTAATTGCCCTTTTCAGGGCGAACCACCACCTGTTGTTGACGACCGCTCCCGTCAACGCCCGCTTAAATAATACGCTAATCCGGTCTCTATAGGCTTGCGCGCCGGGAAAGACGCGTTCAGATTCCAGTAACCGGGTCCTTGTCTATGAAGTTTGTCTATGCCGATCTCACAGATCACAAATTTGTGGTCTGTGTAGTCGACTACTTTAAATTGTGGACGAATTATAATAGCCTTATCTAGTTCCCTGCAGAATACCCTATCGAGATACGATCTGGATGACCCGATACAATTTGTCCCTGTCCACATTGGCACATTTGGGTAATCCAGTCGATATCTGTCAGACAGTTCAAAGCGTCTGATCAGGTTGGTGAGGCTCTTGCACCCTCCTCCCCTATCCACTATCCCCACACAATCCCAGCGGGCATCCAAGATGCCGTTCCAGTCGCCCACTAACACTAAAGAGCGGGACGTTCCAAGAACGGTCTCTAGACGTCTGAAGAAAACTAACCGTCCTGCCCAGTTGGGGCGTAGACGGCTACTAGCCTGAAAGCATTGCCTTCGCTGCCGGTCACGTCCAGCACCACCGAATTACCTTCTGGGTCCAAGAAAATGGTCCGTATGGCGAGATCCAAGCCTCTCCGAAAAAGGACGGTTGGGAGATGCGTATACATCGTAGCCGCCGAAGATTGGTGCGAAGGCTCGTGCTTCGGAGATTCTGGTCTTGCTGATGGCCACCACATCTATGTTTATTGAACTGAGGTCGTTGAGCAGGTGACCCTGCTTCCAAGATGATCCCAGGCCACGTGCATTTATACTGCCTATTCTAAGAACGGCCATGTTGGATGAGAAACGGGTCAAGTGAGAAAGGGTCACTTACCTTGATCGTGTGGTGAATGGACAGTAGAACCGTCCCTTTGGCTGGTCATGGGGGTTTCCAAGTGGATGTCAGTGTATATCCTCTTGGTAACTGACCCTCCGAAGTCTCCAACTGGGTTGGGCAATTTTTGTTTTAAAAGTTTGTACTGTTCTATTTTGATTTCAATGATACTTATGTTTGTCGGAGGAGTTCTTGGTGTTGGTGGAGTGTAGTAGTATTTTCTGTGTGCTGCTTTATATATTGTATGAGTTCTTTATTTGCCATGATTATGGCTGTGTAGTTTTTTGGGGAGAGGGGTGATTTTGTTGCTGTTTTCTTCTTGTTGCTGTTGGGTGTGTATGTTTTTTTGTGTTTGCGTTGTTGGTGTCTTTAGTGATGCTGGTGCTGGTGTGGTTGTTGTTGGCGGTGGTGCTTGTAGTGGTGATGGTGTTGGTGGTGATGTTGCTGTAAGTCTCCTTGCAGCCTTTACCCCTCTTTGTGTGCCTTCGCTTTTGGAGGTGAAGCTAAGGGGTTTTAGTTTTTTCTTTTTTTTGTGGCAGACCGTTTGCCACCTCACTCCCGCCTCAGACTCCATGTCGGATTTCGTGGCGTCTGGGAGGGGTATGTGCTCCACAGCTGTTGGTGGTGGTAGTGGAGCCCTCTCCGTCGATTTTGTTGCTGGTGTTGCTACTGGTGTTGCCGCTACTGACGCTGCTGCTTTAGTTGTCCGTGGCCTTGGTACGGGTTCCACGGACGTTGCCCTCCTACTCACCGTGGAAGGGGCTTCTGCGTTTGTTGCCTGCCCTGCTCTTGGTAGCAGCGGACCAGGTATTGGAAGGAGAGGGGCATTCTACTTCGCTGTCTTCTTCGTGCAAAAGGCCCTGCGGTGACCCTTTGACCCACAGAGATAACATTTTGGCCGTATACCTTCTCACTTATAGGGAGTTGGAGTCCTTCCTCGAGGTTTACGATATCGGGTATAGCGTCGATACGTTCCTGGTCAGTTTGTATAAGCATTTGCATGCCTATACCTGACCAGTTCTCTCTCCCTATTTTCTCTACTAGCAGCATGGTCGTCCTGTCCTCGATTCCAGCAAAGACAGACGCGGCCAGCCAAGTTGACCCTCACAATTTTCTGCCCGCAGTAGGAGGGCACCACGACTATCTCCTCACTCTTTAGGGTTTCCAAAAGGTGAGACTTCGCTTCTTGAGGGGAGGAGTAAAGTACGTCTACTGTGACGTACTTTCTGTCTCGGGTGATGTGGGTTTTGCGTGCTCAGACGCACCCCAAGGCCTTTTGGATTTGAGCCTCTGTGGCTCTCTCCACCCCATGTGATATTTTGCTTACGGTGCGGTAAGTCACCGACCGTAGCTGCTGGTCCTTGAAAAAATTGGGTGGAGGTTTCAAGGAAACTCTATTGGCGTTTCTTGTCACCATGGCACTTGCGACTGCCATCTCCGCCTCACTGACTAACACTGTTTCGATATTTCGGGCGACTCCTGCAAAAGAAGTGGTCCCCTTTTCAGCAGCACCACTATTGCTGCCGCTACTGATCTTGCTGGTGGTGCTGAGATCACTGTTACAGGTATCGATGTCATTGTTGATGTCATCGTTGGTACTGTTGTTGCTGTTGTTGTTTTCGTTCATACTGTTGTTGTTGTTACTGTTATTGTGGCTGTTGTTATTATTGTTGTTTTTTGTTGATACTGTTCCTACTATTATTGTTGTTGTGGCTGTTGTTATTGTCATTGTTATAGTCGTTCTCCACCTTACCACTGTTATTTTTGTTGTTGCTGTTGTTATTGATTGTCTTGTTGTTGGTGTTGTTTGTGTTAGAAATATTTGGTAATTTTAAATCTGTAACAATATCATTAAAAATGCTATTGTTCCTCTTTTCCTTCGTAATATTTTCTTTTAAAATTACCTTCGCTGGAACCCTGTCTTGTTGATATGTTGACAGTCTCCCTCTCTCTGTGTTGTCTGACAGCACTCTCTCGCTTTCTTGTGTTCTCCATGTTGAAAGGAATTTTTTTCAAATAATATTTTTACAACATACGACACCCCGGAAAGCGGTGCAGTATTATTTACGAGTGAACCCCTGTATTAGGTGGGTCACTTCTAAAGTTTTATTAAGTTTAAAACTTGAATAAAAGGTTTAGAACGGTTGAAAACGAGGTAGAGTGTTGAAAAAAAACAGGAGGCAATAAGAAGCGTGGCTTCACCTTCAATAAACAATAATAATAATAATAATAAATAATTGTTACTACGTTAGGCACAAGGCCAGCAAATAGCCTGTGCATTACTGGTACATTATTTTATCGACGCCGTAAGGATGAAAGGCAGAATCAACCTCGGCGGGATTTGAACTCAGATCGTAAACAGACGTAACTATGCTGGAAAGCATGGCGTCCGACCCTCAACCGATACTGCCAATCCACTGCCCTTATTATAATAATAATAATAATAATAATAATAATAAAAATAATGCTCGCATTATTAACCACAAGGGTTTACATAAAGTAGATATTAAGGACAGTAGAGGACAATACGTGACGGTACAAATGGGCATTTCTGCGTGTAAAAAAAAACAGAGGATGTAATAAAAAAATAACAATGAAAAATTCCCCAATAGGGGGGAGACTTCCGAAGGTAGCCCATTAAAAGGCCACAGTGAAAGCCCATTAAAAGGCCACAGTGACCCTGACCACCAGGGCAAGTGCCCTCTCCCAGTTTTTCACCTTTAATTTACAGACAGATACTTAGAGTAGACCCATTCACACGGGCCATACTTGCTTCTCTCACCCATCTTTCAACAAAATGCTGGGAAGAGAGCACTTCCCTCTCTACTCTGATTTTCCTTTTCAAATGAAATTTGAAAAAGTTAATCAGGGCATCACCGAAGAGGTAAGTGCTCGTCTTCAGCCCTTTCAAACGTGTCCACCATACTATCTCTTTCGCCATGTCCACCAGACAGATAAAAACTGCCTGCCCTTCCCGGCTAAAGGAAGAGGGCGGGGTAATCCTCACGATGGACTCAGCTGATAGCTGGATCCGTCCTACACGTGACAGCAGGTGTTCGACATAAACCCACAAGTCAGCAATGCTCGGACACTGGACGAGTGCGTGCAGGATGGTTTCGTCGCCCTGAGCGCATCTCGGACATGCCCGGCTGACGGCACCTCCATGCCTGTAGAGTTTATCCCGAACTGGCAAAGCTCCTTGGTAGCACTGACAGGCCAGGGATTTCTTGAAGTTGTCCATAGGCCCTGGCCCGAAAGTTCTTCCGAAGAGATTGGCTAGTTGATTTTCGTCGACGCCTAGAGTTTCTCCAAGTACGTCGTCGCTCTTCCCTTCCACTAATCATCTATAGAAAGCCAAGGTGGAGTTTCCACCGATCACATTGCCTGATAGGTCGAGGGCTGTGAGCGCCTGAAGATATTCCAGTCTCCAACCGCTCCTTCTCGGTCTTCGCTTGACCCAGGACTGCAGCTCCGTAAAGGAGACGAGCTGGGAAAATACGTGTCTAGCAAACGGCGACCACACCTGATCACCGTCGAGGAAGAGGTGGAGATATCGTAGCCTGAGCGCGTGTCTGCGCATCATCAGCCACAGTATATCCAGCCCTCCACGTAGCGGGTGTTGACAGCGGATGGACCTCCTGACCATCGGAGCGCGTCCCTTCCATAAAAAGCGAAAGTGCAACCGGTCCAGCGCAGTCAGGCGGGGCTTAGGACAAGGTACCATGGTCAGGCGTTAGTAGATGACGGACGCCATGTACGCGTTAGCCACTTCCGCTCGACCTTTCAGGGATAGCTTGCTATCCGTCCATTTCTGTGTGAGAGAAGCCACCCTGCTCGTCAGCTCGTCCCAGTTTTTGTCCGTTTGGAGGTCCGGACCGAACCAGATCCCTAGCAATTTAACCGGTCCGCCCGTCCAGCGCTCGACGACGCTGTTGGACGGCATGGACATGCCTCTCCAGTTGCCGAGCTGCAGGCCCACTGACTTTTCCTGGTTGATCATTGCTCGTATCACCGCTTCGTATTCTCTTAGTGTGGTGCCGATCGGCGCGATGTGTTTGGCGTTCGACACCACTACGGTGACATCGTCCGCATATGCTGACACGGAGCTTCCGCATCCTAGTTCGCACAGGACCCCCTTAACGTCTCCAGTTTGTGCAGTAATGGCTCGAGAGCCAATACGTACAAGAGGGACGACAGGGAACATCCTTGGCGGACCGAGCGCATGATGTTGAACGGTTCCGAAATGTGACCGTTAACTCTCACCACAGAGCAGATGTCGCTGTGCATGTGAGCGATCCAGCCTCTGAAGAAGGGCCCAAAGCCAGCCGCCCTCAGGACTGCCGCTAGGTAACGATGGTCGACCCTATCGAAAGCTTTCGACTGATCTAAATTGATCAAGGACCCACCCGTGCCAGGTTCCCTAGCTACCCTCTCTACGATATATCGGATGAGGTGGAGGTTATCGTGGATGGATCTGTCGGGAATGGCGCATGTCTGTGCCTCTCCCACCAGACCACCAACGACAAGCGCCAACCTTTTTGCAGCACCTTGGCCAAAATCTTGAACTCTGTGTTTAGCAGAGTTATGGGCCTAAAATTATCTATGTTATCCCCCTTGTTCGGATCCTTTCTCAGCAGCGCCACCACTCCTCGGCTCACAGAGCTGGGAATTCTCCCGTTCTGTTGCCAGTTGCAGTAGACGTCCGCCAAGAGGCCTCCGAACAAGTCTGGCATTTGTACGTAAAGTTCATAGTGCAGACCATCCAAACCAGGTGATTTACCCATTGTACAGCCACTCATTGCCTCCCGTACTTCAGCGGCTGTTATCGGATTTTCACAACACTCCGTCTCAGTGGCGGAGAGCCGCGGCAGTCCGTCGAGGTAGACACTAAAGTCCATCCCTCGATCCGGCCCGCCGCCGCCCCCGGACAGCTGTGCGAAGTGTCGCTGAAAAGCTTCACACAAGTCCCGGGATCGAGTAGCATGCGCCCGTCCTGGTCCGCCAAAGACCGGATCGTGGCTATGTTGCCACGACGCGCCTCCGCCACTCGGGCCCATTGAACGGCTTTCGTCCCTCGTGTCCGAGAGCACGCACCCTAGCTCTGATAAGGCAGCCTTCGTGCTTTGCATTGAAGAATTGGTCAAGGGCCAATTTCGCCGCAAGTACGTCGGTCGCGATGCCATTGCTAAGCGCATCGGTTAATTTTCTAACTAATTCTCCCTCTGCTCTATTTTTCTCTATTGCTAAAGCCTTACTAAACCTAATGGACTCTATTCTAATTGCTCTTTTCAGAGCAAACCACCACTTGTTGTTGACGATGGCCCCCGTCATCGCCCGCTTAACTAGTTCGCTAATCCGGTCTCTGTAGGACTTGCGCGCTGGTAAGGACGCGTTTAGCTTCCAGTAGCCGGGCCCTCGTCTATGAAGCCTATCTAAGTCAAGCACACAGATCACGAATTTGTGGTCCGTGTAACTGACTATCTTGAATTGTGGACAGCCTATGATAGACCTATCTATTTCCCTACAAAATACTCTATCTAGATATGATCTGGATGACCCTATGGGATTTATCCAAGTCCACATTGGCACATTCGGGAAATCCAGTCGGTACCTGTCAGACAGTTCAAAACGTCTGAGCAGGTTGGTGAGATTCTTGCAACCTCCTCCCCTATCCTCTAATCCCACACAGTCCCAGCGTGCATCTAAGATCCCGTTCCATTCGCCCACTAACACTAAAGAGCGAGACGTTGCAAGAAAGGTCTCCAGACGCCGGAAGAAATCAGGTCGCCCTGCTCCTGTCGGGGCATAGTCGGCCACTCACCTGAAAGCTTGCCCGTCTCCACTGGTCACGTCCAGCACCACCAACTTACTTTCTGGCTTCAGGAAGATGGCCCGTATGGCAAGATCCAAACCTCTTCGAAAAAGCACAGCAACTCTACCCCCCGATCCCAGACGACTGGGAGTTGCGTACACATCGTAGCCGCCGAAGATCGGTGTGAAGGCCCGTGCTTCGGAGATTCTGGTCTCGCTGATGGCCACTACATCTATGTTTAGTGACCTGAGGTCGTTGGGCAGGTGGCCCTGCTTCCATGACGACCCCAAGCCACGCGCATTTATGCTGCCTATTCTGAGTGTGGTCATGTTGAAATGGAGTGGAAAAGATGGAAATGACCACTTACCGTACTTCTCGTAGAGGAAGGACGGTTTCTCCATCCTTTTAACTGCTTGTGGCCTCCTCAGGAAGGTTGTCCTTATAAATCCTCCTGGAGAGTGCTTGTCGGAAGTCTCCGATATCTTTGGGGAAGTTTTGTTTTAGTGTCATGTACGATTTCTGTGTGATGCGAGTGATTTGTATGTGTGGAGGTGGTGTGAACTTTTGGGTTGTTGTGTAGTCTTTTCTGTGATGCTGGTGTTGTGTTGGATGTAGTGTAATAATTGGTTGTTGTTCAAATTTAATGCTGTGTAGTGAGTATCGTTTTAGTTGTTTTGTTTTGTTTGCGTTTGTTGTGTGTTTGTTTCTGTTTCGCATTTTGGTGACTTTTGTGGTGTAGGTGATGGTGGTGTTGGGGTTAATGAAGGTGATGGTGTTGGTGTTTGGGGTGATGGGGTTGGTGATGCTGGTGTGGATGGTGGCATGTCTGTCCTAACTTTTTTGTTTGATAGTTTATTTGTTTCCTTCTTTATTTTGTTTTTGGAAGGGGAAGGAAGAGAATCCTTTCTTTTTTTCTTTTTTCCTGATACCGTTTCCCACTCCTCGTAGTCACAATCCGTCTCCAGTTGTGATAGGACGGGGAGTGGAAAATCCTCCACAGGCGTTAGTTTTGGTTGTTGCTTGGTGGATGGTGTAGACGCTGGTGCTAGTTCTGGCGCGTTGGGTGGTGGTGGTGTTGGTTTTGTTACTGTTGCTGGGGTTGTTGCTGTTACAGTTGCTTCTGTTGTTGCTGCTACAGTTGTTGCTGCCATCTCTGCTGCTGGTGGTGTTGATGGTTGAGTCACTGGGGTGGGTAGGAGAGGTGGCCTTAAACTTTTAGCCTGAGGGAAGAAAGCACTTAGGTAGGTTCCTTCACCACAAACGACACACCTAAGCCTTCTGCCCTCGACAATTATGGTGAGGTGGCTGCCGTCAGTGAGGTCTATTACTTCTGGGATCTCCTCAATGCTTTTTTGGTCCGCTAGGATCAGGAGATCGATTCCAGATCCGGACCAGTTCTCCTGCTTTTCTTTCGCTATTTCGATTATCTTGGTGTTGGCTTCGATGCCGGCGAGGATGTCAGCTATTAGCCAGGGAATTTCGATGCCCGGTGGAACGTGGGTGGCCCTGATCTTTACAAGTCTCTGGCCACAATAGCTTGGGACGTGTGTGAAGTCGTCACTTCTTAATGGGGCCATGGAGTGTTCTCTAGCCTCCTGTGGTGTTTCAAAGAACACGTCCACGGTTCCATACTTCTGCCCACGTCTGGTGTGTGTTTTCTTTGCCCACACATGTCGCGGTGGTGGTGGTGGTGGTGGCGGCTTTAACACCTGCAGTCATTGGTAATGGCGGGAAATGAATGTCTGCCTGAAACAAATTAAAAATATTGCTACTGCTTATATTTTTAGTGTTGGCAAACGTAGTAATATTTACAATGGTGGTGTCGGTGTGAGGTGTTAGTTTGTGAGAAAGGAGTGATTCTGAGTCAGCCATGGTTTTTTAAAGAACATTTTTTGTTTAATAATTATAAAAGTTTAAATTTTGGGCTCAATACATCAATCTTTTTGGGTGTCCTTTTCAGATAACAATGCATGTGCACTTATATACAGTTAATGATAAAAGTTTTCCATGAAAGGCAATTTTACACAACTGAAAATAACAAACATTTGCGGAGCTCACGATGATACGATTTACTACGTAGGTCGCCAATAATAATAATAATAATAATAATAATAATAATAACAAAATGAATTCAGAGATCCACAGACATGGAACTGGTTGAAAAGAGGAGACCTTAAAAAGGCTAAGGAAGGAATGTTAATGGCTGAGCAAGAGCAGGCCCTCAAAACGAAGTTGTTGAAACACCATATTTACAAGGAGGAGGCTAGCCTACTGTGCAGGATCTGTGGAGAGAGAGAGAGGAGACTGTGGCTCACATTGTATCTGAGTGTAAACACCTAGCCCAAACTCACTATAAGGGCTGGATACATGATGTGATGGGCAGGGTGATCCACTGGCACCTATGCAAAGTAAACAATTTACCACATTCTGAGAAGTGGTATGAGCATAAGCCAGAGTAGGTGATAGAAAACGATCAGGTGAAGGTGCTGTGCGATTTAAGGATACAGACGGACAAGAAACTAGAACACTATAGACCTGACCTGGTGGTTTTGGACAAAGAAAAAAGATCAAGCCTGATTGTGGATGTGGCCTGCCCATTCGACACGAGAGTGCAAGAGAAGGAGAGGGGGAAAATTAACCGATAGCAGGAATTAAAGTGGGAGATAAAAAGGATTTGGAACTGCCATGAAGTCAAAGTGGTCCCGATTTTCATAGGCACACTAGGTACTATCTCAAAATGTTTCCAGGGATGGTTAAAGAAAATTGGCTCCTTCACGCTTTTTGGAACGCTTCAAAAGGCATGCTTGCTGGGAACAGCAAGAACCCGCCGATACGTCCTGAATATCTGAGGCTGCAGGTAGTGGCTTGATATTCATTTCAACAAACTTTCCAGTTAACTAACATCAATGACTGAGACTCAAAGAACAACAACAATAATAATAATAATAATAATAATAATAATAATAATAATATGGAAGATTGTCATAACAGACACAAACATCTATCAATTGCTTGGATAGATTATAAAAAAGCATTCGATAGTTTGCCACACAGTTGGATTGAAAAATGTTTAGAGATTTTCAAAATATCCCCGTTGTCAGGAGGTTTTTGTCATTCAGTATGAAGAAATGGAAAACGACACTCCTTTTGAATACTGAAACAAAATCACTGGAAGCCGGAGAAGTTAATATTAATTGTTGAATTTTTCAAGGTGACTCTTTATCAACACTTTTATTCTGCATCTCGTTTATACCATTAAGTAAAATGCTCAATGAAACAAAACATGGATATAAAGTCTATGACAAAACCATTAATCACTTGTTCTACATGGATGACCTGAAACTATTTGCAAATAATGATGAACAATTGCAAGGGCTATTATCCACTGTGAAGCAGTTCAGTGATGACATTAAAATGGAGTTTGGACTAGATAAATGCGCCAAAGCAACGTTCACCAGAGGAAAGCTGCTGAAGAGTTCAGACATTAATCTTGATCGGGGGAACGTGATAAGAGAACTTGATCAAGAAAAACTTACAAATATCTAGGTGTTTGTGAAGGAGACGGAATCAAGCAGTCGACAATGAGGGAAAGGATAAGGAAGGAATGTTACCGCAGAGTCAGAGCAATCTTAAGAACGGAATTGAATGCAAGGAATAGGATCGATGCCATAAACACGATTGCCATACCAGTAGTAACCTACAGTTACAATGTCATCAACTCGTCAAGCACAGAGATCCGTAGGCTCGATACAAAAATTAGAAAATTCTTAACCATGCACAGAATGCCTCACCCTAAGGCAGATACAGATAGAATATATCTCCCTAGGAAAGAAGGAGGACTTGGGTTAATCCAGTTAGACATTGCGTTAAAAACTGCAACAATTGGATTATTTACATTTCTAAGGGAATCCCATGATTGGATGATCAAACTCGTTTTGAAACACGAAAGCATCAAAAGATCATACTCCATTACAAAAGATGCACAAAGATACAGTAATGGACTACAAATTTCAGAAGTCCCATTTACTGCTGAAATGGAAAAAACAGAAAAAGCAAAGCAGGTAAAAGTAACTGCAAAGAAAGAACTGCTACAGAAACTGGCTAAGAAATGGCAAGAAAAGCCTCTGTATGGAACATACCCAATACGAGCTAACAATCCTGATGTTGACAAACCTTTAACCCATCAGTGGTTGGCATCCTCTGGACTGAAATCGGAGACTGAAGGACTGATTATATCAGCACAAGATCAGTGTCTGCCATCAAAAAATTACCAACCCAACATAATAAAAAATGGATGCAGCCCATTATGCCGAGTATGTAAAAAACAACCAGAGACCATTGACCATATAATTTCAATGTGCAGTCCTATAGCTCCAACCGAATACCTAAACAGGCATGACAGAGCTGCACAATACATACATTGGATAATGTGTAAGCATTTTGACCTGCCCCATCAAAAGAATTGGTGGGAGCATCAACCACCTCCCATACTTGAAAAAGATCACATCTCAATCTTGTGGAACTTTAGCATCCAAACAGACCGAAAATAGATGCAAATAGACCTGATATAATACTGAAGGACTTTAAAAAGTGGGTATGCTGCTAATTAATATGTCCGTTCCAATAGACAAGAATGTATCTATAAAAACATTTGAAAAATTGAGCAAGTATAAGGACCTGGAGATAGAAATTGGAAAAATGTGGAAATTGAGAACTAAAACAATACCAGTGGTTGTGGACGCTCTGGGAATGATACCTAAGGGGTCTAATGATTACTTATTGCAAATCCCAGGAAACCCGCGTATAGGAAAAATACAAAAGATAGTACTAATGGGAACTGCCCATATACTAAGCAAGATTCTGTCAATATAAGTACATCACATGTCTAAACACTAAAGATGCATGTGTGAGTATGTATGTTCTGTCTTGAACATGGCGGACCTTGTTGTCTCTTGAGGTCACTGGTTGTGACTTGGTGATAACTCGTATGAACATAAAGCAAGATAAATGCAACTGTAATAATAATAATAATAATAAGATAATACGATAATACACAATAATAAGATAATACACAAGACTAACATAATTATCAAAAACATTATCATCATAAACAAACTAAACATTACTGATTTAAATCATCTCTATTATGCATCGGTTAAAGTCACCACCCACTTATGTGGAGTGAAGATGAAAAAACAAAGGCATTTCCACAAGAAATTTACTTGGCAAGAGAACATCAATCGCCAAATAAACCTTCTCCGATCTGACATAGAAATGTTAACAAACTATAAAGTAGGTGAAGATGTTAAACAAACTAAACTTAGAAAATTGAAAAGAAAGTACAGTATAAAATCAACAAGTGCCATAGACATGCTGATAGAAATAGTCAAGCAAAAAGTGTCGGCCAACGCTGCTCGTATAAGGCGCTTTGAAAAACGATCTAGACTCTATAAGGACAATAATATGTTCAAAAACAACCAAAGAAACTTCTACAGAAAAATTGGTAAGTCAACAATAACTTCTAAATCAATACTACCCCAGGAGGAAGTGCAAGAATTCTGGGAAAAGATCTGGGCCGAAGAAAAAGTTCATAATATACATGCCCCATGGATAGACAGACAAATGAAAGATACAGCTTACCTTGAGGAACACATATGTGAAAATATAACAGTTGAACAGTTGCGTTTGACTCTTAGAAAAACCAGCAAAGGGAAATCCCCAGGAAAAGACAAAATACATTTTTTTTTAATAAATGCCTTCACATAGTCTCATGAGCTGTTAGCCCAACTTTACAGTAAAACAGTTAAGGAGCCAGAAAAGATACCATCATGGATAGCTAACGGCATTACATTCTTGCTTCCGAAGAATGATGAGACAAACAATCCCCAAAATTACAGACCGATAACTAGCTTGAGCCCAATGTATAAAATGTTAACATCAGTCCTAACTGAATATACATATGACCACCTGATAACAAATGACCTATTTCCCATTGAGCAGAAAGGGTGTAAACGAGGCTCATATGGCTGTAAGGATCAGCTTTTGGTTAACAAAATGATACTGGAATATCGTCATAATAGACACAAAAATCTATCGATTGCTTGGATAGATTATAAAAAAGCATTCGATAGGTTGCCACACAGTTGGATTGAGAAATGTTTAGAGATTTTCAAAATATCTCCCGTTGTCAGGAAGTTTTTGTCATTCAGTATGAAGACATGGAAAACGACATTCCTTTTGAATAGTGAAACAAAATCACTGGAAGCTGGAGAAGTTAATATTAATTGTGGAATTTTTCAGGGTGACTCTTTATCACCGCTTTTATTCTGCATCGCACTTATACCATTAAGTAAAATGCTCAATGAAACAAAACATGGATATAAAGTCTATGACAAAACCATTAATCACTTGTTCTACATGGATGACCTGAAACTATTTGCAAGAAATGATGAACAATTGCAAGGGCTATTATCCACTGTGGAGCAGTTCAGTGATAACATTAAAATGGAGTTTGGACTAGATAAATCCACCAAAGCAACGTTCACCAGAGGAAAGCTGCTGAAAAGTTCAGACATTAATCTTGATCGGGGGAATGTGATAAGAGAACTTGATCAAGAGGAAACTTATAAATATCTAGGTGTTTGTGAAGGAGACGGAATCAAGCACTCGACAATGAGGGAAAGGATAAGAAAGGAATGTTACCGCAGAGTGAGAGCAATCTTAAGAACGGAATTGAATGCAAGGAATAGGATCGATGCCATAAACACGATTGCCATACCAGTAGTAACCTAAATTACAATGTCATCAACTCGTCAAGCACAGAGATCCGTAGGCTCGATACAAAAATTAAAAAATTCTTAACCATGCACAGAATGCCTCACCCTAAGGCAGTTACAGATTGAATATATCTCCCTAGGAAAGAAGGAGGACTTGGGTTAATCCAGTTAGACGTTGCGTTGAAAACTGCAACAATTGGATTATTTACATATCTAAGGGAATCCCATGATTGGATGATCAAACTCGTTTTGAAACACGAAAGCATCAAAAGATCATACTCCATTACAAAAGATGCACAAAGATACAGTAATGGACTACAAATTTCAGAAGTCCCATTTACTGCTGAAATGGAAAACACAGAAAAAGCAAAGCAGGTAAAAGTAACTGCAAAGAAAGAACTGCTACAGAAACTGGCTAAGAGATGGCAAGAAAAGCCTCTGTATGGAAAATACCCAATACGAGCTAACAATCCTGATGTTGACAAACCTTTAACCCATCAGTGGTTGGCATCCTCTGGACTGAAATCGGAGACTGAAGGACTGATTATATCAGCACAAGATCAGTGTCTGCCATCAAAAAATTACCAAGCCAACATAATAAAAAATGGATGCAGCCCATTATGCCGAGTATGTAAAAAACAACCAGAGACCATTGATCATATAATTTCAATGTGCAGTCCTATAGCTCCAACCGAATACCTAAACAGGCATGACAGAGCTGCACAATACATACATTGGATAATGTGTAAGCATTTTGACCTGCCCCATCAAAAGAATTGGTGGGAGCATCAACCACCTCCCATACTTGAAAAAGATCACATCTCAATCTTGTGGAACTTCAGTATCCAAACAGACCGAAAATAGATGCAAATAAACCTGATATAATACTGAAGGACTTTAAAAAGTGGGTATGCTGCTAATTAATATGTCCGTTCCAACAGACAAGAATGTATCTATAAAAACATTTGAAAAATTGAGAAAGTATAAGGACCTGGAGATAGAAATTTGAAAAATGTGGAAATTGAGAACTAAAACAATACCAGTGGCTGTAGGCGCCCTAGGAATGATACCTAAGGGGTCTAATGATTACTTATCGCAAATCCCAGGAAACCCGCGTATAGGAGAAATACAAAAGATAGTACTAATGGGGACTGCCCATATATTAAGGAAGATTCTGTCAATATAAGTACACCACAAGTCTAAACACCTACAGATGCATGTGTGAGTATGTATGTTCTTCCTTGAACATTTCGGACCTTGTTGTCTGTTGAGGTCACTGATTGTGACTTGGTGATAACTCGTATGAACATAAAGCAAGATAAATGCAGCTATAATAATAATAATAATAATAATAATAATAATATGGGAACTGCCGATATACTAAGGAAGATTCTGTCAATATATGTACATCACAAGTCTAAACACCTAAAGATGCATGTGTGAGTATGTATGTTCTTCCTTGAACATTTCGGACCTTGTTGTCTGTTGAGGTCACTGATTGTGACTTGGTGATAACTCGTATGAACATAAACCAAGATAAATGCAGCTATAATAATAATAATAATAATAATAATAATAATAATATGGGAACTGCCGATATACTAAGGAAGATTCTGTCAATATATGTACATCACAAGTCTAAACACCTAAAGATGCATGTGTGAGTATGTATGTTCTTTCTTGAACATGGCGGACCTTGTTGTCTCTTGAGGTCACTGGTTGTGACTTGGTGATAACTCGTATGAACATAAAGCAAGATAAATGCAGCTGTAATAATAATAATAATAATAATAATAATAATAATAATAATAATAATAATAATAATAAAACTAAGTCAGACATTCACACATTACAATGAAATTTATGTTTATTTTTTTCATGTTTTTATTTATTTATTTGTTTATTTATTTATGTTCGTCTACAGCGTGATGGTGCCACGCTACAATCACCGGTGGTTATGTAACCATACATTCACCAATCCTCGATATGTGTGTTTAAATGTCGAACCTAACCAGTTCGAATAACGGTGAAAAGGAGACTGGAACGTCATGTGAAATACTCTCACCGAGCAAGTGCTCCCTGGCCCAGCAACAGGGACCTGGCTGTCATCCAAATACTGCTGGTGTTGGAGGAGGAAGAAGATGAAGGAAAGGGGCAAGAACCAACTGGACGAAAGAATTGAATAGAACTGTCATGGAATGTTACCTGATAAGTAACTCCATAGAAAAAGGCTATAGGAAAGAGATGCATAACATCTGGAACGAGATTGGTCTATTTAAATTAGATGAACAAAAATTGGCCCGGCAGGCTCGGGTAATAAGAACTAATGGATGGATAAGCGAGTTGGAACTGGAGGAACTGAGCAGAGAGATTAGGTTGGAAATGGAGAGTGGAGTATGTCAGGCAAACGAGCCAGTGGGAAATGAAGGTGAAGAGGTTGAGAGAACGGAGGAACCACCCGAAGCAGACAATGATCTGAATGCTGAAATAAATAACATCTGGAACAAAGATATGGCCATTGAGGAGATGAATGCTGACGGGCTAGGACCAGATTTGGTTGATATCCTGAACTTAATGGTAGATGAAATGAACAATGATAGTGGAAAACCTATGAACCTAAGATTTGTAGACAAGAAAAACTTAACAGAAACAAAAGCTAAGGTAAACAATGTCATCCCATACCTTGAGGCGAGGAACCTTCACCAATGCAACAATATCCTCAATGCAACAGCAAATTCGGTGAGGAAATTACTTGGCATAAAAACGAGAGGAAACAACAACAAGAAATATAAGAACCTTGGTGGAAGAAACGACTGAATGGTCAAATCAAGGAAATGAGAAAAGATATTGGAAAGCTTGAGTTCTAACTGAATGGGACATTACAAAACATAGACACTAAAGATAGATTGGAAATAAAATGCAAAACTAGGTGGAAAAAGCTAAATATCATAGAGGAACTGAAGCAACGCATTGTAGCAAAAAGTGCAAAGATTAGGCGGTATTAAAACAGAGTCAGTCAGTATAAACAGAACCGCATGAAGATCTTGTTTGGAAAGCTTGAAGGGAAAGAGAGAGTCAACGACATTATCCCTGAGACGGAACAAACTAAGACATTCTGGAGAGGAATATGGGAGCAGGATGTTGAACATAATAGTCAGTCAATGCGGATTGAGACAGTTCAAAAGGAGATTAGTGAACAAGCACACCAACAACCTGATTTGAGTATCACAGTTGAAAATCTTAAAGGGCAGGCCAAAAGACTAACCAACTGGAAAATACCAGGCCCAGATGGAGTGCAGGGGTATTGGATAAACAATATAACATCCCTCCATCCGAAACTGACAACCATGTTCAATGACTGCTTGATGTCGGGTGAAGTACCAGAGTGGTTGACAAAAGGTTCCACAGTTCTGGTAATGAAAGACCGAAGGGTAATGATGTTACCAAATATAGACCTATCACATATCCGAAATATGGAAACTGTTAACAAGCATTGTTTCTCAGGAAATCTATCATCACCTCCAAATAAACAACTTGTCACAGGACGAACAGAAAGGATGCCGAAAGAAGTCCCGTGGTACAAAAGACCAGTTACTTATTGATAAGATGGTAATGAGGAATTGCAAGAGGTGGCACACTGGTCATTCCATGGGATGGATAGATTACAAAAAAGCATTCGACATGGTTCCTCATTCTTGGATAACCAAATGCCTAGAGAATCCTTGGGAGGCGTGAAGATCAAGAGAGGTATATTCGAGGGAGATAGTTTGTCTCATCTGCTGTTTGTCCTTGCCCTGATAACCATGAGCGTTATATTGCGAAAGTGAGAGCAGGATAAAAGTTGGGAAAAGGAGGGCTTACCATCAACCACCTCCTCTTCATGGACGATCTTAAACTCTTTGGTAAGAGTGAGAAGGCGTTGGATGTACTTGTTGACACTGTCCGTATTTTCAGCAATGATATATGTATGCAATTTGGTATTAATAAGTGTGGATTCCTAGTGATAAAGAGGGGGTAAATTGAGCAGAAGCAACGGAATCCAGGTACCAACAGGAGAGATGATAAAGGAAATTGACACTGAAGAAGGATTCACATATTTAGGTATTCTGGAGGCAGATGACATCAGGATAAAAAAAATGAAGGAATTGATAAGATCTGAGTACATTAGGAGAGTAAGGAGCGTATTAAAATCACATAAATAGTAGGAATGTCATAAGTACAGTGAAATCCCGAGTCGTGTCTATTAGTAGGTACAGTGCGGGAATTCTGAAATGGAATGTTGCTGAACAAAATAAAATGGATAGGAAAACTATGAAGCTATTGACTATCTACAACATGTTCCACAAGAGGAATGATGTCGATAGACTCTACTTAAAGAGATCTGAAGGTGGAAGAGGTCTCATCAGCATAGAGGACTGTGTTCAGATGGAGAAAAACAACCTGTACAAATACGTGACTGACAGTAGGAAGCCAATATTCAGAATTGTACTGAAGGAGAGGACAATATACCACGGATGTCCAAGGAGGAAGAGCAACCTTCCTTAGAAATCCCTTCATAGTACCTTATTTAAGTAAAATGAATTTAGAGATCTACAGACAGGGAACTGGTTAAAAAAAGGAGTCCTTAAAAAAGCTACAGAAGGAATGCTTATGGCTGCGCAAGAGCAAGCCCTCAGAACGAAGTGGGTGAAAAACCATATTGACAAGGAGGAGGTAGCTCACTGTGTAGGATCTGTGGAGAGAGAAAGGAGACTGTGGCTCACATTGTATCCGAGTGTAAACACCTAGCCCAGACTCACTATAAAGGCTGGAGACATGCTGTGTTGGGCAGGGTGATCCACTGGTACCTATGCAAAGTAAACAATTTACCATATTCTGAGAGGTGGTATGAGCATAAGCGAGAGTCGGTGATAGAAACCGATCAGGTGAAGGTGCTATGGGGTTTTAGGATACAGACGGACAAGAAATTAGAACACAATAGCCTAACCCTTGTGATTTTGGACAAGGCAAAAAGATTGTGCCTGATTGTAGATGTAGCCTGCCCATTTGACACGAGAGTGCGAGAAAATGAGAGGGAGAAAATTAACCGATACCAGCACTTAAAGTGGGAGGTAAAAAGGATTTGGTACTGCCATGGAATCAAGATCATCCCGATTGTCATAGGCGATAAAGAAACTATCTCAAAGAGTTTCCAAGGATGGTTAAAGAAGATTAGTCCAGCCCCGCTTTTTGAAACACTTCAAAATCATGCTTGCTGGGAACAGCAAGAACCCTCCGATACGTCCTGAATATCTGAGGCTGCAGTTAGCGGCCTGATATTCATTTCAACAAACTTTACAGTTAAATAACATAAATGACTGAGGCTCAAAGAACAATAATAATAATAATAATGATTTCTTTATTGGCCACAAAGAATGACATAAAAAAAAAAAACATTACAGACGTCACAGGACGGTACAGGACGGTACGATGTGGGTGTTGTGAGTGTAAAGATTTTTATTATTTATATAAGAAACGAAAAAGAAAAAATACATAGAAACATATATATATATGAAAACCACACAAAATCCATGGCCACCCTGACCACCAGGGCAGGCGCCCACTCTCAATTTTTCCCATTCCTCAAACTACAAGCGTATGTTCAGAGCGGTCCCGTTCACTCGGACTATTCTCGCTACATTCACCCACCTTTCAACAAACTTGCTAGAAGACAGCACTTGCCTCTTCACCCTGATTTTCCTCTTCAAGTGAAACTTGAAAAAGTTAATCAGGGATTCGCCGAAGAGGAAAGTGCCTGTCTTTAACCCTTTCAATCTTGTCCACCACACAATCTCTTTCGCCGTGGCCACCAGGCAGATGAAAACCGCCTGCCCTTCCTCCTCGGCGCTAACACGAAGAAAAATATTACAGACGACACAGGATGATACAAAGTGTGTTTTGGCCGTGTAAAAAGGTCATAAAGGACAGAAAGGTGTAAAATAAATTAAAATTCTTTATTAACCACAAATTTTCATTTTTATTGTTTATATATATATATATGTTTCTATGTCTTTTTTTCTTTTCTTTAATAATTAATAAAAATATTTACACGCACAAAACCCTCATCGTACCATCCTGCGCCGTCGTGTGCCGTCTGTAATGTTTTTTATTGATGTCAGCATATTGTGGCCAATAATTAAATCGAGCACCAGACACGTCCAGTTGCTCGGAACCGCTCTCAAGGAATAGGAAGTGGTGACAGGAGCAAAGATAAACCAGGAAAACTCGGTGGGCTTGCAGCTCGGCACCTGGAGAGGCAAGTCCATGCCGTCCGACAGCATCGTGGGGCGTTGGACGGACGGACCAGTTAAATTGCTCGGGGTCTGGTTCGGACCGGATCTCCAGATGGAGAAAAAGTGGAACGAGGTGACGAACAAGGTGGCCTCCCTCACCCAGAAATGGGCCGAGAGGAAGCTCTCCCTGAAAGGGCGGGAGGAATTGGCGAATGCGTACATCGCATCCGTCATCTGCTACCGCCTCACCGGCCCAACTCTCACCAAAATGGAGCGCTTCCTCTTCCGCTTTTTTGTGGAAGGGACGCGCTCCCATGGTCAGACATTCCATCTGCTGTCAGCACCCCTTGCGTGGAGGATTGGGCATGCCATGGCTGATGATGCGCAAACATGCGCTGAGGCCGCGACATCTCTGGTGCTTCCTTGACCGGTGTGGTCGCCGTTCGCCAGGTACGTTTTCCCACAGCTGGTCTCATTGACGGAGCTGCAGCCCTGGGTCAGATAAAGACCGAGGGATAGCGCTTGGAAACTGGAATGTCTCCAGGCGCTCACTGCCCTCTGCCAGCTGGGCACCAGTATCGGTGGAACATCCACCTCGGCGTTCTATAGAGGACTAGTGGAGGGGAAGAACGACGACGTTCTCGGAGAGATCCTGGGCGTCGAAGAAGATCAGCTGTTTGCTCTCTTCCGGAGAACTTTCAGCCCAGGGCCTATGGATAACTTCCAAATATCCCTGGCCTGGCAGTGCTACCAGGGAGCGCTGCCGGTTCGAGATAAGCTCTACAGGCACGGGAGTGCCGTTAGCCGAGCCTGTCAGAGATGCGCGCAGAGCGAAGAAACCTTCGTGCACGCACTCGTTCAGTGCCCGAGCATTGCTGACTTGTGGAGCTATGTCGAACAGCTGCTGTCGCGTGCAGGACTGATCCGGTTATCGACTGACCCATTGTGCAGATGGTCTCGCCGTCTTCCTTCGAGGAGGAAGGGCAGGCGGTTTTCATCTGCCTGGTGGCCATGGCGAAAGAGATTGTGTGGTGGACAAGGTTGAAAGGGTTAAAGACATACACTTTCCTCTTCGGCGAATCCCTAATTAACTTTTTCAAGTTTCACTTGAAGAGGAAAATCAGGGTGGAGAGGCAACTGCTGATTTCTAGCAAGTTTGTTGAAAGGTGGGTGAATGTAGCAAGAATGGTACGAGTGAACGGGACCGCTCTGAATATACGTCTGTAGTTTGAGAAATGGAAAAATTGAGAGAGGGCGCTCGACCTGATGGTCAGGGTGGCCGTGGTCTTTTGTGTGATTTTCGCCACGAGTAACCCTCGGAGGTTTCCCCCATATTCGGGAATTTTTCATTTTTCAATTTTCATTTTTATTGTTTATATATATATATGTCTTTTTTTCTTTTCTTATATAAATAATAAAAATATTTACACGCACAAAACCCACATCGTCCCGTCCTGTGCCGTATGTAATGATTTTTCTTGATGTCAGCCCTTTTGGCCAATAAAGAAATCATTATTATTATTATTAGGGCGTTGGATTGGCAGTATCGGTAGAGGGTCGGAAACCATGCTTTCCAGCATAGTTACGTCCCTTTACGATCTGAGTTCAAATCCCGCCGAGGTCGATAAAATAAAGTACCAGTAATACACTGGATAATTGCTGGCCTTGTGCCAAAAAGTAGAAACAATTATTATTATTATTATTATTATAGTTGCATTTATCCTGCTTTATATTTATACGAGTTATCACAACCTGTAACCTCAAGAGACAACAAGTTCCGCCATGTAATGTAATCATTAGACCCCTTAGTTATTATTCCTATAGCGCCCACAACCACTGGTATATTTTAGTTCTCAATTTCCACATATTTCCAATTGCTATCTCCCGATCCTTATACTTGCTCAATTTTTCAAATGTTTTTATAGATACATTCTTGTCTATTCGAACGGACATATCAATTATCAGGCATACCCTCTTTTTAAAGTCCTTCAGTATTATATCAGGTCTATTTGCCTCTATTTTTCGGGCTGTTTGGATGCTGAAGTTCCACAAGATTGAGATGTGATCTTTTTCAAGTATGGGAGGTGGTTGATGCTCCCACCAATTCTTTTGATGGGGCAGGTCAAAATGCTTACACATTATCCAATGTATGTATTGTGCAGCTCTGTCATGCCTGTTTAGGTATTCGGTTGGAGCTATAGGACTGCACATTGAAATTATATGATCAATGGTCTCTGGTTATTTTTTACATACACGGCATAATAGGTTGCATCCATTTTTTATTATGTTGGCTTGGTAATTTTTTGTTGACAGACAATGATCTTGTGCTGATATAATCAGTCCTTCAGTCTCCGATTTCAGTCCAGAGGATGCCAACCACTGATGGGTTAAAGTTTTGTCAACATCAGGATTGTTAGCTCTTTCTGGGTATTTTCCATGCAGAGTCTTTTCTTGCCATTTCGTAGCCAGTATCTGTAGCAGTTCTTTCTTTGCAGTTACTTTTACCTGCTTTGCTTTTTCTGTGTTTTCCATTTCAGCAGTAAATGGGACTTCTGAAATTTATAGTCCATTGCTGTATCTTTGTGCATCTTTTGTAATGGAGTATGATCTTTTGATGCTTTCGTGTTTCAAAACGAGTTTGATCATCCAATCATGGGATTCCCTTAGATATGTAGATAATCCAATTGCTACGGATCTCTGTGCTTGACCAGTTGATGACATTGTAACTGTAGGTTACTACTGGAATGGCAAGCGTGTTTATGGCATCGATCCTATTCCTTGCATTCAATTCCGTTCTTAAGATTGCTCTTACTCTGCGGTAACATTCCTTCCTTATCCTTTCCCTCATTGTCGAGTGCTTGATTCCGTCTCCTTCACAAACACCTAGATATTTGTAAGTTTCTTGATCAAGTTGTAAGTTTCTTGATCAAGTTCTCTTATCACATTCCCCCGATCAAGATTAATGTGTTAACATTTCAGCAGCTTTCTTCTGGTGAACGTTGCTTTGGCGCATTTATCTTGTCCAAACTCCATCACTGAACTGCTCCACAGTGGATAATAGCCCTTGTTGTTCATCATTATTTGCAAATAGTTTCAGGTCATCCATGTAGAACAAGTGATTAATGGTTTTGACATATACTTTATATCCATGTTTTGTTTCATTGAGCATTTTACTTAATGGTATAAATGCGATGCAGAATAAAAGCGGTGATAAAGAGTCACCCTGAAAAATTCCACAATTAATATTAACTTCTCCAGCTTCCAGTGATTTTGTTTCACTATTCAAAAGGAATGTCGTTTTCCATGTCTTCATACTGAATGAGAAAAACCGCCTGACAACGGGAGATATTTTGAAAATCTCTAAACATTTTTCAATCCAACTGTGTGGCAAACTATCGAATGCTTTTTTATAATCTATCCAAGCAATCGATAGATTTTTGTGTCTATTATGACAATATTCCAGTATCATTTTGTTAACCAAAAGCTGATCCTTACAGTCATATGAGCCTCGTTTACACCCTTTCTGCTCAATGGGAAATAGGTCAATTGTTATCAGGTGGTCATATGTATATTCATTTAGGACTGATGTTAACATTTCATACATTGTGGTCAATCAAGCTATCGGTCTGTAACTTTTGGGATTGTTTGTCTCATCATTCTTCGGAAGCAGGAATGTAATGCCGTTAACTAGTCATGATGGTATCTTTTCTGGCTCCTTAACTATTTCATTGTAAAGTTGGGCTAACAGTTCATGAGACTCTGTGAAGGCATTTATCCAAAAAATGCTTTTATCCAAAAAATGCTTTCCATTTGCTGGTTTTTGTTAGAGCCAAACGCAACTGTTCAACTGTTATATTTTCCCATATTTGTTCCTCAAGGTGAGCTGTATCTTTCATTTGTCTGTCTATCCATGGGGTATGTATGTTATGAACTTTTTCTTCGGCCCAGATCTTTTCCCAGAATTATTGCACTTCCTCCTTGGGTGGTATTGATTTAGCAGTTATTGTTGACTTACCAATTTTTCTGTAGAAGTTTCTTTGGTTGTTTTTGAACATATTATTGTCCTTATAGAATCTAGATCGTTTTTCAAAGCGTCTTATACGAGCAGCTTTGGACGACACTTTTTGCTTGATTATTTCTCTCAGCCTGTCTATGTCACTTGTTGATTTTATACTGTACTTTCTTTTCAATTTTCTAAGTTTAGTTTGTTTAACATCTTCCCCTACTTTATAGTCTGTTAACATTTCTGTGTCAGATCGGAGAAGGTTTATTTGGCGATTGATGTTCTCTTACCAAGTAGATTTCTTGTGGGAATTCCTTTGTTATTTCATCTTCACTCCACATAAGTGAGTGGTGACTTTAGCCGATGCATAATAGAGATAATTTAAATTAGTAATGTTTAGTTTGTTTGTGATGATAATGTTTTTGAGAATTATGTTAGTCTTATGTATTATCTCCTGGTCCTGTTTGGAGTTCTGGATCTTAGGGAGGGTGTCTCGTTCCCCCATGTCAGATTCTTTCATTTTCATCCATTCGATCATAATTTCATCCTTCAAGTTGGCAAGTTCATTCTCATTCATTTCTTTATCATTTACGGTTTCATTGTTTTCATTTGGATTTTCATCTTGAGTATGCACTCCCTCCACTTTTTCGATCCTTTCTTTAATTTGTTCTGTTGCCAGTGGTTCCACCCCAACCCTGGGATTCAAAGTGTTACAATTTACCTCGTTTTCACTGACACATGTTTAATTTTTCCTTCGCTGACTTTGTGCTAATAGCTTGATCTGATCAATTTCTATATCAGTTAGTAACTTTTTTTTACAATATTTCTTCGTATATTGGCTAGTTTGTTACTGTCAATATAGCCTCTGTTTTAGGGTTGTTTCTTTTTCCAGTTGATATATGTCTGTTCTGTATTCGATGTATTTGATGGGTAGTACATGGCAGTGTAGAAAGCCTCAATGACTTCTTTATTATCTTCCCTTGACCATTTTTCTCTCTTTTTCTTTGGATTTCTTGGTGGTGAGCATGGAGGGCCAACAGTAGGAGTATTCCGGTCATGGGAGGTCTCCAGCTCCGAAGTGATGGGAAGGTTTGAACCATTAGCTGATTTTTAGACCCCAGTCTGGTTCCTCTCTGAGGGACGCGGCCCTTTTTGAACCGGGTGACGGCCGATCCGGTATGAGATTTTATCATTAGACATTTACTTTATTTTGTCGCGATTTATCCTTATCCGACAAGGGGTAATCTGTTCGTGTTACCACTTCTAGGACGAGTGTCAACCAAGATTAGAGATGTCGTCCTCCCATAGAGACATGGCTATTCCCCGCCGGCCACCATCCCGGTATTTCTTGGTCATGGGGTTTTCTTTTTTGTTGTTTTTAAATTGTTATTATCATGAGTGGTTCCTTAACGTGAGCATTGCGTGGCTTAAGAATGAATGTATTAATAATATAATATACTTTTTGCTGAAGTTGCCTGTTATTGTTGTTGGCTATGTCGGTGGTGGTGCTGGGGCTTTTTATAGTGTTGGTGGGGAAGGGGGGAGCCAGCAGTGCCATAGTCGTGACGTTTGGCCGGTGGCCGGGTCACTATGTCAATCTATTTATATCTTTTGCTAGCCTCTCCCTTGTCTAGTGATACCGCCACCTTCCCCTTTCTTAAGTTAACAGAAGGTAATGGGGGAATAGTGGTGGTAGCAATGAAGGAGTGGTGGCGGCGGTGATGGGATAGTGGTAGCAATGATGAATGGATTGGTGGCGGCGGTGACTATAGTGATGGCGTTGTCGTTACTGAGTTTTGTTGAATAGACTGTAGTTTTGTTTGATATGTGTATCTATGCGTTTGTCGCGTATATTTAATATATGTGTTGACACATTTTTCTTAATATTGGAATTAAACATTTTGTTAAAACTTAGTGTAAACAGAGGGGGTTTTCTTCCATGTATAACCATTTTCTTTTTTGAATATAAAATGTATAATACAAAATTGAATATTTGAGCGATATAACAATATATTCTGGATTCAATTTTTTCTGAAACTTGTATATGGTGATTTATGTATCATTTCTACTAAGAATTGTTATTTCACAATTGATTTAAATATGTTAAAAATCAAAAGCTTACGGGAGCGATTTCATGACCTTCTATCCACCACGTGCGTCTTCTTCCCTTATTCTTCTTCTTCTTATTATTATTATTATTATTATTATTATTATTAATGTTCTTTGAGTCTCAGTCATTGATGTTAGTTAACTGGAAAGTTTGTTGAAATGACTTCATGGCAGTTCCAAATTCTTTTTACCTTACTATTATTATTATTATTGTTATTATTATCATTATTCTTTGAGTCTCTTTCATTGATGATATTTAACTGGAAAGTTTGTTGAAATGAATATCAACCCACTACCTGCAGCCTCAGATAATCAGGACGTATCGGAGGGTTCTTGCAGATCCCAGCATGCCTTTTGAAGTGTTCCAAAAAGCGGGGCTGGACTAATCTTCTTTAACCATCCTTGGAAACTCTTTGAGTTAGTACCTAGTGTGCCTATGATAATCGGGACGACCTTCACCTCATGTCAGTTCCAAATCCTTTTTACCTCCCACTTTATGTCCTGGTATCGGTTAATTTTCTCCCTCCCCTTTTCTTGCACTCTCGTGTCAAATGGGCAGGCTACATCTACAATCAGGCGCGATCTTTTTTCCTTGTCCAAAACCACCAGGTCAGGCCTATTGTGTTCCAGTTTCTTGTCCGTCTGTATCCTAAAAGCACCTTCACCTTATCGTTTTCTATCACCGACTCTGGCTTATGCTCCTCCTTGTAAATATGGTGTTTCATCCACTTCGTTCTGAGGGCCTGCTCTTGCGCTGCCATTAGCATTCCTTCTGTAGCCTTTTTAAGGTCTCCTCTTTTTAACCAGTTACATGTATGTGGAGGTGATGGTTGATTTCCTCAGACACAATGCTCGTTAACAGTTTCCACATTACGGACAGACATGGGATAGGTTTATAGTTGGTAACATCATTACTCTTGATTCGGTCTTTCAGTACTACCGAGGAGCTTTGTCAGTTCGGGATAAACTCTACAGGCATGGAGTTGCCGTGAGCCGGGCATGTCCGAGATGCACGCAGGTCGATGAACCCACCCTGCATGCATCGTCCAGTGTCCGAGCATTGCTGACTTCTGGGTTTATGTCGAACACCTGCTGTCGCGTGTAGAACGGATCCGACTATCAGCTGAGTCCATCGTGAGGATTTCCCGCCCTCTGCCTCCTAGTGCGCCTATGACAATCGGGACCAATTTGACTTCATGGCAGTTCCAAATCCTTTTTACCTCCCACTTTAAGTCTTGGTATCGGTTAATTTTCTCCCTCTCCTTCTCTTGTAATCTCGTGTCGAATGTGCAGGCCACATCCACAATCAGGCACGATCTGTTTTCCTTGTCCAAAACCACCACGTCAGGTCTATTGTGTTCCAGTTTCTTGTCCGTCTGTATCCTAAAATCCCACAGCACCTTCATCTGATCGTTTTCTATCACCGACTCTGGCTTATATCATACCACTTCTCAGAATGTGGTAAATTGTTTACTTTGCATAGGTGCCAGTGGATCATCCTGCCCATCACATCATGTATTCAGCCCTTATAGTGAGTCTGGGCTAGGTGTTTCCACTCGGATACAATGGTACCCACAGTCTCCTCTCTCTCTCCACAGATCCTGCACTGTGGGCTAGCCTCCTCCTTGTAAATATGGTGTTTCAACCACTTCGTGTTGAGGGCCTGCTCTTGCGCTGCCATTAGCATTCCTTCTGTAGCTTTTTAAGGTCTCCTCTTTTCAACCAGTTGCATGTCTGTGGATCTCTGAATTCAGTTTTCTCAAAGAAGGTACAATGAAGGGATATTTCATGAAAGCTGCTCTTCCTCCTTGTTGTTAATTCCTCCTTGGACATCCCCTGGCCTATTGTCCCCTCCTTCAGTACAGTTCTGAGCATTGGCTCCTTACTATCAGTCACGTATTTGTGTAGGTTGTTTTTCTCCATCTGAACACAGTCCTCTATGCTGATAAGACCTCTTCCACCTTCAGATCTCCTTAAGTAGAGTCTATCGACATCACTCCTCTTGTGGAACATGTTGTAGATAGTCAATAGCTCCCTAGTCTTCCTATCCATTTCTTTTTGTTCAGCAACATTCCATCTCCGAATTCCCGCACTGTACCAAATAATAGACACAGCTCGGGAATGTACTGCACTTATGGCATTCCTACTGTTCAGATGTGACTTTATTACGCTCCTTATTCTTCGAATGTATTCAGTTCTTAACAATTCCTTCATTTTTTTTGTTCTTGATGTCATCAGCCTCCAGAACACCCAAATGCTTGTATCCTTCTTAGGTGTCAATTTCCTTTATCATCTCACCTGTTGGTACCTGGATTCCGTTACTTCTGCTCAATTTACCCTCTCTTCATCACAATGACTCCACACTTACTAATACCAAATTGCATACATATATCATTGCTGAAAATACGGACAGTGTCAAGAAGCACATCCAACTCCTTCTCACTCTTCCCGAAAAGCTTAAGATCGCCCATGAAGTGGAGGTGAATGATGGTAAGCACTCCCTTTCCCAGCTTGTATCCTGCTCTCACTTTTCGCAGTATACTGATTAGGGGCATCAGATAAAGGACAAACAACAGAGGGAACAGACTATCTCCTTGGAAGATACCTCTCTTGATCTTCACGCCTCCCAAGGATTCTCCAGCTGATGTTAACTCTGTTTCCCCGGACTTCATACTTTTGTAGTCTATCCATCCCATGGCAAGACGTGTGTGTCTCATCTTGCAATTACTCATTACCATCCCTACAATAAGTAACTGGTCCTTTGTACCACGGGACTTCTTTCGGCATCCTTTCTGTTCGTCCGGTAACAATTTGTTTGTGTGGAGGTGATGGTAGATTTCTTCAGACATAATGCTTGTCAACAGTTTCCACATTACAGACAGACATGTGATAGGTCTATAGTTGGTAACATCATTACCCTTGATTCGGTCTTTCATTATCAGAACTGTGGTACCTTTTGTCAACCACTCTGGTACCTCACCTGACATGAAGCAGTCATTGAACTTGGTTGTCAGTTTCGGGTGGAGGGATGTTATATTTTTAATCCAATACCCCTGCACACCATCTGGGCCTGGTGATATCCAGTGGGTTAGTTTTTTGGCCTGCCCCTTAATAGTTTCAACTGTGATACTCAAATCAGTTTGTTGGTGTGCCTGTTCACTAATCTCCTTCTGTATACTCTCAATCCACACTGCCTGGTCATTATGTTTAACATCCTGCTCCCATATTCCTCTCCAGAATGTTTTAGTTTGTTCCGCCTCAGGGATCAAGTTGTTGCCTCTTTATTTCCCTTCAAGCTGTCCAAACAGCATCTTCTGGTTGTTTTCAAACATGCGGTTCTGTCTATACTGACTGACTCTGCTCTCGTATCGCCTAATTTTTGCACTCTTTGCTACAATGCGTTGCTTCAGTTCCTCTATGATAATATTTAGCTTTTTCCTCCTAGTTTTGTACTTTATTTCCAGTCTATTTTTAGTGTCTATGTTTTTTAGTGTCCCATTCAGTAGGGACTCAAGCTTTCCAATGTCATTTCTCATTTCCCTGATTTGACCATTCAGTCGTTTCTTCCACCAGGACTCTGATCTTTCTTGTTTGTTGTTTATTTATTTATTTATTATTATTATTATTATTATTATTATTATTATTATTATTATTAGGCCGGTGGATTGGCAGTATCGGTAGAGGGTCGGGCGCCTTGCTTTCCAGCATAGTTACGTCCCTTTACGATCTGAGTTCAAATCCCGCCGAGGTTGACTTTGCCTTTCATCTTTACGGGGTCGATAAAATAAAGTACCAATAATGCACTGGGTAATTGCTGGCCTTGTGCCTAAAGTAGAAACAATTATTATTATTATTATTATTATTAATATTATTATTATTATTATTATTATAATGATCATATTTATTGGCCATAAGGTCCGACATATAGGGGACAATACAAAACACTGTGACAGCGGGGGTTTACATATACAACGTGAAAACAATATGAATAACAATAAATAATAAGAGCTAACATGAAGAAAAACATTACAGATGGCACAATGATTTTAATAATGGTTGTCATGCTGGTAATGATGCTACGGTATAGATAGACCGTAAACTGAAAGGTGGAACATGGAAAAATTAAGAATACTAATAAGATAAGAATTAAAATAAAAATGAAAATAAAATAAAACTAAAAAACGAAAGAGTTAATAACAATAAAATAAAGGGTTGAGGTTGAAGGAATATATAAAAAATATAATATTAGAATATATAAAAAGTATAACATAAAAAAAAATATATGTATACGTACACGTATACGTATATGCTCTCGCACACATATGGAGATACACACGTACATAGATATATATACACACGTAAATATTTAAAAAAAAACAAAAAAAAATAAAGGATGTATATATATAGAAAGCAAGAAAAGAACAGAGACAAACGAATAGTTTAGTAATCTATACATAATATAAAAGAGAGATATTTGTTTGGTGGTTGGATGGTTGTTTGGTTGGTTCCTAGGCGCATCACACATTAACGAAAACTGACATCGAAACGTAAGTAGAGCAATATATACTTACAGATTCACCATCTTGGAATGGTTATGCTTGTTCAATCTTTTTTGGTAGGACAACTCTAAAGAAAGAGTTAATGGCCTGAGTAAAGATTTGACAGGGTTAATTTGGCAAAGTCAGTGAAACATGTGTAACCTGTCTATAGGGGTAATTATTCTTTAGTTTAATAGTGTAAAATTACACACACCTGTACACCAGTTCCGAATACAGAGAAACCAAACTCCCACTGTCATCGTCTCCGCCTCTCCAGCCCGTCTCCTCTCTCTCTATTCTGAGCAAATGGGGTCCCACGCGCAATGGATTGAGGGTATTCTCAGGAAGGTTTATTGATCCTAATTCTATAAAATCAAAGAATAAGAAAAACATCTTGGATATGCTACACAGCCTGACTGATATTTCTAGCACGTTGGGAATCAACCATAAGGGATTCTCTCTGCACGTTCGTTGTCAGTGATAATCGTGTTTCGCGTCACTGATTCGAACTCTGGTTTACACACACACACACAGAAAAACACACGCACATATACACGCACACACACACACATACACACATACACATACACGCACACACACACATTTATGTATAATTATCTATATCTATATATTTATCTTTAACCATTTTACTTTTATTAACATCATTTTCCATATATGGTAGCTGGAAATCATTCGGCTATTCTCAATAAAATGTTAATCTCCTGATTTTTTCGTAACAAACATAGGCAGTTTTTTTCTATAGCAAGAATGGGTTCTTCTCGCTTCACATAATGACGTAATATACTAATTTTATTTACAAATGAGGAAGGGGGTAAAGAAGGGCAAATCTGGTTGTGTGGGAGAGTAGAAGAAAGAAGAATAAAAGCCCTAAATGAGAAAGAAAAGGAGGGGGAAATGATAGACTTTAGGACCAAAGAAGATTGTGAGGGTGAAGAGGAGAGGGTGATGGGCTCTTAGCTTAGGGCTTCGTGCAGTTGGGACTGCATTCCGCGGATAATGTCCACTGACACCCGCTGCAGCAGCGACCTCACCTTGTGGGGCTCCTTCCTCAGATAGACTGGAACTCCCATCATCCTCTTGAGAAACATGGAGCAGCCACCTCTATGAAATGACACACGCTTAACAGTCAGGCAGATGATAAATGATCTCTTCGAGGTCCTTATTCTTGGTGGCAATCATCAAGGAGAAAATTCAGTCATTCCCAAGATTCCTCTAATCCCTTCCTCTACTGAGTTGCCATTCGAATTCTTAAGACTTCAGTTCCCTGTTAGAGCCAGTTTTGCTATGACCATAAACAAACTTTGGCTCAGAGTTGTAGAATCGAATAAATGAGAATCACATTTTCACTATGGACAGTTATATGTAGGTTGTTCACGTGTGGGAACACCTAGAAACCTTCATATACTATGTACGAATGATGAAACAAAGAATCTGGTGCATCTCGAATACATTTACTGTTTATTTTTTTTTTTTTTGTCGCTTACACATACCACAGTCTCACCTCGTACTGAAAAAAACAAACAACGCATTTTCTCTTCTATGGGTCTTCTCTCATCTATTTACCAGAGTGAAGCTGGCTACGTCAGTTAGTAAAATAGAAAAGAGGGATCAGTGTACGTAAATAAATAAATAAATAAATGAATAAATAAATAATTTGCAGTGAACCGTAAAGTTGGCGAAAAGTAACTAAAGTAAAACAAAAATACAGAAAGTCCATAGCATAGGGGAGGGAATAGACGGCAACAACCACACATAAACACACATTTGTGACCAAAGATGGAATACAAACACATACAGATTCAGACACGAATACACACCCATCAGAAAACACGCACACAAATGCATGTGCAAACAGAGATATCAATAAATAAATAAATAAAATAGAATAAATAAACATTACAGCAACACAACGGGAGGAAATATAATAGTGTCACTGATGATGTGACAAGTGTGTGACGAAAGAACTCTGAGAGACTATATATATAATTATATCTATATTTATTTTTGACTGTTGGTCAATCAATGATAAACATAGATTTCCTAGCTGAATTAACTATAAGGATCTAAAATATACTGAAGCGAAAACCAACCCAAATCAAACAGTTAGTGAGATTTATTATTATTTCTGCAAATATTATAACATGACTCTCACCAAATATAAGGGTATTTTAATAATCGATATAAAAATTGATTTTAATCATTTCTATTTTCTTTAATATATAAAGTACTAAGTTCTATACTGATCTTACTAATGTTATTTAGTAAAAGGACAGATCGTTCTCCCCACCTCTCTCTCTCTCCATATATATACGAGAGGGAGATATATCTCCCACCCCCTCCTCTCTCTCTCTCAGTATATATGTATATACTGGTGCATTATGGTCCATCTGGCTCTTACCACACCTCCTTCGTTACACACGCATATATATATTTGTTTGTTTACACTCTCGTGTCCCATTTATTTACGCGTCCCAACGACATCTTTTAGCCGTTGCTCGCACCAACCGGAGGTATATGGACTTTAAAGCGATGAAATACCAATGATGGTTGGAAGATCACTGATGAAGGACTAACTTTATTCATATGTAAACCATTTGCAACCGCGCAGCACGTTTATTCTCATATTTACACATATTTTTCCCCCGCTGTGACCCGTCTATTTCGTTCTTACTGCTTCCTCTTTCTCTGTATCTTTACCGTCTCTAACAGTCACTCTCTCTGTTAGCCTCTTCCTCACCCATCACTCACTTCACTCTCTGTTACTACCTCTCCTCCTCCTCCTTCTCGTTTGACCTGTGCGTAATTCTTTTCTTTCGCACGCTTGGTCAGGCTGGTTCGCTTTTTTTCTCTCTCTCTTGTCTACGATTTCACAGAACTTATGTTCACCGAATTCACAGACTAGATTCCTTCTTCCGCCCGTTAGACCTGTACGGAATTCCTTCCTAGCTCACATTCCAACCAGGTTTGATGGTCTTTATTCTGTCTCGTTCACGATTTCACCGAACTTATATTCATGGAAATGTGGGACTTGACTCGTTCTTCCTCACTTTTCGTTGCTTCACCATCTTTGTTTGTTTACACTCTCGTGTCCCCTTTATTTACGTGTCCCAACGACTTTTTTTAGCCGTTGCTCGCACCAACCGGAGGTATATGGTCTTTAAAGCGATGAAATACCAATGATGGTTGGAAGATCACTGATGAAGGACTAACTTCATTCATATGTAACCCATTTGCAACCACGCAGCATGTTTATTCTCATATATATATATATATATATATATATATATATATATATATATATATATATATATATATATATATGTATGTGTGTGTGTGTGTGTGTGTGTGTGTGTGTGTGTGTGTGTGTGTGTGTGTGTGTGTGTGTGTGTGTGTGTGTGGTGTATTTTATTTTTGAACAGGAATATGAGAACTACATACCAATCATATGCTGACTGCGGAGATGGCAAGCGCCTCGAAGGTATCAGCCTCATCCCATTCGAAGGAGGTAGATCCCTTATCTGGGACACGACCTGCTGCGACACGGTCTCCGCCTCCAGCTTAGTCGCTTCGACCACAAACCCCGGCATCGCGTAAAATAAGAAGAACGTAAAATAAACAAATACCGTGGTTTATCCGGCCGCTTCATCTTCGCACCGGTCACCGTTGAGACCTCAGGCTTATTTGGACCCCGTATTGCCGAGCTCCTCCGCAATATGGGTGTGTCGGTGGCCCGTCTGAGGAGGGAGCCCCGCGAGGGTGGTTGGCTGTTGCAGTGGGTGTCACTGGCTATCGTCCGCGGGAATGCTTTTGACGTCTTGTCCGTGGGGCGCAAGACTTCTGCCCGCTTGCCCTAGACTGAAAACCCAATCACCCTCCCCCTTCATCCCTCCCTAAAATATATTTGGTGAAAGAATAAGAAAAGAATCAAAGTTAATGGATGTTTAATGAGAGTTTAAAAACTGGTTGTAAAATTCCCTCCTGCTGTTCACATTTCACTAGATGATCTTTGGTGAAGAAATATGTAAGCACAAAAGAGAATGACAACAAAAAGGAAAATAAGATGATTAATTGAGAGTGGTCAGATTTTCCTAAGTGTATTTTGGTGAGGATATAAAACAAAGTTAATAAGTTTGTGAATCTTTGTTGAGAGAGATGTTTGTTGTTGTTGTTGTTTTAGAAGGTGGGGTGAAGGAGGCCTCATACTTACTCACATATCTATCTCCCTACATATAAACATACATACAACCCATTCACATATTCAAGTACATACATACCCAAATATTTACAGACGTACACGTACTGATACACACACACACACACACACACACACACACACACATATATATATATATATATATACACACACACATACACACACACATGGCTTAGTGGTGAGAGCATTGAGCTTGCAATCGAAAGGTTGTGAGTTCAATTCTCAGCCCGGGTGATGTGTTCTTTCTTTGAGCAATACACTTTATTTCACGTTGCTCGAGTTTACTCAGCTGTAGAAATGAGATGAAGAGGTGCCGGCCTGCCCGCCCAGCCAATGGGATGGCGTTATCTTATGGCTAAAACAGCACGACGTGCTGTGACCAGCGGCTCCAAATGGACGCCCGACAGACTGGTCGGTCAAGGTGATCAAGGTGATATATATATATATATATATATATACATATATATATACATACATGCATACACATACATGTACACATACAAACATACCTGCATATACACATATACATATTTACGCATACACATATACACATATACACACATACATAAACACTTACATACACACACCTACATATATAAACTTACATATACACCCATGAATACATTCCACAGCAATGCGTATCCTTGGCGTCAGGGAGACTCAGTGTGATACAGTGTGTCACAACCTGACCCTTCTGAATTACAGGTAGAACTGTGGAGCACAAACACACACCCATAGATACATTTACATACATGTGTACACATAGATATATTTATATACAGAAGTAAGCCTATACACACACGTAAATTCATGCATATTCATATGTACATACATGAACACGCGTATCCGCATCTGTATCCACATACGCACATATATATATAGATTCATACATATGCATACATATATATCGACATATACACACATGTGCATAAATATATCTCAAGCATTTAACTTCACATATACAGTGTGGAGAGGGAATTAATGAAATGGAATACCTCCGAGGTTTGTTCTCCTCTTCAATGATCGAATGTTTGAAAGTGTGGGTGTCATCCACTTCTATATGCATATTAAAAAAAAATATTTCCAATATGCGATTTTTTAAAAAGAATCCCAGTATTGAAAGATGGAATATCATTGTTTTGTGTTCAGTAAATTTTTTTTTCTTTATTTGTAATGAAAAATTCTTTATATTTTGGGGAATGTTCTTTGTCCGACCATATCTTGAAGAAGGGGAAAATTGTGAATTTTCTCTTCCCGCATGATGCGAAGTGTTCACTGCATGTGGTGTTTCTGACAGAGGAGTCTCCAATTTGTTTTTTAGTGGCCTGAACCCTATCATGTAGACACGTTCTCAAATGTAGTATTCTTCATATTTTGGGCAGCTCACACACTAAATTAAGGTTTTTGTTTTGGAATTCACGCTTGCCTTAAATTTGAAAATGTCATTGTTTCTAAAGGAGATTTGTCCATCCTCTTCAATGTATTAGCAAGTTCCGTATAGAGAGTTCCCGCATTTCTTAACTTGCATTGTTTCATTGTCAGACGTAAATTTCGTCTTAATAAGAATTTTTTAAAAAGTTAGCTGCTTGGCGTCCACTACATAGTATTTGTGAGTTTTATGAGTGCTTTTATTTTGGAGGACTGCTTGAGAATCGGGAGATATTATATAGCGGCTTTCACAATGTTCAAGTTCTTTGAATTATAAGTGATGACAAAAGGGATAACTGCTTTTCCCCTTTTATTTTGTTGGTTTGTTTTTCTGTTTTGTCACTGGGATATTCTTGGGCTTGGAGATAGCCGTATTGATGAAGATCACCGGATAGTCTATTAAGGAACTCTTTTAGTTCATATAATCTTTTTTCCTGTAGTGTGGGTTGCGTTACTTTGTGCAAATGCGTTTTGTTAAAGGGTATGTTCCTTTTGGTATGTGAGGGGTGTGCTGATCGGAAATTCAAGTGCTGGTGTGTGTCTGCTGGTTTGTAAAATAGGTCTGTTTTTATATTTACCCCTTCTTTAATGATAATTGTTTCTACATTTGGCACAAGGCCAGCAATTATCCAGTACATTACTGGTACTTTATTTTATCGACCCCGCAAGGATGAAAGGGAAAGTTAACCTGGACGGACGGGATTTGAACTCAGACCGTAAAGGGACGTAACTATGCTGGAAAGCATGGTGTCCGACCCTCTACCGATAATGATAATTGTTTCTATTTTAGGCACAAGGCCAGCAATTACCCAGTACATTACTGGCACTTTATTTTATCGACCCCGTAAGGATGAAAGGCAAAGTTAACCTCGGCGGGATTTGAACTCAGATCATAAAGGGACGTAACTCTATGCTTCAAAGCATGGTGTCCGACTCTCTACCGATACTGCCAATCCACACATCCCGCTTATATAGTGATGATTGCGTTGTGCCCACTTTTCCTGTTAATTTCAGGTGTGCTTGCACCAGTCATTTACAGGTATGTGATTTCTTGTATCAATACAATTGTTAGAAGTAATTGGTGAATTTCAATCTTTCTGATGTTTAGATTTAGAGTCAATAACATTGTTTTTTTTTTTATATTTGTATATTGTGTCATTGACCTCCGTATGTTTCTGCGATGAGTTTTCTATATTAAAACTTGTTTTCCCAGTTAGGTTGTTCGGTGAATATTAATGACCACGTATAATATTAAATGTACTAATTGCAGTCGTTTGAATAATTATTTCCTCATAATTTGACCAGGACATTTTAAAATTTTCTTTTTCGATAATGATAATGATATCCAAAAACGGTCGTTCCTTTTTATTTCAATCCATGATAAATTGTTTTCCTTCATGGAGCCTGTTCATGAGGGAATGGAATCTTAGTAGGTCTCCTTGACTTCTATTACAGAAGATGAAGCATTCGATTAGGTAACATATCCATTTGTTATTAATGTAGGTGGCAAAGTCGTGACTGAATGTTTCCTGCAGATGGGAATATAACGTTACATCTAGATGACCCATGACGTGTGTTGCATATGTTGGGGCTACTTTGGTGCCCGTGGCTGTCCCTTTTGTGCATGTATATATATATTCCTGCGTTTGCCTGTTTTTTTTCTTTTTTCTTTTCTGTTATTCTGAACTATATATATATATATATATATATATATATATATATATATATGTATGTATATATATATATATATATATATATATATATATATATATATATATATATATATATATATATATATATATATATATATATATATATATATATATATATAAATATATATATATATATGTGTATGTATATATATATGTTTGCTCTACAGATTAGAGCAGACATCACGGGCGCTCTATCTCAAAATTTATTTTTGAAAAGCATTAGAAATGCGCAACCGGTAAAAACTTAAAACCAAATCTGAATACTAACCAATACTATTACTAATTTTTGCTTATTCCTAATTAAACTATTTTTCACTGGGAACAATTTGTCAGCATTTTCTTTTCCTTTTACCAATATATATATATATATATATATATATATATATATATATATATATATATATATATATATATATATATATATATATATGTACATGTATATATATATATAAATAATATTTTACCTTTGAACAGAAGAAACACACGGACTATATCCCGGTTATATCGTGATGATTGCGTTGTGCCTACTTTTCCTGTTAATTTCAGGTGTGCTTGCACCAGTCATTTACAGGTATGTGATTTCTTGTATCAATACAATTGTTAGAAGTAATTGGTGAATTTCAATCTTTCTGATGTTTAGATTTAGAGTCAATAACAATGTTTTGTTTTTTTATATTTGTATATTGTGTCATTGACCTCCGTATGTTTCAGCGATGAGTTTTCTATATTAAAACTTATTTTCCCAGTTAGGTTGTTCGGTGAATATTAATAACCACGTATAATATTAAATGTACTAATTGCAGTCGTTGAACTAATTATTGCCTCATAATTTGACCAGGACATTTAAAATTTTCTTTTTGACAGAAACATAGTAATTGTGTTTAATACATTAAAACAAGCTTTGCCTTGATGTTATTTGAATACAGATACATTAGGCATAATGTTGGAAACTGTAAAGTAGTACATCTAGTTCTCAATATTGTGAATTTCCTATATATTTCATATTAGTATTTTATTGTTTTGACAAGAAATATTTTGATTTGTTAATTACATTTTCTATAGCCCAAGCAATATTTAGTTTTTTTTATACCATTACAAGTACAAGATAACATGAGTCAAATGCATACTTATTGAAACGGTTTATAACTGAGTCTAATATGTAGAAGTCTAATACAGTGACAATATCTCTACGAGTCACCTGATTTAGTTGTGAATACAATGAACACAAGGTACAGTACTATATATACGGAGAGAGAGAGAGAGAGAGATAGCGAGAGAGAGAGAGAGAGATAGAGAGAGAGAGATTGAGAGAGAGAGAGAGAGAGAGGGGGGGTAAGCTGTAAGACGACAACGTGGTTAGATTTATACTTGGTTTAGACAGATAGCATATTTGATTGAATAATAAATAAAATCAGCGATTTAGCAGAAGGCCAAACAATTCGAACAGGGATGTAATTGTTTAAAACTACCGCAGGATAAACCAATAAGTTGAAGAACACAATTTAAGGACGCAAATTTTAGGGAGAGCTAGATGTAAATATATCAACATCACAACTCATAGAAAGTTTGTCGGGGACGAAAGAGTGGATGTCAAGTTTCTACTGAATGAGATATAAACTGTGTATGTGAAAGGATACATGTCATTACAACATGTCATTAAGAACAGCGCGCTACCGCCTCTGCTAACCAAAGGTTTTCGGAAATTAAATAATATCTTAATTATGAAGAAACCAAATGTTATATTCTATTATAGCTTTTCACTACTACATTAGTCCATGCTCAAACCCATCTGGAGATAATTTCCTTTTTAATAACTGTACAATTTACTGGAGTTGGGGTTTACTAATTTTATCGCACTTCAGTTGTTGTTTAGGCTCAGGTCAGTCATAACTGAAGACACCTATCATCAAAAACATTTCAGTCATCACCATACTGACATTTAAGTGTCTTGCGAACAACATTGTGTTTTTGACTGCTTTCTTTAGCATGTCCAGCAACCATAAAGAAAGTTTCTCATCCCCACTTTTAATAAATATGTTAACCATTCAAATAACTTTCAAACAAATGAATTCGCAGAACCAATTAGATGTAGCCAGTTCTGAGACATTTGCATCTGTTAGGTTTTGACTGATACAAGACGCTCAAATACTTTTATTTATTCAAAAGACATGTTATAGATATTATCTCAATAACTATATATTTCCCTAAACCAGTTAAAATAAAATAAAAAATACGTGATAACACTCAATCTGATGAAGTCTCAGCCAAGTAACATCAAATATATTATTCAGAAATCTAATTATATAAGATTAACAATGTTTTATACAATTACCAATTTGCATCAGCACTGATATATGTACCTAAGGCATATTACCTATAAGAAATATGACTTACATGGCCACGATAATATAAACTGTCATGACATATGCATTGAGAAACCGAACCGATTCGCAATACAAGACTGTTACTGATTCTATCGACTAATCAATATAGGTGAAAATCACGTTAGTATCAGAACATAAGTGAGTCAAAATAAATGACACAAGAACATATTTTATATTGGTGAAAATAATGATCTTTCCTGGGTTAATTTTTCAATCATATAAGAATGGAGGATTTAGATTGTTCGATGAGAATATCTCTCTGGAAATTATTAGTGATACCAGAAGTTGTCTTTGATGAGAAATTAATAATGTGTTATAGACATGACTGAATATCAGATTGTGACCAAGTCGTCATTCCCTCGTCAATTATTTTTATTTTGTTAAATACAATATTATTTAATAATTTTTAAATTTCCATTTGCTGTAATAAAAATAATAATTAATGTGTAATTTAACTGTAACATGTTTTTTTTGTCTTAACCTGAAAAACATAGCTCTCAACATTATATTCTAGTTCTCACTTTTACCACCCAGTTGTTCAAAATATAGCTACTCTCACAGAAACCAGGTACCATGATTGTATTAACATATGTAGGCGTTAGAATAAACATGATACGTTGTAATTAGAATACATACTAAATTGTAATGAAATATTTACATCCACTTTCAGGAAGAAAATTCGGGGAAATAAAGACAGAAGAATTGACAGTGGAAAAAACACAGAAAAAGACAGCGGAAAAGACAACGGAAAAGACAGCGGAAAAGACAGCAGAACAGACAAAGGAAAAAGCACCGGATTAGACTGGGTAAAAGACAGTGGAAAAGACAGCAGAACAGACAAAGAAAAAAGCATCGGATTAGACTGGGGAAAAGACATTGGAAAAGACAGCAGAACAGAGAAAGGAAAAAGCACCGGATTAGACTGGGGAAAAGACAGCGGAAAAGATAGCAGAACAGACAAAGGAAAAGGCACCGGATTAGACTGGGGAAAAGACATCGGAAAAGACAGCAGAACAGACAAAGAAAAAAGCACCGGATTAGACAGCGGAAAAGACAGCGGAAAAGACAGCAGAACAGACAGCGGAAAAAGCACCGGATTAGACTTGGGAAAAGACAGCGGAAAAGACAGCAGAAAAGACAAAGGAAAAAGCACCGGATTAGACTTGGGAAAAGACAGCGGAAAAGACAGCAGAAAAGACAAAGGAAAAAGCACCGGATTAGACTGGGGAAAAGACAGCGGAAAATACAACAGAACAGACAAAGGAAAAAGCACCAGATTAGACTGGGGAAAAGACAGCGGAAAAGACGGCAGAAAAGACAAAGGAAAAAGCACCGGATTAGACTGGCGAAAAGACAGCGGAAAAGACAGCAGAAAAGACAAAGGAAAAAGCACCGGATTAGACTGGGGAAAAGACAGCGGAAAAGACAGCAGAAAAGACAAAAGAAAAAGCCCCGGATTAGACTGGGGAAAAGACACCGGAAAAGACAGCAGAAAAGACAAAGGAAAAAGCACCGGATTAGACTGGAGAAAAGACAAAGGAAAAAGCACCGGATTAGACAGCGGAAAAGACAGCGGAAAAGACAGGGGCAGAAAAGACAGAGGAAAAGGCATCGTATTTGACTGGGGAAAAGACAAAGGAAAAGACAGCAGAAAAGATAAAGGAAAAAGCCCCGGATTAGACTGGGGAAAAGACAGCCGAAAATACAACAGATTAGACAAAGGAAAAAGCACCGGATTAGACTGGGCAAAAGACAGCGGAAAAGACAGCAGAAAAAACAAAGGAAAAAGCACTGGATTAGACTGGGGAAAAGACAGCGGAAAAGACAGGGGAAGGAAAGACGGACGAAAAGAAAAAGGAAAAGACAGAGCTAAAGACAGAGCAAAAGACAGTGAAAAAGACAGCGGAAAAGACAGGGGAAAAGGCAAATGAAAAGACGGAGGAAAAGACAGAGGAAAAGTCAGAGGAAAGGACAAAAGAAAAATAGGGGAAAAGACAACAGTGAAGACAGAGGAAGAGACAAAGGAAAAGAGAGTGTAAAGACAGTAAAAAAGACAGAGGTAAATACAGATGATAAGAGAAAGGAAAATACAAAGAGAATAGCTCAATACTTAGTTTGGTAAAACTATAATATTCTTGAAAACCAAAGAAATGTTTTATTACAGTCTCTGTTATGTGACATTTACACATATATGATTTCCCTAAATGTCATGAATTTACGTAGATAAGACCTGTAGATGATAAGGATATCCACCGAGTGAATTCTAGCGGAATCTATATTCTGGAGGAAACGGACTGTATGTTGTGATTTATGTGGACACTATGGTGGAGGACGAGACGCATTTTCTTTTAAAAATCCTATTTAATTTGTATTCTGTGGCGTGTTATTGCTAGACTTAAATCAAATCGTCAATACATATGGAAGATCAGCAAGGAACGGAAATGTTAACTTACATGAGGAAACCGGAATTTCGTAGTAAACTGTATGAAATATAAACTTAAATAAATACACACACACACACACACTCACACACGCACACGCACACACACACACACACACACACACACACACACACACACACACACACACACACACACACACACACACACACACACAAAAAAAACACACACACATATATATACACATATATTTATAAACACACTCACACGCACACCACACACACCACACACACATACATATATATATATATAAAGTGTCAGGAACCCGACGGCTGAGCTTCCGCCGTTTCGACATCTAGATCCTAGCTCAGCCACCAGTATTAGAACGTGTGTGTGTGTGTGTGTGTGTGTGTGTGTGTGTGTGTGTGTGTGTGTGTGTGTGTGTGTGTGTGTGTGTGTGTGCGTGTGTGTGTGTGTGCGTGTAGGTTTATTTATACATTTATACAAACTAACACACTTAACATATTTATAAGAGAAATATATGATCACGTGACAACCTGTTTGTGCTTGTTTTGTTTAGGAAGTCATAATTTCATCAAATTCTGAGTTGCAGGGCGCCTCATTAGAGTCAATAACAATGTAGAGCATCAAGGAATGGGTAAAGGTGGGAGACACTAATAAAACGTGAAGAACACAAGATTTGATAAAGTGTCACTTATATTTCCGTTAGATCTAGATCTGTGAAACCATATTCGTTGTCTCTGATGTCTGGTGGAGAGAAAATGTGATGCAATAAGTGGTCGTTGAGAATTGTTTGTATTACCTTTCAGATATTGGAGGAAATATGTCCGAGGGTCGGCTAAACATTTCATAGGCTGAACATTTCAAACTCTCACGGAGTGACCAAATGAAGTTTATTTTTCCACATAGTTCCTGGAAAGGAACAATGCACTTATTAATAAGAATGTTTGAATTTAATGCATGCAAGATTTCACTGACCTAGCAGCATCACTCTTTTATGCCCTTGAACTTCTCAGATTATTCTCGTTTGAAATATTTTGTGACAGACAGACAGATAAAATACAGAAACACACACACACACACACACACACACACACACACACACACACACACACACACACACACACACACACACTCAGATATATATGTATATATATATATAAATATATATATATACACACAATGTAAATGACAATCAAAGAGTGTTTATTCTTTCAAACATTTAATCACTGGCGATCGTTTCATCCTAGCACAAGACCGGATTCATCGGAGTTGATAACAAAAGGCAAACACAAATATAATATCAAAACGTTGTTACAAGAACATTAGGGGGATACATAATATGGTATGCTAGATAAGCATAAGTATAAACATGTATATAAGGTAACAGAGGCAGCAAAATAATATGAAGAATAGGAGCAGATAAATGAAATAAAAATTAGAAGATAAAACCAATAAAAATTTTAAAAATAAAAAAGCATGCTGTTACAAATAAATTAAGTACAGTGAAAAACATATATCATAAGTAGTTAAGAAAGTTAATAAAGTTAATAAGAGAAGTCATGCAATTCAAATATAAATTTTAAAATACATCTCCAAACGATTCTTTTTAAAAATATATTTTAAAATATATTTAAAAATACATTTTAAAAAGGTTAGTTTACGTGTAGCATACAGACAGTTCGATTACATAATTCAGTCATAATAATTATTATTTATCAAAATGTCCAAAGGAGCTACTGTAATGTTGAGTGAATAAATATAATCATCAAAGTAAAAAATCCAATGTAGATGGAAGTATTATCAATTAGGCACTCAAGACATCATGTAAAGCAAAGGTTATCAACCCATTTCGGCCAATTTTGCCCCTCTAAATCACGAAACGCCCCCCCCCCCCCTACCCTATTTTTCCATTTTTCACTATACTACTGATTTTGATATCAGTAGATTACTGGACCAAATCAAGTTATCTTAGAATCTTTAAAAACTATTCGTACGAATTAAATACAAAAAAGTTTCAGTCCAAAACAAAAGCAAGCTATTTCAAATTATATATTTTTGAAAAGTAGAAGTAAATGTTCTCAAAGATATGATCTAAGTCGAAAAAGCTTTTATTTTTAAATTCTATATTTCACTGTTAGCTGTTGTCATATTTTGAGTGGACAGACAATTCTACAATTCAAACTGTAAAGTCAAAATACAAAAGATGCAAAATATGAAGAATTTCTTACCTTTCTCTGAAATAACAAACTCAGGGGGAAAATGGTACCTTGCAAAATAAAATACCTCGTAGCAAAATAAAATACTTAGTAGCAACGAATGAATTGAGAAGCTTGGTGACAGTGAGAAAGCAATATCTGTATCCCTTATATATATATACCTAGATAGATACACACACACACACATACACATAAACGTGCACGCACACACACACACACACACATACACACACACACACACACACACACACACACACACACAGACGCACACACTCAAACACACACACAGACACACACACACGTGTGTGTGTGCCTTGGTTTTGGTACAGAAAGAATTTTGTTTCGAGTTTTTATTGCCAGGTCAAAAGCCACTGCTCTTTTCAACAACGCAAAATAACAACGCCATATATATATATATACTCTTGGCCGTCTGGCTGGCGTCCGGCTAGGTATACCGGCATTTTATCTTTTCAGGAATCCCCCCTCTACTCCAATGCAAAGATACCGCACGCTCTCTCAAGTCTGCGAGGGGGAGGGGATTAACGTGCTCTGATGTTGGGTTTGAATAGTTTTTAGGATTCCCCAGTTCAGCAGCCAGTACATTAAAGAACATTGATAGTTACAATAATTGTTTCTACTTTAGGCACAAGGCCAGCAATTACCCAGTGCGTTACTAGTACTTTATTTTATCGACCCCGTAAGGATGAAAGGCAAAGTCAACCTCGGCGAAGGCTGAACAGAGAACACGTTTTTTAACAAACTTTACAATAATTTGTACAACCATAAAGGAAATTCCAAGTAACAGAATATACATAAATTACATTGTTAGAGCCTCAGAGTATACAATACTTTTTGTTCGGCCCTCGGGAGCAAAGATGAAAAGATTGTTTGGCGCACTCATCCTACAGCATCCTACATACAATTGACCATGGGAGAAGCATGGTTTTCCCAGATGAAGGCCAGCCACTTTTATGGTTTGACCCTGAGCTTTGTTGATGGTAATCGCGAAGCTTAGTCTCTCTGTTGCTCTAGTAACAGTTTTTCTTCTGGAAAATCTGATCTTGTGGCCAGGATGGAAGTGTTTTGGTGGCATATCGGCAGTAACAATGCCGATAAGCCGTCTGTGCTTTTGTGAAATAAATACGTTTGTTTATATTTTGTTTTTGTGTATGCACAAATATCTGAACACGAATATATAATCATATATATATATTAAAATAACAGATTAAAGTTTAAGCAAATAATCGCTGCTTTCACCCTGAACGGGATCTTTTGAAACTAAAGAAATCAATCTGTGAACGCAGAACTAAATATTTCAAAAAACGTTGCAACCGAAGGAAAACAGGAAGACGATAGATTGGTTTGTGAAGACGTTCCATGGCTATGACCGAAAAAAAGCGAAGATAGGGTTCTTATATATTTGATATATATTTATCCTTATCGAGCCCTCTTTGGATTTTAGTCTTCACATTTATTATTATTACTAATTATATATATATATATATATATATATATATATATATATATATAAAGAGAGAGAGGGAGAGAGAGAGAGAGAGAGAGAGAGAGAGAGAGAGAGAGAGAGAGAGAGAGAGCGAGCGAGAGCGAGAGAGAGAGAGAGTGAGAGAATTCACAAGAATCAAAGCTATGAATTTAGTAATGAGAATCAACTAGTTACCTCCCCTTACGCATTAGCTCCCCTTAATTACATACCCACTTCCGGATATTAAACCACTGTAAATTCTCGCAGCCGAAAGAACCTAATCTATAAATATGGATTAAATAACACTGAGTTTCAATACGTTACAATCCTTTACTACAACAAACATTCAATACAAATACATCGTAACATGGATGTAAAAACTATAACTTCCTTTTTCTGGATGTGAAAATGGTGGTGGATGTGAAAACTATAACTTTCTTTTTCTGCACACATACTAATTTGATCTATACAGAAAATACCCTCGCACTGCAACCACCATAATACTCTTGCATACCCGCTTAAAGTGCTTGTATGACATGTAATACCTTGCCACACAATACTCATATATAAATGACACATTTGCTTGCTCCATATATGACTAACGCATACACTATTTGATCTTATTATTAGACTATTCTCTTGCATTATCGGTGTTATCTGTCGCATGTATTTTAATCTGTTTTAAATTTTGATTTTAATTTGAATTTCTGTACAAATATAGTATAGTATAATATATGTCGCATCAACTCCTTACTGTGCACCAATATATGTATTTGTATGTCTCTTGCGTTGGGTTGGAGGTCTATTATATGTAAAAACATTTAAAATGGTCCGAAGACACCAAGCCTAGGTTTGGAAGAAACAATTGTCAGCGAATAAATGTTTTGAACATAGCTTTGATTCTTGTGAATTCTATATTACTGCTCTGTATAACAACTGATGTTCTTACAGTGAGCTATTTATCTTACTGGTAATAAAGTAGTGATAAATTACTGACTTTTATATATATATATATATATATATATATATATAATTATTGAGAGGGCGTGCAGTATCTTTGCACTGAATTAATTAAAAGTTTGTTAGAAGCGAAGTCATTGCAGACAGGCAACCAGACAGACAGATATTATAAGCGTGCCACTCAAATCCCGCCGAGGTTAACTCTGCCTTTCATCCTTACGGGGTCGATAAAATAAAGTACCAGTAATGCACTGGGTAATTTGCTGGCATTGTGCCTAACGTAGAAACAATTATAAGCGTGCGACGTTATGGCTATGTATCTAATGCAGACATCAGACATACAGAGACATATTAGAAGGGCGCGACGTTATAGCTATGTATCTATCTAAACAGACAGCCTAAGAAAGATTGAGGAATGTCGTATATCCGGAAGTGTTGACATTTGAACATTTTAAAGAAGTGAATATTTAAATAAACGATAACATATCTTTAATCTTTTAACGAAAGTTAGAAGACAAAAATATGCTCATTTTCTTACTTGGAAAAAGTTACATCGGTGGTGCAAATTTGGTGCTCTTTGGTTCAGTCGTTTGGCGAAAAGTTTGTTACATACATACGGCCGTCAGCTTTATAATATATATATATATATATATATATATAACGAAGGAATTGTGGTAAGGAACCAGATGGACCGTAACGCACCAAAGTACTCAATACTTAGGGTAGTAGAGTGGGTAATAGAAACAAGTATGACCCCGACGGCAGAGCTCAAGCCGTTTCGACGGCTATTTCTGGACTAAAAATATTTTTGTTAGTCCAGAAATAGCTTTCGAAACGGCTTGAGCTCTACCGTCGGGATCATACTTGTTCCCATATATATATATATATATATATATATAAATGAAGAGAGAAAGAGGGAGGGACAGAGAGAGTAAGAAATATATGTGTGTGTGTTTGGCACACGTCTATCTATCTATCTATCTCTAACAGGAGGCTCAAACATGCGGCCCGCGAACTACTTTTCTGTGGCTCGGGGTAGAACCAATATTTCATATTGCATTATAACTGGTGAAAATAATGCGGTGAGCCGGTGGTATCGTTAGCACATCTGGCGAAATGCTCAACTGGATTGTTCCGTTTCTACGTTCTGAGTTCAAATTCCACTGATCTCAACTTTAACTTTCATTATTTTGGGGTCGATGAATTAAGTACCAGTTGTGTACTAGGAGAGATGCAATCGACTGAACCCTAAACCCCAAATTTCATGCCTTGTTCCTATAGTAGAAATGATTATAACTGGTGAAAATGATCACCCACCACCACGTTTGGCCCACTGTTCCTCTCCTCCAGGACATAATGGCCCTTTTGAGTTCTTGAGTTTGAGACCCCTCTTCTACACACACACACACACACACAGACATATATATATACTTTACTTTTTTCTGTCTCTAGACTACGCCTATGCTGGAGCATCACCTTGGTAATTTAGGGGGACGTCAACAAACCAACAAGTATTGGTGGGAGGGCAAACACAAATGCAAAGACACACACAGACATATATACATATATACGACGGGCTTTTAGTTCGGTCTATAAAATCCACTCACAGGACCTTGGTCGGCCCGGGCAGTGGCACTTGACCCGGAAATACATACTTTCTAAGAAAATCATTCATCAAATTTAATGGTTAGCAAATAATATTGGAGTTATCTTTTCCTTTACAATTGTGCAAACATAGACATAATAACTTGTATGATAAATTTTCGCTAAATTAACAATTGTGTCTACCTTTGGCACAAGGCCAGCAATTACCCAGTACATTACTGGTACTTTATTTTATCGACCCCGTAAGGATGAAAGGCAAAGTCAACCTCGGCGGGATTTGAACTCAGATCGTAAAGGGACGTAACTATGCTGGAAAGCATGGCGTCCGACCCTCTACCGATACTGCCAATCCACCGCCTTTAATAATGTTCTGAAAATATTTTCAATGTTGGATGAAAATATTTGAATCTACAAATTGTTCTTCTCTTATAATTTGAACTACGTCTTTTTCTTAAATATTTATGTAAAACGTAAAATCAACATCCTTCATAACTCACATTAGAAATGTAAGCAATTAATACGTGTGTTATCTATATATATAAAACTGTGGTTGTCTGTCTGTCTATCGATTTTCGGCACACATCTCCTCTTAGAATCTCTCACGGAATTGCACCGAAATTGCTATACTTGTACATTGAGGCCTAGCGAAGACATCGGAAAAAATAAATTCAAATTGACCCGCCCTATGTGACGAAATCGAATATAATGTATCGATTTTTGAGCGTAAGTGATCAGTTATTTCCCTTTGTTCTGTTTACATTGAGCGTCTTACGTAAAAAATTACAATACACGAACAGTTGTCGAGCCAGCAAAATATTGACCTGCAAAATTCATCAGTTCGAACACTAAGCTTCCGTTTTGCTTCATTTCCATTTAAAAGCATTTTAAAACAATATTTTTACTTGAAAACAAGTCTATTTAAAGACTACGTAAAACGAGAAAATATTTCGTCGTTAGGCGTGCAGACAGACAGTCGTGCAGAGAGGTGATATAGGCGTGCAGACAGACAGTCGTGCAGAGAGGTGATATAGGCGTGCAGACAGATAGTCGTGCAGAGAGGTGATATAGGCGTGCAGACAGACATAACTGATAATTTGGTTACGCTAATATTTTTCTCTGCGTTGCAATGTTTACATTTTCGATCTTTGTTAATAAATAACCAGTGCAGTTTCTATCCCCAGCATCCTCTTTTGTTATAACATTCGGGTTATCGTTATGTTTTCTTAACTTCATAAGGCATATTGTTGGTTGAGGGAATATTAATCAAAAACACGCTTCATTTCCATTTAAAAGCATTTTAAAACAATATTTTTACTTGAAAACAAGTCTATTTAAAGACTACGTAAAACAAGCAAATATTTCGTCGTTAGGCGTGCAGACAGACAGTCGTGCAGAGAGGTGATATAGGCGTGCAGACAGACAGTCGTGCAGAGAGGTGATATAGGCGTGCAGACAGACATAACTGATAATTTGGTTACGCTAATGTTTTTCTCTGCGTTGCAGTGTTTACATTTTCGATCTTTGTTAATAAATAACCAGTGCAGTTTCTATCCCCAGCACCCTCTTTTGTTATAACATTCGGGTTATCGTTATGTTTTCTTAACTTCATAAGGCATATTGTTGGTTGAGGGAATATTAATCAAAAACACCACATGCAAGTCTGCACAGTAGACACTACAGTTTTTAAGCCAAGAAAGAAACTTAACATTGTAACTTTAACACAGCTACTGAGCGACCCCGAGCAACGCCGGGCTTTACTGCTAGTATTTCTATAAAATCACTAATAAATCTTATATTTGCACAATTATTAATCTATATAGATATTTGTATAGTTACAACCTGTTGCAATATAATAAGATAAAATGTACTTACAACCATAATTCTTCATATAATCTAATTGATTATATATACAATATTATAACTCATACTATAGCTAAATATTTTTTTAAATTCTGGAATCATATTCCACCATTCCTACAAACTGTTAATTCTTTTTAAATCCACGTATATACAAGCTTTTCTTTCTTTCTCTTTCTTCTTTCTACATATATATATCCTAATAATTATTTTAATCTACCTAGCGTTTAAAAATAACGTTTTTTTCAGCCCTATGCCTCAAAATGATTTGCATATTCATCTTAATAATTTGAAATATTTGACTTTTCCTCTCTTTCCCGTCTTTCCTTTACTATCCAGGCAAAACTTGAACCGTTAAGATATCCTTCCTGCATATGTCAATATTTATAAACAAACTTTGTATTTTATCTGATGAGTGCGTACCAAAGTTTTGGTACCCTTGAAATATATATAATAGAATAAATATGGTTTTATAAATATACTTTCGATTTATTAATATCATGATATTATCCTCCAGAATAATGTCGAATGCTTCGAATCAGTTATAAATATATGTATTTGTTGAATTACCAACAAATTAAATATCCCTTTTGCTTATATATATATATATATATATATATATATATATATATATGTGTGTGTGTGTGTGTGTGTGTGTGTGTGTGTGTGTGTGTGTGTGTGTGTGTGTGTGTTATCAAATTAACAATGAAAATAAAAAGAACAAAGTCAAGTTACTTTATAACTTTGTTTTTATTTTGGTGTTTTTAATTTTATTGTTAATTTAATACCTAATTTCTGAATGAATCTGTATCTAAAGATTTAATTCAGCGAAACAGAACTTCTCTTTGGATTTTAGAAGATTACATTGAGTTCTATCTACGGTATGGACTCTACCACCAGAGGTAGACCAGAAATATATATATATATATATATATATATGTGTGTGTGTGTGTATAATATATATATATATATATATATATATATATATATATATTCTACACACACACACACACACACACATATATATATATATATCCTTACAAACTTAAATATGTATATATACAAACGTATAAAAACATAACTATATACATACGTAAATATATGTATTTATGTAGATTTATATATATGTAAATATATATATATATATATATATATATATATATATACATACATACATATATACATACATATCATTAGAATAGCGACTGATCTGGAGGAGAGATATGGACTAAAGCCTGATATAAATCTCTCACCCAGAGAAATCGGAAGGTCCTATTCAATGTTCAAACAAGATAAGAAAATTGACCAATTTATAGAAAAAGTTGTGCATGGATACTTGAGGCGTAAAACACAGACCATAAAGGGGATAAACCACTCAAAAAGCCTGGCATGGTGTTCCAACAAGTTTATCACACCTTGAGGGATATCTCTATGCAATACAGGAACAAGAACTCCCTACCAAATATCTGCTGCACAAAAGAGGAGGGCCAGTAGCTGACAATAAATGTAGGCTATGTAAAACAAAGATCGAGGATGTAGGCCACATTGTTGCCACCTGCGAAAGAATGTCATCTCGCTACTACCTCCCCATGAGACACGATGGGATAGCTAGAAACATCTGGAACGCACTTCGGAAAACAAAATTAACAACAAACGAGGAAGAATATATTGAGACAGATGGCACTAACGAATACTGGTGGAACCTGAAAATAAAAACTGCCACCAAATTAAAGCACAACCGGCCTGATATTGTTGTTTGGGACCACACATTGAAAACGTGTTCTGTTGTGGAGATCAGCTGCCCACTTGATGTAAACGTTGTCAGAAAAATACAGGAGAAGGAGGATATCTACAGACATTTGATGAGGAGTTTACAAATCCAGTATCCAAGATACACCTATAGCTTCATACCCATCATCATTGGAGCTACGGGTTATATACCAACCCGCTTGGACTAAAGTATGACTGAACTTGGATTTGCGGACAAAAAGCGCAGTTCCCTAATTCATAGTCTACAAATGGCTGCGATAGCTGGCACCTTCAAAATTTGCAAAACATTCTTGCGATTCAAGGGATGACAACTTCTTTTCTTTTACAACCTTGCCACCAGGAAGGTGGCCGGTCAAAAAAATATACTCGAAATTAAGAGAAAGAGATAACATTTACGTATGTATATAGCTCTGCATTTATACATTTGTATACCAGATAGAAAAATGCGTACAGCAAAAAAAAGTAATATTGTTGGAATATAAACCTTTAGAAATACAGGACAAGAAACTAAAATAAAACTTTAAAAGAATAGGACAAGAAACTAAGATAAAACTTTAAAGAATTGGAGAAGAAATAAAAAAATTTACAATAATATTAGTGGCAAAATTTTTATTGGTAAAAAACCGAGTTCCACATTCATAGGCTCTGGGTTCCACATTCAGAGGTCGTCGTCAGACCGGGGGATCATTTGATCCTGGTTTGAACACCAATTGGGCCATAACCATACCCCTATTTCATCATTCGGCGACACGCTTCATGTGTCATGCATAATGTGAATGGACCCATGGGCCCATGAGCACAGATCTTGAGCAGCAGCGGACGGTCTTGTCGTCCCGCTCATCCTTGATCTTGACCAACCCGTCCATCTTCTCCTTGCATCTTGTCCTTGAGTTCAAGTCCGACAGTCCAGATGAATGCGTGCCACAGCTTTCTGGTACAGCAAGGGGGAGCAGGAGGACTGGAGGGATGACGAGACAGAGGGAGGGAGGACCGGTGGTTGAGGGAGGTGCCGTAGTCGGTGGTCAGAGTCGACATCTTGTCCCGGTCGTCTTCTCCATCTTCGTCTGGTGTTGCGGGACCAGAAGTGTATTCTTGGAGGAGACCTGCAGCTGCATCGGCCAATGTTTCTTGCAATGGTCATTCTGACGGAGCAGAACTGCTCAGCCAACCAATCCCAACTAGAACCAACCGCTCAGAGGCAACGCACAATGAGAGCATGACAATTATTATGCACTAATCAAGAAGATACTGGGGCATAGCACAGGAAACGAATAAAAAAAATTTGCCACTAATATCATTGTAAAATTTTTTTTTTCTTGTCCAATTCTTTAAAGTTTTATCTTAGTTTCTTGTCCTATTCTTTTAAAGTTTTATTTTTATTTTAGTTTCTTGTCCTGTATTTTTAAAGGTTTATATTCCAACAATATTACTTTTTTTTGCTGTACGCATATTTCTATCTGGTCTACTATTTTTTAAGGCAATGCAAGCAACAACTATCTAATAATTAAATGATCATAGTGAATTACTGACAAGTGATTGACATTTTAAAGTTCTTTTGAGTATAATTGCAATCTAGTTGAGGCAACTGACTTAATGACAAAGCTAGTAAATCATGAATGCATTTGAGATGATTAGTGCATAATAGTGAATTGGTGAAGCTTGTGCATTTCAATGGTGTTACAACAATAGATGTAAGTTATATAGTAGTAATACTTTATCATTTTAACTTTTTAGAATGGACAAAAACCATGCAAAGAAATGACTTTGACTGCAGTGATTCTCTCCAATTTACTTACAAAGCAAAACGTGGTCAAATACCTTATCATCTCTGATAAAATGCCCATTGAATCACTGAAAATCGGATGCATGGAATTCCTCATACAATGCACCTATGAATCGGAAGCCATCACATATATCAATGGATATAGGAAGTTGTTCACACTGGAAGACCATCACTTCATTTGTGACTTCATCAGTTATCTCCACAATTATCTCAGATACCCAATGCCATTGATGAGAGGTGATCCAATGTGTGAGCATGTTACTAATCTTATAGAAGTTGTTATCGACCACCTGGCTTTTAGTGACATTTGACTGATTTGACTGATAATGATGTATTTTTTAAAAGTATGTGTACATTCTTGTTACTATTTGAAGGCAATGCAATGAACAACTATTTAATAAAATTTAAATTTAAAAATGACCATTGTGCATTACTAGTATGATGACATTTTATTAAGTCACAAAATTAGTCAGTCAGCCATAGAACAAGGATCAGGTGGCAAAAACATTGGCAAAAATGTGTGTCAATTTAAGATTTCCAACATTGTTCAAATGAATCATATCTGGTTTGAAGTCAGATTTGTCAAATTTTGACCAATTTTCAATGTTGTGAAGATTGGGCAAGTTCAATTTTTGAATCATTTCTTTCATGCAGTAATTAAACTTTTCCAAACGTCGTCATTTCTGGATTACCTCCCCTAGCATCACGCTTACTACTCACTCACTTGAACACAAGATTTATCAGCAAACTTTGATTATAAACTTTTTCCCGCTGAACCAAATTTCTAGATTTTTAAGCCAAAAGATGCGTAATGATCTACTGTTCATGCTCATATAAGTTTTATCTCAGTTAAATAAAGTAGAGCCGCGCTGTACTGTCGTAAACAGACGATTGCCAACGAAAATACGACCACAACAATATTACTAAACGGACTACCGTCCGTTCAGGATATACATGCATTTATATTTAAGTGTGTAAGGATGTGTTTTTTTTTGGCAAGGAGAAAATTCTGTTTCCAGATTTTATTACCTAGGGAGATTAAATACCACAGCTCTGGCTGAAAGCTGACCAGGTTCTCAACCTCATCAAACACTAACGCAGGCCTGTGTGTGTATATATATGTGTGTGTATGTACGTGTGTATGTATGTATGTGTGTGTGTGTGTATATATGTATATACGTACGTATGCATGTGTGTGTATGTTCGTATGTACCCACATCTTTCATCACCATTGCTTCATTTTGTTGTCATTTCTGTTGAAGTTGTTCTTGTAACTGTTGTCAAAGTTGACGTCCTTATATTCATTTTCGTTGATTTCTTTTGTTTTTCTTTTATCTTCCTGGGGAATTCGTTGACAATCTTCTTTTATTTATTTACTTCATTTTCTTCATTCAAATGAATTCACACTGGCTGTCTAAGAGATGTACAAATATGACTTATAAAACTTACAAAACTAAAGGAGCTCCCAGCACCGCTCTAGCGCCCTCCAAAACGCCCAATTGGAGCTCCGAAACGCCCCCCCCCCCCCCCTCCCGTTGAGAACCTTTGATCTAAAGCACTACATAGTTGAATAGAGGAGACAAAGTCATATGTCATCAAGAGTACAAATCATCCATCTTAGCATGAATTTTTTAAAAAATAAGCCTTAAAAAATAAAAAAAAAGGGTAAAATAAAATAAATATAAAGGGGAGTTAATTCATGTAAGACATTCTATATATTAGAGAGCTACTATATATTTAGTAAGAAAAAGTAGAAAAATTTAGTATCTAAATATATATGGGAATCGAATTTTTAAAAAAATTGTTTTCTGATTTAATGATTGCAAAACAAAAGAAATTTAAATGAAATATAATTTTACATATTACAAAGAAATTATGTATATATACTAAAGGTGCTATGCATTATTTAAAAAAAGGTTAATTATACTATTATTGAATAGTTAATATTAAATAAAAAATATATGGTGAGGCAATGGTTGTTATATATTTAGCAAAAATAAATATAAGTGAGTCTAGTGAGAAAAGGTATGGAAACAATGTATTATTAAGTTGCCTAAAAGTGATGAGGTGGTTATAATAAATTGTATTTGCAATAGAAGTGATCGGAGAGGGGTGTGTGAAGAATGGTAGACAGTATATAGTATTTAAACATATTATAGTTAAACTTTTAGGTTTAAAAGTGCAATTAAATAATTATTATACAGTGATAGTAATGGTACTGAAAAGAGTAAGGTATAAATCTACATTGATATAAATTAGTTAATAGGTCTAAAATAGTGAAAACAATGGAGATTAATATAAGGAGAAGTGGAAATATTTCAGATTTCCTATTTAATAAATTTAGTTCAGAGTAACAATTGTTTCTCCTTTAAGCACAAGGCCAGAAATTATCGCAGTGTAATACTGGGGCTTTATTTTATCGATCCCGTAAGGATGAAAGGCAAAATTAAACTTGGCGGGATTTGAACTCGGGCCATAAAAGACCGTAACTCTACCGATACTGCCAAATGATATGAGACTACCCTCATATTCCATCCACTTTAATACTCAATCAAAGTCTTTTTCTTTCTACCTAATAGTTATACTCTTTCTACAGACACCTTAACATTTCATTATTGTAATAACGGGAACCCCAATTCTATCTTTGACATAATATATTCATAGATATGTATGAATATATGCCTGTTTATGTATGTATATATGTATGTGTTTATGTATATATGTGTGTGTATTCTTATATTTATGTGTGTATATGTATATTTATATATGAGTGTGTATGTGCCTGTCTATATATGCGTATGTATATATTCTGCACATACGTATGTGTGCATATGTGTATGTATATGTTCATATGTATGTATATGCATATATGTATATATGTTTATGTGTGTGCGTGTATATACTTATATATACGTGTGTTTATGTACGTATGTATACGTATTTTGTGCTGTATATGTGTATATCATAGTGTATATAATTATTTATCTATATACTTTTATTTAGGTGTGTATATACACTCTATTTTTTTAATTATATGCATTTCCATATCTCTATGTCTGCGTACGTGCGTACATGCGTATGTAAAGATATCTTTTCATTTATGAATATGAATGTGTGTGTATAGTTATGTCTATTATTTACCTATTTATTTTTTGGATTACTTACATATTTGTTTATCCGTCAATGTTCACTCACACGTGTATGTTTATATATGTATGTGTGTATATATGTATATGTGTGTATATATATGTCTGTGTGTGTGTGTGTGCATGTGTATATATATGTATATATACGTATGTGTGTGTATATATATATATATATATATATACATTTATTAAAATAACAGATTAAAGTTTAAGCAAAGAATCGCTGCTTTTACCCTTAACTAGTTGTCTATGCGTGTCCTCATTTTTGCAAAGTCTATGCAGCTTTTATTTTTCAATTTTCTGTTTTTAAAAGGGTGTTAGGCGCCGGATCTGTCTGTATGCCTGGCTCTCTGCATTACAACTTTCTGAAAAACATTGATGACGTATTATCTTCGCTATTTTCCGTTCATTACCAGGGAACGTCTTCTCAAACCAAAGTATCGTCTTCCTTTTTCCTTCAGTTGCAACGTTTTTCGAAATATTTACTTCTTCGTTCACAGATTGATATTTGTAGTTTCAGAAGTTCCCGTTAAGGGTGAAAGCAGCGATTCTTAATGTGTTATTTTAATATATAATTGTTCCTACTTTAGGCACAAGGCTAGCAATTACCCAGTGCATTACTGGTACTTTATTTTATCGACCCGTAAGGATGGAAGGCAAAGTCAACCTCGGCGGGATTTGAACTCAGATCGTAAATGGACGTAACTATGCTGGAAAGCATGGCGTCCGACCCTCAACCGATACTGCCAATCCACCGCCCTTATTTTAATATATAATATAAGCGAGGCAAGCCAGTCCAGTTGTACTTCTTGCCAATAAACATTAACCCTTTGTGCGCCATTCATCTAACTGTAGACCAACAAATACCAACTAAACGGAGCATTGACAAGAACGATGGCAAATGAATCTTCGAGGTGAGCAGTTTCCTCCCGAGCTGTTAATTCACGCGGGATTCTCTGCTACACCTTTTCGTAATAATACCGAACAATGTACTGCTGGTCACTCCTTGTTCCAAAAGCCGTACAAAGCGGACATGTGCATCGGGCAGAGAGATGGGGTGCAAATCTACACTAGGCCTACAAGAGAAATTCGCAAGGGACTGCACCGAGAGAGATAGAGAGAAAGAGTAACTTTGTGACAAGTGTGCGAATGAATTTTAAGGTAAGTAGCCTACGCCTTACTGCTATGACACTGGAACCTTCTGCCAACTTAACCTGTGACTTTCTCTTTCACATTTACTCCAAAAGGCCAAAACAGAGGAGTATGAAAAGATGGTGTTCAACAATATTCCTATCAACAATGCAAGTAGACAGCTAAACTGTACTTTCAACTTTTTAATTTTCTCCAAATAAAACAAGTTTCCTGTCGGTATATTTTCGTGAGTTTTTAACAGGCACTCACAAATAAACGTTTCTTATTGGAGATGTTATTACCAATGTTCTTACCCGTGCAACGCCGGGATACAGTGCTAGTATATATATATATTTATATAATAAAAATAAAATTTCGGTCTCCATAGTTGAATACAATAAATGTAATCTGAGTTTTAAAAAAATTAATAATAACATTCGATTCATTTGCAATTATGCAAACACGCCTCATTTTTAAGGCTATGTCAGTAGAATGAACCCTTCATTCTTGCTCTTATGTTGGCATGTTTACATGAGGAAAACGCCCCCCCCCCCCCCCGTTTTCTTGCTTTCTTCTTAATGTTAAGCCTACTTTAACTAGCAACTACACAGCCGTCCTAGTCTCTCTCTCTCTCTCTCCCTCTCCCTCTCTCTCTCTCTCTCTATATATATATATATATATATAGTGAGAGAGAGAGAGAGAGAGAGAGAGAGAGAGAGAGAGAGAGAGAGAGAGAGAGAGTGAGAGAGAGATATAATAGGGAGGCTGTGTAGTTGCTAGTTAAGGTAGGCTTAAAATTAAGAAGAAAGAAAGAAAGTGGTGGGGGAGTTTTCCTCATGTAAACATGCCAACATAAGAGCAAGAATATGTACATATATATATTTACATACTCTTTTGTAATGATATGTATTTGTGTACATCAGTATCTTTGTGTACGTGTTGCGCGTGCTTATGTGCGTTGTTTAGATGTTTTCTATATTTTTATACCCCAATATTTTGTTTTTACTTTTTCTTTTGGCTGGTCAAATGATTGCCATCAACTCGTACTAGAAAATGTACTTATGCTTGTATCTATGTGTACACACGCATATATATATATATATATATATATATATATATATATATATATTAGAATTGGTGCTCTGAAATAGCAATATTTATATGAAAGTATATATAGTGTATTTTGCAATACACTGTATGCTTAATTAAAAGCATTTCGAAGACCTTACGCTATTGTTTTAGAGTAGTGACAGTCTCACTAACTTTAAATTTTCCGCAAAAAGGGGAGATAAAGCTGACAGAGCTCTGTTTCGTACTGATTGGTACTTATCAAAGCCAAGTACTCTACCTGTTTGCTGAAAATCATAAATGTTTGATTCTTATAGAATCCTAGTAATAATCAGGAACTGACTATACAGAGCGGCTGCCGGTCGGGCAGAAATTGAAAATTAGAATATATATATATCGCTATTTCAGAGCACCAATTCTAATTTCCAATTTCTGCCCCACCGGCAACCGCTCTGTATAATCAGTTCCTGATTATTACTAGAATTCTATAAGAATCAAACATTCATGATTTTCAACAAACAGGTGAAGTACTTGGCTTTGATAAGTACCAATCAGTACGAAACAGAGCTCTGTCAGCTTTATCTCCCCTTTTTGCGGAAAATTTAAAGTTAGTGAGACTATCACTACTCTAAAACAATAGCGTAAGGTCTTCGAAATGCTTTTAATTAAGCATACAGTGTACTGCAAAATATACTATATATACATTTATATATATACATTTATATATATATATATATATATATATAGTGGTAGCACACTGGAAGGTAATATCCGTAGTGGTAGAGCACTCAGTCCATGGGACGAGTTAGGTAGCAGTGGTTACACAACAGTTAGGTCACCATACCGAGAATAATTGTTTCCCCTTATTGGATCCTCAGCTCGTAATGGGCATGGTTATACGGAACAGGAAGGACAACCGTACGAACGCGCATGCGCAGAAGCCAGTCAATTCACACAGGCAATAATAAAATGCGTGCGAGAGGTGTAAGGGAGGTAACTGCTAGAGTCCGTAAAGTTTTTAGTTGATAAGAAAAAATATTTATGTTGTTACAATAATTCATTCAATCCGGAGCTTTGTAGTTATGAAGGCCAACATTACCAGCAACCCTATGAGCAACACCCCACCAGGGTGCTCTTGCCGTAAGCCCGAAGCTTTCCCCCTTCAACAACAATGCAACACACCAGCTGTAATTTATGAAGCTCTGGTCACTTCCAATCGACCAAACCAACCACAAGACGTCAAATCCTATGTGGGCATGGCGGAAAGCCGATTTAAGGAACGTTTCCTGAACCATCAGTCGAACTTTAGGTACACGGACAGACGTTCATCCACGAAACTCGCGAGCCACGTATAGTCCTACGAGGTCTCAAGTATAGACTACTTCATTCAATGGAAAACCATCACTAAGTCCAAGCCGTACGCAAGAGGAAATCCGTCGTGTGGACTGTGTATTGACGAACGAATAAATATTTTAAAGGGATTATGAAATAGTGATTGCCTGAACACGAGTAATGAATTTTTAACACGTTGTCCACACGTCTCGAAACACCTACTGCATAACTACAAAGCTCCGGATTGAATGAATTATTTTAACAACATCAATATTTTTTTCTTATCAACTAAAAACTTTTCGGACTTTCGCAGTTATGTCCCTTACACCTCCGGCACGCATTTTCGTATTGCCTGTTTGAAGTGACGGATTTCTGCGCATGCGCGTTCGTACGGTTTTCCTTCCTGCTCCGTATAACCATGCCCATTAAGAGCTGAGGATCCGCTAAGGTGAAACAATTGTTCTCGGTATAGTGAACTAACTGCTGTGTAACCACTTCTATATATATATATATATATATATATATATAGTATTAGTTATACTATTTATGGTTATGTAAATACAAAACCTTAAGCAGTTGTAAGTATTTTACACACACCCTAAATAGTGGTAGGCAGTATTGTATTACTACCTTATTACCAGTAAGTTAAGTAGCTCAATGTAAAAACATCAGATGATTTACAGAGCAGTTATATGAAATATAAGAATCAAAGAACTGTTCAAAACATTATTGTGCTTACAGCTGTTTCCTCCAAACCGAGGTTTGGATTCTTCGGAGCAATTTATTAATGCATGGACAGTTATATGACCTCCTTTTCAGCCGAGAGACATACCAATACATATTCAAACATTGATACATATTCAAACATTGTGGGTCAACATTCATTACAGAATTTAGAGTGGCAGTACACACTTCGAGATTACATTTATATTAATAGGTACAATCACAAATCAAAGATATAGGTTAAAATACAACATGAAGATAAGCGGTTATATAGTGCAAATGTTATATGTGTGGCACGCATATATATATATATATATAAAACTATAAGAGGGCGGGGCAAATTGATGTGAAATAATTTTGCCGTATTATTGTTATAAGATACGAATTTGATTTTTATTGGTGGTGGATAGAATGGAGCCCAAGCCTTGAGTGTAGCTTAAAGCTGATGCAAACATCATTTGAGCAATGCTGATGGAATATTTTCCACATCATTTATATGATATAGCACTCACAGTGACGTAGGAGAGATTAAAGTCTGAGTTTTTCTAGTCAACCCCAATAGGCAAAGCCTGACATGATATCTATCTTTTTGTGATTGACATTTGAGGTGCTTCAACTTTCATGAAACTTTGTTTTGTGTGGGGAGACCACAGTGGACAACCGTATTCAAAGTGGGGTCGGGCAAAATTGGAGAAGAGAAGGACAATGGTGTGGATATCTCTCGACTGGGAAGTTCTGAGAATTCAGGAACATATTCTGCGGTCCATATTAACTTTTATGTTTATATGTTTATATGTTTATATGTGTAGTTGTCTACAATTACACCCTACTCTTTGATGTTGTTGGATGCCACGAGAGTTTCACCTGATGGAATGGAAGATGGGAGTTTCAGTGCATCCTCTTTTCCTTAGTAGATAAACTAAAATATATCACCATTTAGTACCCTATTGCAGTGGTCGCCAACCTTTCTAAAACCGAGGAACCCTCTAAATATTTTGAATTCTTCACGGAACCTATACAGTACAAAAACTTACAAAAAAAATAATAAAGTATTTATTTATTTTAGTGTTTCATGTGTCTGTATGTAATCGAACACAATGGCTTTTCTGCTGCTGCGCCTCATCAGTGAGTTTAGAAAATCGAGGTTCAACACTAGATAATGCCAGTCTCATACACTCGTCAATTGCTGACAGTTTATTCCTCTTCTTTGTGCAGATTTCCACCAACTGCGAAAACCATTTTTCGCACAAATAGATGGGAATAAAGTCAAATACTTCAATGCAAGTTGGCTGATTTCATTAAACTCCCCAATCAAGAATAAGTCAATCCATAGTTCTTTCTTTCTGCTTTCGAATATCACTTTCAGGTCTTCGTTTGAATTCAAATCCATCAACTGATGTAAGCATTGGGCAGGTAGTAAATTTTTACAATTTCCAGCGTCATTTTCTGACACTAACTGTTCGATCTCGGTAAACGGGATTTTTATCTATAAATTTACGCTAACAATATCTTTTTCCATCAAGTCAAAATAATCTGAAAAACCTGTGGAAAGCACATTTAAATGAGAAAGAATGATCTTCTTTAGATTGCTGGAGTCAAAATTTTCTCTCTTTTTAATCTTTGTTCAAGGTTTGAAAGTAATTGTCCGATTCAATTATTTTGATAAAGATGTTTAATTTTGATTGAAAATCTGTAATAAAATTGATTGAAGTAAATATATATGAATTGTTACCCTGAAGACACTTATTTAGTTTGTTCAGTTCACCAAAAATGTCTACTAAATAAGCGAGTTGCACATTCCATTCATTGGTTTCTAATACACTTGCTCTTTCATCATTCTGTTTTTTTAGAAAAACTATTATTTCTTCTCTCAGTTCAAGAACTCACTACATAGCATCCCCAAAAGACAGCCAACGCACATCATTGTTCAATAACAATCTATTATAATTACTTCCAGAACATTCACAAATAGATTCAAACATTCTAGAATGTTTTGCTCTTGCATGGATCAAATTGATAATTTTGACAATGTCTTTCAGCTAGTCATTTAATATGTGAGCATCTCTGTCTTTGAATTTTTTTTAACACACAACCTCTCGATGAATCATACAAGGATTTGAAATACAATTTGGGGTCTGTTCTTTAATGTTTGCAATCAAACCAGAATTTTTACCAGTCATTGCAGATGCTCCATCTGTTGTTATTGAAGTCAATTTGCTCCAAGATACACCATTTAAAAAAAATACTCTTCAATTTTATTGAATATATCTTGACCTTTAGTTGTGATGTCTAATGCCAGGCAAAACAAATACTCTTCTACTAATTCTTTTTTATCAAGGTCTACAAACCGTACATAGCAAATTAATTGAGCCTTGTTATTAATGTCTGTAGTTTCGTCCACTTGCAGTCCAAAACATGGGCTTTTCTTTAGTGCAGTTAGTATCTGATTTTCTATATCAGAAGAAATATCAATTATCCCTCTTTTTACGGTATTTGCTGACAATGGTAACTGGCTTAATTTTTCTTTGTCCTTAATACTGCAGCTTTCAAAAAGAAAGATTCTCTGGCAGAATTAACTGTTCTCCTAATGTAAATGCTTTCTTGTTTTAACCAATCAAATGTGAAATCTCAAAAGATGTTCTTGTTAAAGCTTTATTTCTATCTAACTTTTTACAAAACAAGTCATACATATTAGCTTGTGATTTTTTTATGTTGTTTTTCAGCGAAGTAAAGTATTCCAGTGACTTGTTTTTATCATTAGTGTGATTAGTATCAATGTGTCTTTTACGTTTTGCAGGATTTAAATGAATACATAATTGTGTTGCAAAGTGTATAGTGTGTGCATGGAATACAAAATTACCTTTGTTAGTAGTCGAAACTTTACAGGCGTTATATTTTCTGTGCAAAGTACAACAGAATGTAAAGTGTTCTCATTTAGAATTGTCTGTGGAACTGGATGCATGTTGAAAACGACTAGTAAGCGACTTCACTCAGTGAGGAAACATTAGACGACTTTAAAGCTTTTGTGAGGGCAGCAGATTAAAACGTGTTCTCTATTGAAAACATTCTACTGAACTTACGTTGTGAGAACAGCGAACTGACCCAGTCTCTTGGCTGAGAGACCTAGCTGAACTGAAGTCTTCAGTTTAAAGTTATGCTGTCATCGACCAACATTTACTTCTTCGTGATTGGTCAATCTCTAAGTTCAATTAGTGTATTATCAGTAGTAGTCAAATTCTCGGAATTCAGAAAACTATGTCTTTCCAAGAATTGATGTGAAATTGAAAGTATTCAATTTCCACGAATCTCAGAACAGTGTTTTTCTGCTAATTCAAGTGAGAAACTGAAAGTAATGTTTTCCACGAATTGGAGTGGAGAACCTGTGTACATTACAATAGTACTTGTTAATTTATACATTGCACCTTTGGCATTTTCTTTGCATCTTTTTCAGAAAACCCAAAATATTAATGGTAACGTAAATATTTATTTTTTAAGGAACCCGGAGTTTGTTTTACGGAACCCATGTTGGCGACCACTGCCCTATTGTACTCCATTGATGACCTTCTGGAGCTTGGAATCATTTGAAAAGATCCTTATATTACTGTGCTTGATGATGTCAGTAATGTCATTTATATAGATGAATAAAAGAAGTGGGCCCAACACGGTGCCTTGTGGAACGTCACTACTCACTTTGGCTGGGCCTGATTTTTCTCCTCCGACCACAATATGCTGGTCTCTGTGTGTCAGGAAATACAGAATCCATTGCAATTACATTCCAGAGACACCAATGCTGGACAGTCTTTTCAGAAGAATTTTGTGATCAGCCCTGTCAAAGACCTTGCTGAAATCTAGGTAGATGACATCAGTTTTGGAGTCCTCACCCAAAGCTCTCATAATGTCATTAAGGTGGTGCAGGAGCTGCGTTAGGCAGTCCCTTCAATTCCGGAACCCATGTTGGTTGGAGTTCAGCAGTCTTTTGCTTTCAAGAAAGTGAGTTATTCGTGCTCTCACCATCCTCTCAAATAATTTGATGACATGAGAGGTGTGTGAGATCGGACGGTAATTCACTGCAAGGGACTCGTATCCCTTTTTGTAAACTGGGATAACAGACTGGGATAGAAAGGTTTCAGAAATATAGCCAGCATCAGTGAGTCCCTTCACAGATTAGCAAGAGTAGATACAAGTTCATATCGAAACACCTACAAGACACAAGCAAGGAACCTATCGGGGCCTGCTGCTGAATTGTGTTTAATGTCGTGTATTGCCGCTAAGACATCAGGGGCGCCAAACATTATGTCCGATATAGTGTGTTGGGGATTAACATCACTGATACAGCTCAGATCGGCCATATCAGGATTGCTGAAAACAGAGCAGTATTGTTTCTGCAGTATTTCCCCAATGCTTTTGGCATTATCTTGGAGAGTGCCGTTTTCATTAATAAAAAGGCCAACATTGGAGACAATGATCTTGTGTTTTTTTCGCAAATGAAAATAACACTTTGGGGTTGAGTTTGAATTTCGCAATGGCCCATTTCTCTTCAGCTGTTCTTTGTTTATTGATTATGGTCTTCATGTATTGTTGGAAGTTATAATTTTTTTAAACGAGCAATGCAGTAGCCGTCGAATGAGTGTGTTGCTGTTGGCAGTATTTTAGTTTGTTAATTTTTTCTTTGTTCTTTTTATTTTTCTGATAATATTTTTCCTGTTTGGAGATATTCTGGACTTAGTTTTGTTCACAGGCCTTGGTGGGGTATGTTTTGCACATATGTTTGTGACAGTGTATACAAAGATCTTCCAAACTGTCTTGATGTTGGTGGAGATGTGTGTGTTTGTAAAAGTCCAGTCAACATGTGATAGGTCATTCATGATTGCATCCCAATTGGCATTATAGAGATCCATGTTATCAAATGGGTGAGCTGGAGAGAGTTCACTAGGATTAGCTTTCGTCTGAAAGATGGGTTTTTCCACTCTAATATTATATATAGTGTTAGTGTGGTTATGAATACTTGGTCCAAAATGTTCTTCTGATAGCTTGTTGGTGCAAGAACAAGTTGCGACAAGAAAACTTCATTAATAAAGTCGAGAATTAACTCTACTGCTTCTTTGTCAGCGGTTGAGGTGGGAGTGCCAGGTTTCAAACGGTATGTAGATCAATCAACACAGGGTAGATTTAAGTCTCACATCATAAGTATCTTACCAGAATAGCACTATTGAGTAAAGCACTTAATACTGTTGAGGCATTCTTTAAAGCGCAGTATGGTTGTTTGGAGTGGCCTATAGAGCCCAACTACTATCAGGTCATTGGCATTGTTGCGCACCGTGACTGATGCACAATAGCCATTGGAGAATGTGGTATTTCCTTCTGCCGTAAAGGAATCATGCAGGAAACTGGCAGATCCGCCCTTGTTTCTGTCGATACTATCCACGCGAATGGTTGTGAAATTCCTCGCTTTCACTTCGGCTTACAAGTGGGAGTTGTCAAGGTGGTTCTCAGTAAGAATGTGCATTGAGTAGAAATGAGTAGGCTACGTACATCTACACCTGTTTCGTGTTTCCACAGATGTGTGTATATATATATATATATATATATATACATATGTAAATGTGCGTATGTACGGGTGGGTGAGTGTGTATGTATATGTGTGTATATGTGTGCATATGTATTTGCCTGCACCCCTACACAGCCATAGAGTAGTATGGAGCCCCGGAATATGAGCAAGCATATCTCGTTAGCGTGTACTCATGCGGAGACGCAGACATATGTAGGCTCCATGTAGCCTCTGCATGTGCCTCTTTCGGTTGATAGTTGACTGTATATATATTTACATTGATGCATGTGTCGATGTGTATGCATGTGCATATGGGTATGTGTGCGTGTGTACACATATTTATTTATTTATTTTCATTTGTATATTATTTCACACAATATGCACTGAACAAGTATCTTGCCCCTACCCGCAGTGTTTTAGCAACCTCTCCAAACAACGTATTTTATCCACCTCATCCACACCACATACAGCCCCACCGCCTCACCACATACACGCCGACATGTCTATGACAAGCCAAAACACCACTCCGTATCTCACATCAACCATCGCTCCCCACCACTACCCCGTCACTATACTCAACCTCATTTATCACATATGCCAAAACATTCCTCATCGCTAAACCACTAATCAAAACAAAATAAATTGACCAGCATACGAACGCAAAATGTTACACATGTATATGCTTTATATATTCAGTCTGTCATTACAACAGAAGAGGTCCGACGAGCTTTTGGTTCCAGAGTAGGGCCTGACCGATACGGATCGAACCTTGAGCTCATCAATAGCGAAACGCGCGTCACCAATCAATAAACGTAATGACGGATTAACAAATCATCCTTGTATTATATATATATATATATATATATATATATATATATATTGCATCACTCGACCTTAAATACAGTGTGCGTCTCAGATCCAATCATCGGAATACTGGAGGGTTTAACACATGGCACTGGTTTTTATAGATACATCGAAAAACAATTACACCAATAATAAAATATAATGAAGAAAAAATAAGAAAAAAGTATAAGAAAATAAAAAGGATAAAAAAGTGAAAAATAAGTAAAAAATACGGTTACTGATAATAGTAGTAGTGGTTGTGGTAGTTGAAGTTACAATCGTGAATAAGTTGATGTGTAAAGTAGTGATGAGAGTAATAATTTGTTCTACGTTTGGCACAAGGCCAGCAATTATCCAGTGCCTTACTGGTACTTTATTCTATCGACCCTATAAGGATGAAAGGTAAAGTTAACCTCGGTGGGATTTGAATTCAGAATGGCAAGGGCCGTAACTCTATACGTCAAAGTATGGCGTCCGACCCTCTACTGATACTGCCAATCCATTAATATAACATGAAAAGAAATACGAATTATATGATAGGTGAAATGTAGCGTATTAAGTTCATGAATTGGCGAAATGAAAATGCAAAAAGTACAAAAAAAATATCAGATGACTAAAATAAAAATTAAAAAGTAAGAGACAAAGAGATAAAGAACAGGAGATAGAAAATAAAGAATGAGAATGAGAGATAAAGGATAGGACTAAGAATGGGGAGCAGTAAATAGATTAATAGATGAAAGGGTGTGATGATATATGGGTGATTAAGGTCTGGTAGATTGATTGTTTTATCTTATATATATATATATATATATATATATGTATTTGAAAATTTGTGAAATCCTTAGTACAGTTAAGAGTATCTGGAAAAAAGGAAAAGAATGACATCACTTGTAGTTGGTGTCAGAAACAATTTAATTTTATAATTTTACAATTTAACAATTTTGCTATGTAGATCGATATAGATAAGATTTTGCTAATTAGATCTACATACCCAATATTGTAAAATTGTAAAATCGTAAAATTAAATTCTTTAGAATACCAACTACAACTGAAGTCACTGTTTTTCCTTTTTTCTATATATATATATATATATATATATATATATATATAATAATAATAATAATAATATTAATAATATATGTAGAAATAAACAGTAAATTGTGTGTCTAAAATTACGAGGGTTGAAATACCACATTGGTTTGATAAATGTAACCTTAAGCAAACGGAAGATATAGAATATATATACAGACCGTCTCAATAACTATTTCATCTCTCGGACAGATTAGAGATTTAATCTGTTTTGCCCTGAAAATTGTGTTTGTAACAGATAATCCGTAGCCTTTCCTCGGCGAGAGATAAGATCAAATGGAACAAACACATACAACTAAAAACCACACGAATTAATATCTCACCACGTGCGCTGGACGTTAGAAGTAGTGTGAGTGGATATGCTATAAATAATAGCCTTAATACACCCAACTTATAAGCTCACCAAGTTAGGGAGCCGAAATACAAATAAAATACAGAGTATTGATACCCTGTAATTAACAAGCTCAAATTTTAACAAGCTGTATTTTATTTGTATTTCGGCTCCCTAACTAGGTGAGCTTATAAGTGGATGTATTAAGGTTATTATATTTAGCATATCCACTCACACCACTTCTAACATCCAGCGCACGAGGTGATATTCATTCGTGTGGCTTTTAGTTGTATGTGTTTGTTCCATTTGATCTTATCTCTCACTGAGGAAAGCCTACGGATTATCTGTTATAAACACAATTTTCAGGGCTAGAGAGATTAAATCTCTACTCTGTCCGAGAGATGAAATAGTTATTAAGACGGTCTGTATATATATTCTAAATCTTCCGTTTGCTTCAGGTTAAATTTATCAAACCAATGTGGTATTTCAACCCTCGTAATTTTAGATCCAAAATTTACTGTGTTTATTTCTACATATATTACTATATAATGCTCAATATTTATACTTTGGGCTTGTTAATTACAGGGTATCAATATGAGTTAGTAACTCTGTAGTTTATTTGTGTGTGTGTATATATATATATATATATATATATATATAGACATAGATATATATATATTGAGAAAGTGAAGAATAACATGGTCAACAGTACAAAAAAAAAGGATTTATTTACAGTCTGATAATTGTTTCACTGATTAAGTTATCTATAAATTGCTGAACACTCGAAGCAGTGCAACTCGATTTCAAATACGATGTTAGCTTAATCGGATCATCGGAGATAACTCAAATTATCTCCGATGATCTTTTTTTTTGTACGGTTGACCATGTTATTCTTCACTTTTTCAATGTTATTACTTCAAAATAAACTTACATAGGAATACAAGAGAACTCACACATAAACTCGCCACCTACGTAAACTTCTTGTTGAGTCAAACAACGTCGTACGCTGAAACTATCCATAATAAGAAGTATTCACAAGCTCTAACTAGATTACCTATAACGATATTTTGTTATCCCTTATAATATATATATATATATATTGTTATACTTGGGGAGGGTCATATTTGTGTAATATTGTCAGAATTAATAACAGAACACACTCACTGTTTGGTTGGTTTTCGCTTCTCGCTTCTGTGCCTTTTATATCGGTAATCTACCTTACTCGGTCCTCAAAGTTACCATTGACTGACCGACGGTCAAAAATAATACAGATACAATATAGACACAAACACATATATATAGTTTATCATAAATCTTTCGTTGCACATCTGCAACATCGTCAGTGGTGTTATCGTATCATCCTGTTGTATTATATGTCTAGAAAGCACCAACAAATTTGATTTACAACGTAGCACGATGGAAAGCATACAGCAGATAGCTAATTCCATACACCAGAGTATAACTGTAAATATCGACTTCCCTTCCAAACACCCTAACAATAGACTACCTGTATTAGACACAGAACTCTGGATTAACACTATAGACGAGAGAGCCCAAATTCTCCACTCACACTATGCTAAACCCATGGCCTCCAAATACCTGATACTCAAAAACTCAGCAATGTCCATTAGTGCTAAGTTTAATATTCTGATCGCAGATTTGGTACGAGTGATGAAGAATGTGTCCCGCATGTGCGACCCAACAGAAATGGAAAGACACATCCAACACTTCATCAACCGCATGCAGTTCTCTGGCTACAACCAAAGAGACAGAGTCAGAGTATACGTAGGAGCCATGGAGAAGTATAAGACCCTCATAGAACTGAACATGAAAGGAATTTGCCCATTATACAGGAGCAAATCATGGAATAGTTTAGATAGGGCTAGACATAAGATAGGGAAAGCCACCTCATGTTTGATACCAGAGTGTCATGTTTGTGGACGCTACCCCCGGAGGGAAATTAGCTAACCAGTGTAGAAAGGCCCTGAGAAAGACCCACTTAAAAATTAAGGTGGAAGAAAAGCCAGGAACCACCATAAAATCCCTGATCAGCAAAACCTACCCTTTTAAGAAAAACCACTGTACCAATAGGAAGTGTATCAAATGTAAGGTAAACCCCCGGATAAACTGTAAAACTAGAAACGTAATCTATAGCATAAGATTACAGAGGGTACTTGCAGAAACATGACAACAACATACATAGGTGAGACAGCTCGTAGCATAGGTGAAAGGATAGACCAACACTGGGGGGAACTAAAAGGACGAAAAAATGGGTCAGTACTATACAAACATGCTAGACAACAACATGACGGTGACATAGACAACATACAAAATTAGAATAATATCTAAACATAGAAATGACCCAGCAGATAGGCAAATCAGAGAGGCCAGTGAAATAGGAATTAGAAGGTCAAGACTAAACAGAAAGAATGAATGGAATAACAACAACACCCTAAACAAACAACACTGACCTGAGAGAAGTATAAATAAGTAAATAAAATTAAATAAATAAATAAATAAATAAATAAATACATACACAAACACAATAACAACAAGCACATAAACACACACTAGTCACCCATCACACAGCAAACAAAACACTACACACACGCAAACGTATGCTCAAAGAATACAAAATAAAATAAACAAACAAGCACATAAATAAATAAATATATAGACAGACTGAATAAAAATGGCGTAGACATATAATACAACAGGAGGAAACGATAACACCACTGACGATGTTGCAGATGTGCAACGAAAGATTTATGATAAACTATATATATATGTCTTTGTGTCTATATTGTATATGTATTATATTTGACCGTCGGTCAGTCAATGCAACATTGAGGAACGAGTAAGTTACATTACCGATATAAAAGACACAGAAGCGAGAAGCGAAAACCAACCAAACAGTGTGTTCTGTTATTAATTCTGGCAATATTACACAAATATGACCCTCCCCAAGTATAACAATATTTGTTTCGACACATGATTTCATATAAAAAACCTCGCAAAACTATATATATATATATATATATATATATATATATATATAGGAAAATGTTCAAAACCCCGACGGCAGAGCTCAAGCCCTTTCGACGGCTATTTCTGGAGTGAAATAGCCGTCGAAACGGCTTGAGCTCTACCGTCGTGGTTTTGAACATTTTCCTATTACCCACACTATTACCCTAGGTATTGAGTACCCTGGTGCATTATGGTCCATCTGGTTCCTTACCACACTTCCTTCGTCATATATATATATATATATATATGTTATATTTCGAATACCTGATGATGTCACCGGATTCATACTGAACCCGGTCATTGAAATGATCATAGTATAAGAAACCTTTTAAGGGATTACTCCAGTCCAACCTCCTGTCATTTCATAATAATTAACTCCGTACTCGCACCACCAACAACACAAACGAAGACGGGTGAATTGCATTACGTTGAGTGCTCTCCATAATATTACATCGAGGTTGACCATACGGAATGACCTGTCCTATCCAGTGATGAACCAACAAAACTAAATAAATAATGCTCCAGGAAATGTCGAGCGCTTTCAGATGTAATAATGAACAGGCTCCAGTGTAAAGCTATCGCCAGCATGGGACTAACTACACACCATTCGGATTTTGGCTGCATTAAGATATGTCTACCGCCTTCCCGGACCATGCATTGCTGCTTCCCTGTTGTGAAAACTCAGATTTCGCCAGACCGCATAGATTCTCAAAAAAATCAACATATTCTAATATACCCTGTATTGTATTGACTGAATTCTCTAGTCTATATTTCAGGACTTTTGGGATCCACATTGAAAATTGTACTCGAACCTACACTAGGTATCACCTGACACCTCTCCAACTCTTCCATCCTCTACATCTATATGTATAACCTTGTATTCTCCAACCGTGATATCTATTGTCCATTTATGCACCTTGATCTGTTTTTAATTCTTATGTATGTTGACTTCTTTGATATGTTCTTAAATACTTCCATTTTACTCACTCAATTACCACCCTAGGTATGACTGCATTTTACTTATGCATTTTACTTATGTTGTTATTTATGTTATTTATGTTTTTATTTATTCGCTTCACCTTCCCCCTCTCTTATATACTTATCCTTGTACTCATTAGCGCACGACCCTAGAATATTACTCTCTGTACCCTTATATCTGTTTATATTTATTCACTCCCCCTACCCACTCAAGGTTCCCACTACATATAACCCGGACTAACTGCGGACTAACTATAGTTTATTGACACGTTTCATCAGATTTTCCCACTTTTAAACTTCACATCACGGGTGCGAATAATTAATAATCGTTTGGTACACGCGATGATCCGACTGTTATGGTGGCTTTCCCGACTGCACGCCAGGCGCTCGGGTCGATCAGCCTTCCTAGAGTGCCTGGACAAATTAAATTTCCCCTTCTTTCGGTAAACGAATATACTCGGAACGAGTGTTTCGCCCTGGGGCCCTGTCAGACTTGGAATCAACCATGCAACCGAATATTGACCGCCAAACAGTACCTTTAAATTAAAGGCATAATCATAACTTTTTAATTTGTCATGCCTCCTTCTACTAGCACTCAACTAAATCCCCCAACAGTGTGAATAACTAGTAATCGCTAGGTATATACGATAGCCAGCTGACAAACCCGGCGCTTAAATCAGTAAACATTCCTGGAGTGCTTGGAAAAATAAATTTCCCTTTCTTTCTCTAGACGAAAATACTCGGAACGGTTGACACACCGTCGGCCCCCCGGCTGGCCAGGAGTCTGCAACGTCATCGGCTAATGTCCGCTAAGCATGGGCTTAATCTTTACTCTATATTCCACCCTGAAACTTTATCGTGACTATATAATACACTTATACTTTTTCTTAAAAGCCTCCTTCTGTAAATTCTTTAACTTAATCTCCCAACATTAAACCAAAATCTTATTTTTCTAATTTCATCTTAAATGGCATCTTTTATCTCTAAACATAAAGTTAACGTTTGTAATTGCTAATCGTAATTTCTGACCATACAATGTACTGTGCTGACGCCATGTATGTAACTTTGTTAAGGAAATATCTTTTTTGAAAAAATATTTTTCGCGGCACTTCCTAACACTCATGACCAGCTTGAATGTAACCTGATCTCACCGCTGGACTCTGTCTTTGACAGGCTGGTAGTAGTACGCTATAAGCCTGCGCCCCTCCACCACAAGGACATAAGTTGACTTAATAATCATCACTCGAGGGCGGTTGACCGGGCTAGTAGCTGTTAAATGGTCGGCCACCCTCATGTCTCTGATTTTCAACACCATGGATTTTGTCTGTTATATTCCTTTCTTATATTTCGAAATCCTGATGTTGTCACAGGATTCATACTGAACCCGGGCATTGAAATGATCATAGTATAAAAAAACCTTTTAAAGAATTACACCAGTCCAGTCTCCTGTTATTTTATAATAATTAACTCCGTACTCGAACCACCAACTACAAAAACGAAGACGGGTGAGTTGCAATACGTTAAGTGCTTTCCATAATATTACAACGAGGTTGACCATACGGAATGAGCAGTTCTATCCAGTGGTGAAACAACACACCTGAATAAATAAATATATATATATAAATATAATTCAAAATATTAACAAATAAAGATATTCACATAATCAAAATATATGCTTTATTATATATATTTCGGAGGCATTGTGTTGTTTTTTCCAGTACGTGCTCGTCAGATAAAATATACGATTTGATATATGACATACCTCTACGGTCTTGATATTTCAATTCCAGTATTTAATCTATTGTAAAACTGTATTCATTGAGTAATCAATGAACCATATTAATCTTTGGTTATATATATACATATATATATATATATATGTATAGTAATAATTGTTTCTACTTTAGGCACAATGCCAGCAATTACCCAGTGCATTACTGGTACTTTATTTTATCGACCCCGTAAGGATGAAAAGCAAATTCAACCTCGGCGGGATTTGAACTCAGATCGTAAAGGGACGTAACTATGCTGGAAAGCATAGCGTCCGACCTTCTACCGATACTGCCAATCCAACGCCCTTATATGTATAGTAATAATAATACATTTGAAGACTAAAATCCAAAGAGGGCTCAATAAGGATGAATAAATATCAAATATATATATATATATATATATATATATATATATATATATATATATATATATATATATATATATATATATATATATATATATATATATAACGGAGGAAAAGTGGTAAGGAACCAGGTGGACCATAACGCACCAGAGTACTCAATACTTAGGGTAGTAGAGTGGGTAATAGGAACGAGTAGGACCCCGACGGCTGAGCTCAAGCCGTTTCGACGGCTAATTCTGGACTAAATGAACATTGTTATCCTGGTATTTGAGTAGCCGAGCTTCTCAAGGGGTAATTCCATATATGGTCAAAGTGATTGTCAGAAGGATTGGTCAAAAGTTTGTTGTTGAGACATAATAATTCTATGATGGCAGTTTGTGGAGGGAAGGGGTAGCCAAACCTGCCAGTAGGAGAAAGAGGGAGAGGGGGTGGAGGAGACCCATTCATGCGTTGATAGTGCCGACTACAGCTGGGCATGAGGTCAAAGAAGATACTAGGGAAGGGGCGGGGGAGGAAGTCGAAACAATAAGTAGAACTATAAGGGGTAAATATATAGAAAAATACTGAGAGTGTTAAAAAGCAATTAAATGTGAAAAAAAAAAAAACAATTTCTGGTTACTACGACCTAAGTCTCTCACTGGTACTGCTAGGCTAAAAAAATATACTAGGTGGGACGGAATTATAATGAGACCCTTTTAAGAGGTATAAGTAATAAACCGAGTTTATCTTACGGTGACGGGTCAACAAGTGAGGGGCCAAAATACTAAAGAAACTACCACGAAATAATAAATAAAGGTTTCTACCCCAGGCACAAGGCCAGCAAACACCCAGTGCAAAAAAGTAAACTAATACGAAATAATAATTCAGAGTCCCGAAAAAGAATACTAATACTATCTCCTTTATTCTGTCCTACGCCATTTTGTTTCTGTGTGTGTCACACACAGAAACTAAATGGCGAAGGACAGAACAAAGGAGATGCACAAAAACAAAGAAAAGAATCCCCAGTCACTGAAGAGGTCACAGAATGTGTGACGAAAGAACTTTGACAATATATAAACAACCATCTGGTTGTGGAACCAACCAACCAACCGGAAATGTATAAGTTCCAAAATTTATGAATTTATTATAATAAATTGAAGTGAAAGCAACTGGTGCGTGTGTTTCTTATTGGCAACATGACCCTCCCAAAGTATAGCAATATCGGTTTCAACACACGTTTTCAGATAAAGAATCTTGCTGAACAAATTCAGAAACGAAATATATCTATATATATATATATATATATATATACACATATATATATATATATGAAAGGCGTAAATAAGAAAGTTAATAAAATTGGCTTTCTTACTAACATTTCACTCCAACTAATTAGTTTCTGTAAGGGGATAAATATAGTTACGTAATAACTATAGAGAAGCCTTACGTCATAAGGGAGTCTATTCTCTGCTAAGTTTCCAGGCAATGCGGGGACACTGGGAACGTATATAAAAATAATTCAGTGGATGGTAAAATGCGAGCGGGGCTAGATCCCAAGCCATTGACAAATTCCCTGCCTTCTTGGTCAAGTGGCATATTCAAAAGAATCAATCACGTGACACTGAGGTTAACCAGCTTGGAGTGGGGGTGCTATTAAGACAGAGCCTAGCTACTACTATCAGTCACAGTAGTATTTGGCAAATTTTGCTCAACAAATAATTGGAGATAATTATAAAGAAATAATATATCTACCGACATACTCCAAGCTGGTTAACCTCAGTGTCACGTGATTGATTCTTTTGAATTTGCCACTTGACAAAGAAGGCAGTGAATTTTTCAATGGCTTGGAATATAACCCCGCTCGCTTTTTTCCATCCACTGAATTATTTTTATATAAGTTCCCAGTGTCCCCGCATTGCCTGGAAAGTTAGCTGAGAATAGACTCCCTGATGACGTAAGGCTTCTCTATAGTTATTACGTAACTATATTTATCCCCTTACAGCCGTAGTGTCTAGCAACCACCGTTGCTCGTTTGTTCAACACTGACAAAGGAACGCTGTACTAGTTTCAAGCTTGTTAGCTATATCGTTTCATTTTTTCCGTTTATCGTTTTCGGTGCACCCGGCCGATTAACCCACTCGATATGCATATTGGGCTACTCGGCCGTCAATATGCATAAGGTAAGTATATACGTTCAACAATCTGGCAGGAAGGTATACGTTGCTGACGATAGCTAACAAGCTTGAAACTAGTACAGCGTTCCTTTGTCAGTGTTGAACAAACGAGCAACGGTGGTTGCTAGACACTACGGCTTAATACGGGATGTTTGTTTACAAACACACCGAGCATTATAATAAATGTTCGGTGAATCCATACGTGCATATATATATGTGTGCATGTATGTATATATATATATACATACTACTGTACGTCGGTATACATATATGTATGTACGTGTACATACTTATATTTAAGTAACAGCCGTACTAAGAGTGGGAAATGAAATATCGTTTCATTTTTTCCGTTTATCGTTTTCGGTGCACCCGGCCGATTAACCCACTCGATATGCATATTGGGCTACTCGGCCGTCAATATGCATAAGGTAAGTATATACGTTCAACAATCTGGCAGGAAGGTATACGTTGCTGACGATAGCTAACAAGCTTGAAACTAGTACAGCGTTCCTTTGTCAGTGTTGAACAAACGAGCAACGGTGGTTGCTAGACACTACGGCTTAATACGGGATGTTTGTTTACAAACACACCGAGCATTATAATAAATGTTCGGTGAATCCATACGTGCATATATATATGTGTGCATGTATGTATATATATATATACATACTACTGTACGTCGGTATACATATATGTATGTACGTGTACATACTTATATTTAAGTAACAGCCGTACTAAGAGTGGGAAATGAAATATCGTTTCATTTTTTCCGTTTATCGTTTTCGGTGCACCCGGCCGATTAACCCACTCGATATGCATATTGGGCTACTCGGCCGTCAATATGCATAAGGTAAGTATATACGTTCAACAATCTGGCAGGAAGGTATACGTTGCTGACGATAGCTAACAAGCTTGAAACTAGTACAGCGTTCCTTTGTCAGTGTTGAACAAACGAGCAACGGTGGTTGCTAGACACTACGGCTTAATACGGGATGTTTGTTTACAAACACACCGAGCATTATAATAAATGTTCGGTGAATCCATACGTGCATATATATATGTGTGCATGTATGTATATATATATATACATACTACTGTACGTCGGTATACATATATGTATGTACGTGTACATACTTATATTTAAGTAACAGCCGTACTAAGAGTGGGAAATGAAATATCGTTTCATTTTTTCCGTTTATATATATATATATATATATATATATATATATATATATATATATATATATATATATATATATATATATATATATATATAAATATTGATTAAAAGTGCACTATCCACAAGTGTTTTTAACCTTCATATCATGTCCTCCTATTTTATCTGATGAAAACACAAATGTTATTGCATGATGATATTTTTTTGAAATGCGCATAATAAAATACATGGGACTCATTTAACCATCTTTTGATCTTATATATATATATATATATATATATATATATATATATATATATATATATATATATATATATATAAACGGAAAAATTGTAACGAAATTTCATTTCCCACTCTTAGTACGGTTGTTACTTAAATATAAGTATGTACACGTACATACATATATGTATACAGACGTACAGAAGTATGTATATATATATATACATACATGCACACACATATATATATATATATATGTACGTATGGATTCACCGAACATTTATTATAATGCTCGGTGTGTTTGTAAACAAAGATTCCGTATTAAGCCGTTGTGTCTAGAAACCATCGTTGCTCGTTTGTTCAACACTGACAAAGGAACGCTGTACTAGTTTCAAGCTTATTAGCTATCGTCAGCAACGTATACCTACCTGCCTGATTGTTGAACCTATATACTTACCATATGCATATTAACGGGTGAGTAGCCCAATTTACATATCGAGTGGGTTAATCGGACGGGTGTACCGAAAACGATAAACGGGAAAATTGAAGCGAAATTTCGTTTCCCACTCTTAGTACTGCTGTTACTTAAATATAAGTATGTACACGTACATACATATATGTATACAGACGTACAGAAGTATGTATATATATATATATACATACATGCACACCTATATATATATGTACGTATGGATTCACTGAACATTTATTATAATTGTTTCTACTTTTGGCACAAGGCCAGCAATTATCCCAGTACATTACTGGTACTTTATTTTATCGACCCCGTAAGGATGAAAGGCAAAGTAAACCTCGGCGGGATTTGAACTCAGATCGTAAAGGGACGTAACTATGCTGGAAAGCATGGCGTCCGACCTTCTACCGATACTGCCAATCCACAATGCTCTGTGTGTTTGTAAACAAACATTCCGTATTAAGCCGTTGTATCTAGAAATCATCGTTGCTCGTTTGTTCAACACTGACAAAGGAACGCTGTACTAGTTTCAAGCTTATACATATATATATATATATATATATATATATATATATATATATATATATATATATATATATATATATACATACATATATATATATATATATATATATATATATATATATATATATATATATATATATATATATATATATATATATATATATATATATATATATATATATGGAATAGAATGAAACGAAATTTCATTTCTCACTATTAGTACGGCACTTACTTAAATGTACGTAGGTATGTATGGATACGTGCATACATATATGTATACAGATGTAGACCACCATGTATATATATATATACATGCACACGTGTTTACAAACAAACAAACTGAGCATTATAATAAATGTTCGGTAAACCGATACGTGCATATATATATGTGTGCATGTATGTATATATATACATACTACTGTACTTCTGTATACATATATGTATGTACGTTTACCTACATACATACTTACATTTAAGTGCCGTACTAAGAGTGAGAAATGAAATTTCGTTTCATTCTATTCCATTTATATATATATATATATATATATATATATATATATATATATATATATATATATATATATATATATATATATATATATATATAAATATACATATAT
>OZ024741.1:312563431-312675931 GCA_964016885.1 Eledone cirrhosa | reverse complement strand
TCAGTCTGCGCATGCGCCACATCCGGGAGTCTGTGTGTGTTTATGTTCATTTATTTATTTGTTTATTTACATGTTACTGGTTGGTTGTTTGTTCTATGTGCGTGTGTGTTTTCATTCTGTCCTTAATTGTAAGTTGTGATGTTGCTGTTCCACTCATATTTTCTATTTAATTTTGGTTTTAATTCTTTTATGTTTATTGCCTCTGTAATTTGTCTAAACATTGCGTCTTTTCTGTGTGTAGATTCTATTTTTATTTCTATGTTCTCTAATTTACCCTTGTGTTCTATTTTAGCATGTTGGTAGAGTACAGATGATTCTTTGTTATCTTGAAGGTCTCGCCAGTGTTCATTTATCCGTTCCCCTACACTACGGGCTGTCTCACCTATGTACACTATATTTTTGTCTCTACATTGTCCTTCAGTACATCTTTTGCTATACACTACATTTCTAGTTTTACAGTTAATATGGGGGCTTATTTTACAGGTTATACATTTCTTATTTATTCATGAGGGTCTTTGAAAAGGGTATGTCTTGCTAATAAGTGTTTGTAAGGAGGTACCTGGTCTTTCTACTATCTTAATATTGAGTTTATGTTTATTTAGGGCCCTTCTAAATTTGTAAGCTAATTCACCTCTAGGGGTTGTATCGATGAACATTACACTCTGGTATTTATTGCTAGCATACCATGAGTTTATTCTATTAGCCTTGTTCCTAGTTCTTTCTATTCTATTCCAAAATTTGCTCCTTTACAAGGGGCAGGTCCTATTTATGTCATTATTTACCATTTTTTCCCATTTGGTTCTGGCTCCTCTATACACTCTGATTTTATCTCTCTGATTGTAGCCAGAGAACTGCATACGGTGGATGAAGTGTTGTATGTGTCTCTCTAGTTCTTCGGGGTTGCACATGCGGGTCACATTTCTCATCACCCGTACCAAATCCGCAATCAGTATGTTGCTACTGTCATGACAGTAGCACAGAAATCACAGAAATAAGGGAAAGTAATAGGATTAAAAAGAGAAGGGAGACTAAGGACAAAGAGAATAACCAAGACGAACACACACTCACACAAAATAGGGTAGATAACAACAATGAGCCAGTGGAAAGAGACAGGAGTAATTGTGAGAGACATAGAAACAACCATGAGGTTGTTGGTGGAAATAGAAATAGAAACAACACAACTAACAATAACAATAGCATTAGTACACATAAAGCAGCAGCCTGGAACTCTACGTTTTATAATCCCTCCGATAAATCATTCGACCTGCGACGAGTCTACGCCACGACTTTACCATTTAACAAACGCACGCAATTGCCGTCGCAGGTCGATGAACAAACAGAAGCACAATTTAGTATAGCTAGATCCGAACTTAGAAATATTATAGAACAATATCGCAAGAAGCATAATAGAATTGAGGCCCAGCAACTGGGAGAAAAATCTGCAAATGGCTTGCGTAAGCTCATGCAGCGCTCACGTAATGGAGAGATAGCATGCTTTCCAACAGACAAGTCTGGCAGAACGTCGGTTGACAGCCTGCCAAACTACATCCAGGCAATGCAACCCCACATCACTAACACAAGAGAGGTAACACCACAGGAGCATCAGGATAGAGAAAAAGCCCTCAATGCCCATATGGTGATGTGGACGAATATAATGCAGCCAAACGAAAGGACTGCCAACAACTTCCAGGCCTGGAACAATGACGTGCCGGCGTTGTATGGGCTTCGAAAAGACCATAAAACGGGCTGTGACCCTGTCGCGGGACCATCAACACGGCCAGTCTGTGGAGCTAACATTGCTAGTAACTACAAACTGTTCTACTTCCTCTCCCTGATTATACGCCCCATCATTGAAATGTCCTCAGATGTATGTGACAGCACGGAGGACCTCCTCAGCAGAATCAGCGTGAGTAACCGATCTGGGGACCTAACAAACCGCATAATAGGCAGTATGGATGTTGTGTCCCTGTATCCATCTATTGACGTGGATTTTGCTGTGGAGAAATGCGTAGAAATGATCAGTGAGAGCAAGGTTGTGTTCCGTGGGATTCATACCAGTGAGCTGGGACTCCTACTTAGGCTTACCTATAGTAATAATTACCTAGACACAAATGACCTTAGCAACCTGTGCCCTACAAGACCAGCAAGAGGCAGACCAACTACCATTACCTCAATGGCCAAGAAAACAAACACAGATAGATGGAACGGATGGACCAGAGCCATACGGACACCCGAAAACCACGATGAACTGAAGAAAATGATTGCACATGCGGTAGGGGCCAGCATAAAACCAACCCTTAAGGAACATATGTTCAAATTTAATGGAAAAACATATGCCCAAGAGGAAGGAGCAGCCATTGGTGTTAGCATTGCAAGCGACATAGCTAACTTATTCATGGTATGGTGGGACAGTAGACTTAAACTTAAACTTAAAGAACAATTAGAAGACCCCTTAACCCTGATAATGTACTCCCGCTACGTAGATGATATAAACATCGTAGTTAAGACACCCCCACTAGAGAACAGTCAGGAACTAGAGAAAAACACAATGGAAAGCATCCAGCAAATAGCAAACTCCATCCACCAGAGCATTAGAGTTACTATAGACTACCCAAGTAAACACCCCAACCATCGATTACCTGTAATAGACACAGAGCTCTGGTTAGATACCATTAACAACAAAAAACAAATCCTCCATTCCCATTATGCCAAACCCATGACTTCCAAACATCTGATCCACCGAAACTCGGCCGTTTCGGACCATACCAAAATCAACATACTGATTGCGGATTTGGTACGGGTGATGAGAAATGTGTCCCGCATGTGCAACCCCGAAGAACTAGAGAGACACATACAACACTTCATCCACCGTATGCAGTTCTCTGGATACAATCAGAGAGATAAAATCAGAGTGTATAGAGGAGCCAGAACCAAATGGGAAAAAATGGTAAATAATGACATAAATGGGACCTGCCCCTTATATAGGAGCAAATTTTGGAATAGAATAGAAAGAACTAGGAACAAGGCTAATAGAATAAACTCATGGTATGCTAGCAATAAATACCAGAGTGTAATGTTCATCGATACAACCCCTAGAGGTGAACTAGCTTACAAATTTAGAAGGGCCCTAAATAAACATAAACTCAATATTAAGATAGTAGAAAGACCAGGTACCTCCGTAAAAACACTTATTAGCAAGACATACCCTTTTCAAAGACCCTCATGTATAGATGAGAAATGTATAACCTGTAAAATAAGCCCCCATATTAACTGTAAAACTAGAAGTGTAGTGTATAGCATAAGATGTACTGAAGGACAATGTAGAGACAAAAATATAGTGTACATAGGTGAGACAGCCCGTAGTGTAGGGGAACGGATAATTGAACACTGGCGAGACCTTCAAGATAACAAAGAATCATCTGTACTCTACCAACATGCTAAAATAGAACACAAGGGTAAATTAGAGAACATAGAAATAAAAATAGAATCTACACACAGAAAAGACGCAATGTTTAGACAAATTACAGAAGCTATAAACATAAAAGAATTACAACCAAAATTAAATAGAAAATATGAGTGGAACAGCAACATCACAACTTACAATTAAGGACAAAATGAAAACACACACACACATAGAACAAACAACCAACCAGTAACATGTAAATAAACAAATAAATAAATGAACATAAACACACACAGACACCCGGATGTGGCGCATGCACAGACTGAGCACACAACCTCACACACAGAAACAAAATGGCGTAGGACAGAACAAAGGAGAGGCACAGAAACAAAGAAAGGAATCCCCAGTCACTGAAGAGGTCACAGAGTGTGTGACGAAAGAACTATGACTATATATAAACAACTATCTGGTTGTGGAACCAACCAACCAACCAGAAATTTATAAATTTATAAATTTATTATAAATTTATTATAATAAATTGAAGTGAAAGCAACTGGTGCGTGTGTTTCTTATTGGCAACATGACCATCACAAAGTATAACAATATCGGTTTCAACACACGATTTCAGAAAAAGAATCTTGCTAAACAAATTCAGAAACGAAATATATATATAAACATATATGTCTAAAAATATACATATATGTATATATATATATATACATATATATGTCCTGGGTATGACATTAAACTACATCAAGGCTCCAGTTCGGGAGTTCAGGAGATGTGGGGAATGTGGAGTTACCCCTTAGTTGTCATGACTCCCAGGTCTGCTCTGGCCCGCTGTGGTAGTACCTGTTAGGGCTCCATTTATGGGTTAAATAACTACCTTATTCGAGTGGCGCCGGTAAGGTATTGTCAGCCATTGAAAAGAAATATGGAGAGTTGATCTAACAGCACTAGGGTTAGAGCCCCTAATTACACTGTCAAGGAGCAGCCTGGTCGTTATGACTCTGCTGGCTTAGAGCCACAGAGAGGGCCAGTGGATGATGGATCAGCTGTCTCTGAGACAAATATAAAGAATGCAGTTTTGTTCGGCAGAAGAGCCATCAAAATGGGCACTTTGAATGTGAGGACTATTCGAACGCTGGAGAAGAGAGAGGAGTTGGGACATCTGTTCGAGGAGAGTGGTATACAGATACTTGCGATCCAAGAACACAGGATTCTACACGATGAGCCCGTGAGGAGTGTGATGATCGGGAGGAAGAGCCAGCTCATCACTACATCGGCAGTGAAGAACACAACAAATGCTGCAGTAGGAGGAGTGGGTTTTGTGTTCAGTGCAAGAACCAATCTGTTGGTGAGGGAAATAATGCCTATCTCCCCGCGAGTGTTGAGGGTTACCTTCAATGGAAACCCAAGACTGACAGTCATCTCAGCCTATAGTCCAACCGAGGGGGACAGTGATGTGAATGCCGAGGAGTTCCATGAGGAGGTGTGTAGAGCTGTCAACACCACTCAGGCACACAATATCCTGCTTGTTTTGGGGGACTTCAATGCACATCTGAGTAAGGAGGGCAGTGAAGATCCTTGCTGGTACTTCCATAACAACACCAACCGAAATGGAAAACTACTGAGAGACACACTGCTGGAGGCGAACTTGATGGCGACCAACCTAAGATTTAGGAAGAATCTGGGGAAGATGTGGACCTACATCTCAGATATGCACCTGTCCAAGTCCCAGATTGATTTCATTCTGGTGAGGAAAAAGTGGCGGAATAGTGTTCTGAACACGGAACCATACAGCTATTTCAGTACACTGGGTAGTGACCACCGGCTTGTTATGAGTGAGGTCCGCGTGAGCTTAAGAAAGAGCAAGGCTCAGCCTCGGAGAACAATCTATGACTGGGGAGCTTTCAAGGAAGATGATAAGCTACACGAGTGGTTCACAGTGGAAGTGAGAAACAGGTTTAGTGCTCTGTGTGGAGAGTCAGAGGAGAGAGAGATTGGATGGACTGAGGAGAGTGTGACGAGGAGGTACGGGCACTTCATCAATGCAGTGGCGAAAGCAAGTGAAACCCTGGTGCCGAGGAAAAAGAACAAAGAGAAGCACGTCAGCTCTGCAAACCCAAAAGTGTGTGCAGCCAGAGAACACCTGAAATCTGCCAGGGACCAATTCTATGCTGATCCTACGGAGGAGAGGATGGAGACTGTGGAGGTGATGAGGGAAGAGCTCTGTACCGCTTACACTGAGGTCAGAGAGGAGGCTCTGATAGAGAAGATCAGAAGTGTGGAGAGAGCGGTTGACAGATCTGGATGTAAGGAGAGCTGGAAGATCATCAACGAGATCACAGGGAGGAAGAAAAGGTGTTCGAGTCAGATCCAGGGAACGGGGCCCGAGGATAGGAAGAGGAAATGGCTAGACCATTTTAGGACCCTACTAGGAGAGCCACCCTCCACAGCCCAGAGCACTGGGGAGATCAGGCGGCTGTTTGAGGAACTGGATGTTGAGACAGAGCCCTTCACCAGAGAGGAGCTTCAGAGAGCCAAGAAGAAGATCAAGGAGGGCAAGGCTCATGGAGAAGATGGAGTGGCATCAGAGGTGATGAAGAGGTGTGATTTTGATGATATCATCCTGGGGTTCTGTAACGGGGCACTGGAGAAAGGAGTTGCCCCGAATCAGTGGAGGATCAGTAACATCGTCCCAGTGCCAAAGAAGGGAGATCTCTCTAACACCAACAACTACCGGGGGATCTCACTGACGTCACTTGTGGAAAATACCCTCAACAGGATGATTCTTAACAGGATCCAGCCTGAGATGGAGAAGAAGCTCAGGGACAACCAGAACGGCTTCAGAGAGGTAAGATCAACCACCAGTCACATCCTGATGCTAAGGAGGATATTACAGGGAGCTAGAGCAAAGTGCCTACCTGCGGTCATGGTTTTCATTGACTTTAGGAAGGCCTTTGATTCTGTGGATCGTTACTGCCTGATGAAGATCTTACAGGCTTATGGAATCCCCAAGAGGATAGTGGACCTGATATCACTGCTCTACACCAACACCAAAGCCCAAGTCATTACACCTGATGGGATGACAGAGTTCTTTGAGATACAGGCTGGAGTGCTCCAGCGAGATACATTGACTCCCTACCTTTTTATCATCGTAGTGGACTATTGTATGCGCCTTGCACTGGAGAAACACCAGGACTCTGGCTTTACTGTAGCACCGGCTCAGAGCAGGAGAGTTGGGGCGAAAAAGGTATCGGATGCTGAATTTGCTGACGACATAGTTTTGGTGACAAATACAGTGAAGGAGGCAGAGGATTTCATGCGGGAGGTTGAGACTGTGTCGATGAGTGTGGGGCTGAGAATGAATGAGACTAAAACAAAATATCTGGTAGAGAATGTTGAGAAGCCAGAGGGGATCACTAATGTAGGCGGGAAGCCGCTGGAATTGGTTGAGGACTTCCTGTATTTGGGAGCAAAGATTGGGAATACGGAAGATGATGTGGTTGAGAGGAAGAGCAAAGCCGGGGCGGCGTGCCACAGCTTGAGATCGGTGTGGGAGTCGGACCTTCGTGAAGACCTGAAAATCCGCCTCTTCATTGCTGTAGTGGAGTCTGTGCTGCTGTGTGGGTCTTAGACTTGGACACTGACCAAGAGACTCACTCAGATGGTGGATGGGTGCTACACAAGAATGCTGAGGATGGCTCTGAACATTAATCAGTATACACTGAGGATGAAAAACTCAGAGCTGTATGGGAGCATCCCAAAAGTCAGCTCAAAAGTGACACAGAGGAGACTGAGGTTGGCTGGACATGCTCACCGACATCCAGAGTTGACATTGCACTCAGTCCTCCTTTGGGAGCCCCTACATGGACACACTAGAAGAGGAAGACCAAGGTTAACATATGTTGATGCCCTAAGGACAGACACTGGTATTTTGGAGATGCAGGATATGGCAGCGATAATGAGGGACAGACAGAACTCGTCCATGGATCTCGGCAATTTTACCCGCCTTAGATAGATATATATATATATATATATATATATATAATTAAGTTAAAGATGTACATCCATATATGTATACTGAAATACTAGTATGTATATGAATACACACACGTATACATATGTAGATGTACCAAGTTTTTTCACTGGTCACTTTACTGTGAGTGGCCAGCTATTCTGTATGTAAACACACAGACAAACCGGCTTTTAGAGTCATACTGGTTTTTGAGGAAACACCTTTCCTCTATTCTCCAGAAAGCCAGACAAGGAATATTGAACTAGTTTCGTTGTTGTTACAACTCATCAGCAATATTTACCTATCTTCCGGCCTCTCTAGAGAATCGTAAAAGCACATATCATTATATGCTTTTTCTATGAAAATTAGTAGTGGGCAGACTAATTTGCATAGAGTTATTTGTTTTTATATATATGTATATATATATATATATATATATACATATATGTATATATATATATATATATTTACATATATCTACATATGTATGTATATATATATACATATATATACATATGTATATATATATATACATATATATACATATGTATATATATATATATATTTACATATATATACATATATATATATATACATGTATATACATATATATACATATATATATATAAATATATATACATATATATATATATATATATATATATATACATATATATACATATATATATATATACATATGTATACATATATATATATATATATATATATATATACAGTTGCCATTTTAGATCTGTAAGTATAGATTTAATATTTAATATTTTCTAGATCGATACAGGCGGACTATATGTTCTTGAATTAAGGTATTTCTATCTGGCTAAAAAATTATTGTCATTTTGCAAAAACACATTAGTGTTGATCATATTTTTTTAAATTGTAATGTAATGTTCAGAAATATTTTCTTAGAGCTTAAGAATTGTATTTGACTTCTGAATTGAAATAAATCTGCTCCTTAGGTAGAGCTGAATTTATAATCCCATATTTACGGCTGTTATTTCTAGCGCCATGGATATGAGCCAGAATGCTGAGAAGGTCGTGTGCAAAAGCACATGTATTAGGCTTGCGACAGATCAGTCTTAAGATTATTATCTTAGGAGAAATAACTATAATTTCTGGGTGCTATTGAAAATCACATAAAATTCATTACTTCACTAATAATTATTTTATAAATAGTTGTTCTGTAATTAATTAATTATTTCATTAGTTTACCATCCCTTGTGAAACAGGGTTGTGCTTTGAAGTTCCGCCCGATCTGCTGAAGAGGTTTGAATTTTGAAATTTAAACTTGTCTAGGCACCAGGCAGTTGCCATTTTACGTCTGTAAGTATAGATTTAATATGCTCTAGATCGATACAGGCGGACTATATGTACTTGAATTAAGGTATTTCTATCTGGCTAAAAAATTATTGTTACTTTGCAAAAACACATTAGTGTTGATCATATTTTTTTAAATTGTAATATATACATATATATATATATATATATATACATATATGTATATATATATATACATATATGTATATATATATATATATATATATATATATATGTATATATATATATATATATATATATATATATATATATATATATATATATACATATATGTATATATATATATATACATATATGTATATATATATATATACATACATATATATATATATATATATATATATATATATATATATATATATATATATATATATATATATATATATATATATATATACATATATAGATAATTTAATATATCAACTAACATAAGCGCACAGATGTACGCTAATGCCAGCAAATACACAGGTTATATCATAGTACCTAGGTGGTTCAATGCAGGAGGATGCAGAACAATAATATAGAAGACGTAAAATAAGAAAATCCATTAAAAAAAGTTTTTTTTTTTTAATTTTCACTCCAACTAATTAGTTTCAGCAATGGGATAAAGAGAGTTACGTAATCTAACTGTCGAGAATTCATTGCGTCATCAGGGAGTCTATTCTCAGCTAAGTCTCCAGGCAATGCGCGGACACTGGGGGATCATATAAAAATAATAATAATTCGGTAGATGGAACAGCTAGCGGGGACTAAATTCCATGCACTGAAATCCTCACTGCCTCTAGTCAAATGGCCGATTCTAAAGAATCAATCACGTGACACAGAGGCTAGTCAGTAGGAATGGGATGGTAAGATGACAGACGCCTACTAACACCCCCAAAAAAATTTAGAAGTGGTTTTGGCAGGTTTGCTCGACAAATCAGTGATTTGGAGATAAATATAGATAATTTAATATATCAACTAACATAAGCGCACAGATGTACGCTAATGCCAGCAAATACACAGGTTATGTCATAGTACCTAGGTGGTTCAATGCAGGAGGATGCAGAACAATAATATAGAAGACGTAAAATAAGAAAATCCTTTAAAAAAAGTTTTTTTTTTTAAATTTTAACTTACTTACTTAAATTTTCACTCCAACTAATTAGTTTCTGCAATGGGATAAAGACAGTTACGTAATCTAACTGTCGAGAATTCATTGCGTCATCAGGGAGTCTATTCTCAGCTAAGTCTCCAGGCAATGCGCGGACACTGGGGGCTCATATAAAAATAATAATAATTCGGTAGATGGAACAGCTAGCGGGGACTAAATTCCATGCACTGAAATCCTCACTGCCTCTAGTCAAATGGCCGATTCTAAAGAATCAATCACGTGACACAGAGGCTAGTCAGTTGGAATGGGATGGTAAGATGACAGACGCCTACTAACACCCCAAAAAAAAATTTAGAAGTGGTTTTGGCAGGTTTGCTCGACAAATCAGTGATTTGGAGATAAATATAGATAATTTAATATATCAACTAACATAAGCGCACAGATGTACGCTAATGCCAGCAAATACACAGGTTATGTCATAGTACCTAGGTGGTTCAATGCAGGAGGATGCAGAACAATAATATAGAAGACGTAAAATAAAAAAATCCTTTAAAAAAAGTTTTTTTAAAAACATTTTAACTTACTTACTCTAAATTTTCACTCCAACTAATTAGTTTCTGCAATGGGATAAAGACAGTTACGTAATCTAACTGTCGAGAATTCATTGCGTCATCAGGGAGTCTATTCTCAGCTAAGTCTCCAGGCAATGCGCGGACACTGGGGGCTCATATAAAAATAATAATAATTCGGTAGATGGAACAGCTAGCGGGGACTAAATTCCATGCACTGAAATCCTCACTGCCTCTAGTCAAATGGCCGATTCTAAAGAATCAATCACGTGACACAGAGGCTAGTCAGTAGGAATGGGATGGTAAGATGACAGACGCCTACTAACACCCCCCAAAAAAATTTAGAAGTGGTTTTGGCAGGTTTGCTCGACAAATCAGTGATTTGGAGATAAATATAGATAATTTAATATATCAACTAACATAAGCGCACAGATGTACGCTAATGCCAGCAAATACACAGGTTATGTCATAGTACCTAGGTGGTTCAATGCAGGAGGATGCAGAACAATAATATAGAAGACGTAAAATAAAAAATCCTTTAAAAAAAGTTTTTTTAAAAACATTTTAACTTACTTACTCTAAATTTTCACTCCAACTAATTAGTTTCTGCAATGGGATAAAGACAGTTACGTAATCTAACTGTCGATAATTCATTGCGTCATCAGGGAGTCTATTCTCAGCTAAGTCTCCAGGCAATGCGCGGACACTGGGGGCTCATATAAAAATAATAATAATTCGGTAGATGGAACAGCTAGCGGGGACTAAATTCCATGCACTGAAATCCTCATGCCTCTAGTCAAATGGCCGATTCTAAAGAATCAATCACGTGACACAGAGGCTAGTCAGTAGGAATGGGATGGTAAGATGACAGACGCCTACAAACACCCCCCAAAAAAATTTAGAAGTGGTTTTGGCAGGTTTGCTCGACAAATCAGTGATTTGGAGATAAATATAGATAATTTAATATATCAACTAACATAAGCGCACAGATGTACGCTAATGCCAGCAAATACACAGGTTATGTCATAGTACCTAGGTGGTTCAATGCAGGAGGATGCAGAACAATAATATAGAAGACGTAAAATAAGAAAATTCTTTAAAAAATGTTTTTTTTTTTTAATTTTAACTTACTTACTTAAATTTTCACTCCAACTAATTAGTTTCTGCAATGGCATAAAGACAGTTACGTAATCTAACTGTCGAGAATTCATTGCGTCATCAGGGAGTCTATTCTCAGCTAAGTCTCCAGGCAATGCGCGGACACTGGGGGCTCATATAAAAATAATAATAATTCGGTAGATGGAACAGCTAGCGGGGACTAAATTCCATGCACTGAAATCCTCACTGCCTCTAGTCAAATGGCCGATTCTAAAGAATCAATCACGTGACACAGAGGCTAGTCAGTAGGAATGGGATGGTAAGATGACAGACGCCTACTAACACCCCCCAAAAAAATTTAGAAGTGGTTTTGGCAGGTTTGCTCGACAAATCAGTGATTTGGAGATAAATATAGATAATTTAATATATCAACTAACATAAGCGCACAGATGTACGCTAATGCCAGCAAATACACAGGTTATGTCATAGTACCTAGGTGGTTCAATGCAGGAGGATGCAGAACAATAAATATAGAAGACGTAAAATAAAAAAATCCTTTAAAAAAAGTTTTTTTAAAAACATTTTAACTTACTCTAAATTTTCACTCCAACTAATTAGTTTCTGCAATGGGATAAAGACAGTTACGTAATCTAACTGTCGAGAATTCATTGCGTCATCAGGGAGTCTATTCTCAGCTAAGTCTCCAGGCAATGCGCGGACACTGGCGGCTCATATAAAAATAATAATAATTCGGTAGATGGAACAGCTAGCGGGGACTAAATTCCATGCACTGAAATCCTCACTGCCTCTAGTCAAATGGCCGATTCTAAAGAATCAATCACGTGACACAGAGGCTAGTCAGTAGGAATGGGATGGTAAGATGACAGACGCCTACTAACACCCCCCAAAAAAATTTAGAAGTGGTTTTGGCAGGTTTGCTCGACAAATCAGTGATTTGGAGATAAATATAGATAATTTAATATATCAACTAACATAAGCGCACAGATGTACGCTAATGCCAGCAAATACACAGGTTATGTCATAGTACCTAGGTGGTTCAATGCAGGAGGATGCAGAACAATAATATAGAAGACGTAAAATAAGAAAATCCTATAAAAAATGTTTTTTTTTTTAATTTAACTTACTTACTTAAATTTTCACTCCAACTAATTAGTTTCTGCAATGGGATAAAGACAGTTACGTAATCTAACTGTCGAGAATTCATTGCGTCATCAGGGAGTCTATTCTCAGCTAAATCTCCAGGCAATGCGCGGACACTGGGGGTTCATATAAAAATAATAATAATTCGGTAGATGGAACAGCTAGCGGGGACTAAATTCCATGCACTGAAATCCTCACTGCCTCTAGTCAAATGGCCGATTCTAAAGAATCAATCACGTGACACAGAGGCTAGTCAGTAGGAATGGGATGGTAAGATGACAGACGCCTACTAACACCCCCAAAAAAAATTTAGAAGTGGTTTTGGAAGGTTTGCTCGACAAATCAGTGATTTGGAGATAAATATAGATAATATAATATATCAACTAACATAAGCGCACAGATGTACGCTAATGCCAGCAAATACACAGGTTATGTCATAGTACCTAGGTGGTTCAATGCAGGAGGATGTAGAACAATAATATAGAAGACGTAAAATAAGAAAATCCTGTAAAAAAAGTTTTTTTTTTTTAATTTTAACTTACTTACTTAAACTTTCACTCCAACTAATTAGTTTCTGCAATGGGATAAAGACAGTTACGTAATCTAACTGTCGAGAATTCATTGCGTCATCAGGGAGTCTATTCTCAGCTAAGTCTCCAGGCAATGCGCGGACACTGGCGGCTCATATAAAAATAATAATAATTCGGTAGATGGAACAGCTAGCGGGGACTAAATTCCATGCACTGAAATCCTCACTGCCTCTAGTCAAATGGCCGATTCTAAAGAATCAATCACGTGACACAGAGGCTAGTCAGTAGGAATGGGATGGTAAGATGACGGACGCCTACTAACACCCCCCCAAAAAAATTTAGAAGTGGTTTTGGCAGGTTTGCTCGACAAATCAGTGATTTGGAGATAAATATAGATAATTTAATATATCAACTAACATAAGCGCACAGATGTACGCTAATGCCAGCAAATACACAGGTTATGTCATAGTACCTAGGTGGTTCAATGCAGGAGGATGCAGAACAATAATATAGAAGACGTAAAATAGGAAAATCCTTTAGAAAAAGTTTTTTTTTTTAAATTTTAAATTACTTACTTAAACTTTCACTCCAACTAATTAGTTTCTGCAATGGGATAAAGACAGTTACGTAATCTAACTGTCGAGAATTCATTGAGTCATCAGGGAGTCTATTCTCAGCTAAGTCTCCAGGCAATGCGCGGACACTGGGGGCTCATATAAAAATAATAATAATTCGGTAGATGGTACAGCTAGCGGGGACTAAATTCCATGCACTGAAATCCTCACTGCCTCTAGTCAAATGGCCGATTCTAAAGAATCAATCACGTGACACAGAGGCTAGTCAGTAGGAATGGGATGGTAAGATGACAGACGCCTACTAACACCCCCAAAAAAATTTAGAAGTGGTTTTGGCAGGTTTGCTCGACAAATCAATGATTTGGAGATAAATATAGATAATTTAATATATCAACTAACATAAGCGCACAGATGTACGCTAATGCCTGCAAATGCACAGGTTATGTCATAGTACCTAGGTGGTTGAATGCAGGAGGATGCAAAACAATAATATAGAAGGCGTAAAATAAGAAAATCCTTTAAAAAATGTTTTTTTTTTAAATTTTAACTTACTTAAATTTTCACTCCAACTAATTAGTTTCTGCAATGGGATAAAGACAGTTACGTAATCTAACTGTCGAGAATTCATTGAGTCATCAGGGAGTCTATTCTCAGCTAAGTCTCCAGGCAATGCGCGGACACTGGGGGCTCATATAAAAATAATAATAATTCGGTAGATGGAACAGCTAGCGGGGACTAAATTCCATGCACTGAAATCCTCACTGCCTCTAGTCAAATGGCCGATTCTAAAGAATCAATCACGTGACACAGAGGCTAGTCAGTAGGAATGGGATGGTAAGATGACAGACGCCTACTAACACCCCCAAAAAAAATTTAGAAGTGGTTTTGCCAGGTTTGCTCGACAAATCAGGGATTTGGAGATAAATATAGATAATTTAGTATATCAACTAACATATGCGCACAGATGTACGCTAATGCCAGCAAATACACAGGTTATGTCATAGTACCTAGGTGGTTCAATGCAGGAGGATGCAGAACAATAATATAGAAGACGTAAAATAAGAAAATCCTTTAAAAAAAGTTTTTTTTTTTAAATTTTAACTTACTTACTTAAATTTTCACTCCAACTAATTAGTTTCTGCAATGGGATAAAGACAGTTACGTAATCTAACTGTCGAGAATTCATTGCGTCATCAGGGAGTCTATTCTCAGCTAAGTCTCCAGGCAATGCGCGGACACTGGGGGATCATATAAAAATAATAATAATTCGGTAGATGGAACAGCTAGCGGGGACTAAATTCTATGCACTGAAATCCTCACTGCCTCTAGTCAAATGGCCGATTCTAAAGAATCAATCACGTGACACAGAGGCTAGTCAGTAGGAATGGGATGGTAAGATGACAGACGCCTACTAACACCCCCCAAAAAAATTTAGAAGTGGTTTTGGCAGGTTTGCTCGACAAATCAGTGATTTGGAGATAAATATAGATAATTTAATATATCAACTAACATAAGCGCACAGATGTACGCTAATGCCAGCAAATACACAGGTTATGTCATAGTACCTAGGTGGTTCAATGCAGGAGGATGCAGAACAATAATATAGAAGACGTAAAATGAGAAAATCCTTTAAAAAAAGTTTTTTTTTTTAAATTTTAACTTACTTACTTAAATTTTCACTCCAACTAATTAGTTTCTGCAATGGGATAAAGACAGTTACGTAATCTAACTGTCGAGAATTCATTGCGTCATCAGGGAATTCATTGAGTCATCAGGGAGTCTATTCTCAGCTAAGTCTCCAGGCAATGCGCGGACACTGGGGGCTCATATAAAAATAATAATAATTCGGTAGATGGTACAGCTAGCGGGGACTAAATTCCATGCACTGAAATCCTCACTGCCTCTAGTCAAATGGCCGATTCTAAAGAATCAATCACGTGACACAGAGGCTAGTCAGTAGGAATGGGATGGTAAGATGACAGACGCCTACTAACACCCCCAAAAAAATTTAGAAGTGGTTTTGGCAGGTTTGCTCGACAAATCAATGATTTGGAGATAAATATAGATAATTTAATATATCAACTAACATAAGCGCACAGATGTACGCTAATGCCTGCAAATACACAGGTTATGTCATAGTACCTAGGTGGTTGAATGCAGGAGGATGCAAAACAATAATATAGAAGGCGTAAAATAAGAAAATCCTTTAAAAAATGTTTTTTTTTTAAATTTTAACTTACTTAAATTTTCACTCCAACTAATTAGTTTCTGCAATGGGATAAAGACAGTTACGTAATCTAACTGTCGAGAATTCATTGAGTCATCAGGGAGTCTATTCTCAGCTAAGTCTCCAGGCAATGCGCGGACACTGGGGGCTCATATAAAAATAATAATAATTCGGTAGATGGAACAGCTAGCGGGGACTAAATTCCATGCACTGAAATCCTCACTGCCTCTAGTCAAATGGCCGATTCTAAAGAATCAATCACGTGACACAGAGGCTAGTCAGTAGGAATGGGATGGTAAGATGACAGACGCCTACTAACACCCCCAAAAAAAATTTAGAAGTGGTTTTGCCAGGTTTGCTCGACAAATCAGGGATTTGGAGATAAATATAGATAATTTAGTATATCAACTAACATATGCGCACAGATGTACGCTAATGCCAGCAAATACACAGGTTATGTCATAGTACCTAGGTGGTTCAATGCAGGAGGATGCAGAACAATAATATAGAAGACGTAAAATAAGAAAATCCTTTAAAAAAAGTTTTTTTTTTTAAATTTTAACTTACTTACTTAAATTTTCACTCCAACTAATTAGTTTCTGCAATGGGATAAAGACAGTTACGTAATCTAACTGTCGAGAATTCATTGCGTCATCAGGTAGTCTATTCTCAGCTAAGTCTCCAGGCAATGCGCGGACACTGGGGGATCATATAAAAATAATAATAATTCGGTAGATGGAACAGCTAGCGGGGACTAAATTCCATGCACTGAAATCCTCACTGCCTCTAGTCAAATGGCCGATTCTAAAGAATCAATCACGTGACACAGAGGCTAGTCAGTAGGAATGGGATGGTAAGATGACAGACGCCTACTAACAACCCCCAAAAAAATTTAGAAGTGGTTTTGGCAGGTTTGCTCGACAAATCAGTGATTTGGAGATAAATATAGATAATTTAATATATCAACTAACATAAGCGCACAAATGTACGCTAATGCCAGCAAATACACAGGTTATGTCATAGTACCTAGGTGGTTCAATGCAGGAGGATGCAGAACAATAATATAGAAGACGTAAAATAAAAAAATCCTTTAAAAAAAGTTTTTTTAAAAACATTTTAACTTACTTACTCTAAATTTTCACTCCAACTAATTAGTTTCTGCAATGGGATAAAGACAGTTACGTAATCTAACTGTCGAGAATTCATTGCGTCATCAGGGAGTCTATTCTCAGCTAAGTCTCCAGGCAATGCGCGGACACTGGGGGCTCATATAAAAATAATAATAATTCGGTAGATGGAACAGCTAGCGGGGACTGAATTCCATGCACTGAAATCCTCACTGCCTCTAGTCAAATGGCCGATTCTAAAGAATCAATCACGTGACACAGAGGCTAGTCAGTAGGAATGGGATGGTAAGATGACAGACGCCTACTAACACCCCCCAAAAAAATTTAGAAGTGGTTTTGGCAGGTTTGCTCGACAAATCAGTGATTTGGAGATAAATATAGATAATTTAATATATCAACTAACATAAGCGCACAGATGTACGCTAATGCCAGCAAATACACAGGTTATGTCATAGTACCTAGGTGGTTCAATGCAGGAGGATGCAGAACAATAATATAGAAGACGTAAAATAGGAAAATCCTTTAGAAAAATTTATTTTTTTTTAATTTTAACTTACTTACTTAAACTTTCACTCCAACTAATTAGTTTCTGCAATGGGATAAAGACAGTTACGTAATCTAACTGTCGAGAATTCATTGCGTCATCAGGGAGTCTATTCTCAGCTAAGTCTCCAGGCAATGCGCGGACACTGGGGGCTCATATAAAAATAATAATAATTCGGTAGATGGTACAGCTAGCGGGGACTAAATTCCATGCACTGAAATCCTCACTGCCTCTAGTCAAATGGCCGATTCTAAAGAATCAATCACGTGACACAGAGGCTAGTCAGTAGGAATGGGATGGTAAGATGACAGACGCCTACTAACACCTCCCAAAAAAATTTAGAAGTGGTTTTGGCAGGTTTGCTCGACAAATCAGTGATTTGGAGATAGATATAGATAATTTAATATATCAACTAACATAAGCGCACAGATGTACGCTAATGCCAGCAAATACACAGGTTATGTCATAGTACCTAGGTGGTTCAATGCAGGAGGATGCAAAACAATAATATAGAAGACGTAAAATAAGAAAATCCCTTAAAAAATGTTTTTTTTTTTAAATTTAACTTACTTACTTAAATTTTCACTCGAACTAATTAGTTTCTGCAATGGGATAAAGACAGTTACGTAATCTAACTGTTTGAGAATTCATTGCGTCATCAGGGAGTCTATTCTCAGCTAAGTCTCCAGGCAATGCGCGGACACTGGGGGCTCATATAAAAATAATAATAATTCGGTAGATGGAACAGCTAGCGGGGACTAAATTCCATGCACTGAAATCCTCACTGCCTCTAGTCAAATGGCCGATTCTAAAGAATCAATCACGTGACACAGAGGCTAGTCAGTAGGAATGGGATGGTAAGATGACAGACGCCTACTAACACCCCCCAAAAAAATTTAGAAGTGGTTTTGGCAGGTTTTCTCGACAAATCAGTGATTTGGAGATAAATATAGATAATTTAATATATCAACTAACATAAGCGCACAGATGTACGCTAATGCCAGCAAATACACAGGTTATGTCATAGTACCTAGGTGGTTCAATGCAGGAGGATGCAGAACAATAATATAGAAGACGTAAAATAGGAAAATCCTTTAGAAAAAGTTTTTTTTTTTTAATTTTAACTTACTTACTTAAACTTTCACTCCAACTAATTAGTTTCTGCAATGGGATAAAGACAGTTACGTAATCTAACTGTCTAGAATTCATTGAGTCATCAGGGAGTCTATTCTCAGCTAAGTCTCCAGGCAATGCGCGGACACTGGGGGCTCATATAAAAATAATAATAATTCGGTAGATGGTACAGCTAGCGGGGACTAAATTCCATGCACTGAAATCCTCACTGCCTCTAGTCAAATGGCCGATTCTAAAGAATCAATCACGTGACACAGAGGCTAGTCAGTAGGAATGGGATGGTAAGATGACAGACGCCTACTAACACCCCCCAAAAAAATTTAGAAGTGGTTTTGGCAGGTTTGCTCGACAAATCAGTGATTTGGAGATAAATATAGATAATTTAATATATCAACTAACATAAGCGCACAGATGTACGCTAATGCCAGCAAATACACAGGTTATGTCATAGTACCTAGGTGGTTCAATGCAGGAGGATGCAAAACAATAATATAGAAGACGTAAAATAAGAAAATCCTTTAAAAAATGTTTTTTTTTTTAAATTTTAACTTACTTACTTAAATGTTCACTCGAACTAATTAGTTTCTGCAATGGGATAAAGACAGTTACGTAATCTAACTGTTTGAGAATTCATTGCGTCATCAGGGAGTCTATTCTCAGCTAAGTCTCCAGGCAATGCGCGGACACTGGGGGCTCATATAAAAATAATAATAATTCGGTAGATGGAACAGCTAGCGGGGACTGAATTCCATGCACTGAAATCCTCACTGCCTCTAGTCAAATGGCCGATTCTAAAGAATCAATCACGTGACACAGAGGCTAGTCAGTAGGAATGGGATGGTAAGATGACAGACGCCTACTAACACCCCCCAAAAAAATTTAGAAGTGGTTTTGGCAGGTTTGCTCGACAAATCAGTGATTTGGAGTAAATATAGATAATATAATATATCAACTAACATAAGCGCACAGATGTACGCTAATGCCAGCAAATACACAGGTTATGTCATAGTACCTAGGTGGTTCAATGCAGGAGGATGTAGAACAATAATATAGAAGACGTAAAATAAGAAAATCCTTTAAAAAAAGTTGTTTTTTTTTAATTTTAACTTACTTACTTAAACTTTCACTCCAACTAATTAGTTTCTGCAATGGGATAAAGACAGTTACGTAATCTAACTGTCGAGAATTCATTGCGTCATCAGGGAGTCTATTCTCAGCTAAGTCTCCAGGCAATGCGCGGACACTGGGGGCTCATATAAAAATAATAATAATTCGGTAGATGGAACAGCTAGCGGGGACTAAATTCCATGCACTGAAATCCTCACTGCCTCTAGTCAAATGGCCGATTCTAAAGAATCAATCACGTGACACAGAGGCTAGTCAGTAGGAATGGGATGGTAAGATGACAGACGCCTACTAACACACCCAAAAAAATTTAGAAGTGGTTTTGGCAGGTTTGCTCGACAAATCAGTGATTTGGAGATAAATATAGATAATTTAATATATCAACTAACATAAGCGCACAGATGTACGCTAATGCCAGCAAATACACAGGTTATGTCATAGTACCTAGGTGGTTCAATGCAGGAGGATGCAGAACAATAATATAGAAGGCGTAAAATAAGAAAATCCTTTAAAAAAAGTTTTTTTTTTTTAATTTTAACTTACTTACTTAAATCTTCACTCCAACGAATTAGTTTCTGCAATGGGATAAAGACAGTTACGTAATCTAACTGTCGAGAATTCATTGCGGCATCAGGGAGTCTATTCTCAGCTAAGTCATCCAGGCAATGTGCGGACACTGGGGGCTCATATAAAAATAATAATAATTCGGTAGATGGAACAGCTAGCGGGGACTGAATTCCATGCACTGAAATCCTCACTGCCTCTAGTCAAATGGCCGATTCTAAAGAATCAATCACGTGACACAGAGGCTAGTCAGTAGGAATGGGATGGTAAGATGACAGACGCCTACTAACACCCCCCAAAAAAATTTAGAAGTGGTTTTGGCAGGTTTGCTCGACAAATCAGTGATTTGGAGATAAATATAGATAATTTAATATATCAACTAACATAAGCGCACAGATGTACGCTAATGCCAGCAAATACACAGGTTATGTCATAGTACCTAGGTGGGTCAATGCAGGAGGATGCAGAACAATAATATAGAATACGTAAAATAAAAAAATCCTTTAAAAAAAGTTTTTTTAAAAACATTTTAACTTACTTACTCTAAATTTTCACTCCAACTAATTAGTTTCTGCAATGGGATAAAGACAGTTACGTAATCTAACTGTCGAGAATTCATTGCGTCATCAGGGAGTCTATTCTCAGCTAAGTCTCCAGGCAATGAATCAATCACGTGACACAGAGGCTAGTCAGTAGGAATGGGATGGTAAGATGACAGACGCCTACTAACACCCCCAAAAAAATTTAGAAGTGGTTTTGGCAGGTTTGCTCGACAAATCAGTGATTTGGAGTAAATATAGATAATATAATATATCAACTAACATAAGCGCACAGATGTACGCTAATGCCAGCAAATACACAGGTTATGTCATAGTACCTAGGTGGTTCAATGCAGGAGGATGTAGAACAATAATATAGAAGACGTAAAATAAGAAAATCCTTTAAAAAAAGTTTTTTTTTTTTTATTTTAACTTCTTACTTAAATTTTCACTCCAACTAATTAGTTTCTGCAATGGAATAAAGACAGTTACGTAATCTAACTGTCGAGAATTCATTGCGTCATCAGGGAGTCTATTCTCAGCTAAGTCTCCAGGCAATGCGCGGACACTGGGGGCTCATATAAAAATAATAATAATTCGGTAGATGGAACAGCTAGCGGGGACTAAATTCCATGCACTGAAATCCTCACTGCCTCTAGTCAAATGGCCGATTCTAAAGAATCAATCACGTGACACAGAGGCTAGTCAGTAGGAATGGGATGGTAAGATGACAGACGCCTACTAACACCCCCCAGAAAAATTTAGAAGTGGTTTTGGCAGATTTGCTCGACAAATCAGTGATTTGGAGATAAATATAGATCATATAATATATCAACTAACATAAGCGCACAGATGTACGCTAATGCCAGCAAATACACAGGTTATGTCATAGTACCTAGGTGGTTCAATGCAGGAGGATGCAGAACAATAATATAGAAGACGTAAAATAAGAAAATCCTTTAAAAAAAGTTTTTTTTTTAAAATTTTAACTTACTTACTTAAACTTTCACTCCAACTAATTAGTTTCTGCAATGGGATAAAGACAGTTACGTAATCTAACTGTCGAGAATTCATTGCGTCATCAGGGAGTCTATTCTCAGCTAAGTCTCCAGGCAATGCGCGGACACTGGGGGCTCATATAAAAATAATAATAATACGGTAGATGGAACAGCTAGCGGGGACTAAATTCCATGCACTGAAATCCTCACTGCCTCTAGTCAAATGGCCGATTCTAAAGAATCAATCACGTGACACAGAGGCTAGTCAGTAGGAATGGGATGGTAAGATGACAGACGCCTACTAACACCCCCCAAAAAATTGAGAAGTGGTTTTGACAGGTTTGTTCGACAAATCAGTGATTTGGAGATAAATATAGATAATTTAATATATCAACTAACATAAGCGCACAGATGTACGCTAATGCCAGCAAATACACAGGTTATGTCATAGTACCTAGGTGGTTCAATGCAGGAGGATGCAGAACAATAATATAGAAGACGTAAAATAAAAAAATCCTTTAAAAAATTTTTTTAAAAACATTTTAACTTACTTACTCTAAATTTTCACTCCAACTAATTAGTTTCTGCAATGGGATAAAGACAGTTACGTAATCTAACTGTCGAGAATTCATTGCGTCATCAGGGAGTCTATTCTCAGCTAAGTCTCCAGGCAATGCGCGGACACTGGGGGCTCATATAAAAATAATAATAATTCGATAGATGGAACGGCTAGCGGGGACTAAATTCCATGCACTGAAATCCTCACTGCCCCTAGTCAAATGGCCGATTCTAAAGAATCAATCACGTGACACAGAGGCTAGTCAGTAGGAATGAGATGGTAAGATGACAGACGCCTACTAACACCCCCCAAAAAAATTTAGAAGTGGTTTTGGCAGGTTTGCTCGACAACTCAGTGATTTGGAGATAAATATAGATAATTTAATATATCAACTAACATAAGCGCACAGATGTACGCTAATGCCAGCAAATACACAGGTTATGTCATAGTACCTACGTGGTTCAATGCAGGAGGATGCAGAACAATAATATAGAAGACGTAAAATAAGAAAATCCTTTAAAAAAAGTTGTTTTTTTTTAATTTTAACTTACTTACTTAAATTTTCACTCCAACTAATTAGTTTCTGCAATGGGATAAAGACAGTTACGTAATCTAACTGTCGAGAATTCATTGCGTCATCAGGGAGTCTATTCTCAGCTAAGTCTCCAGGCAATGCGCGGACACTGGGGGCTCATATAAAAATAATAATAATTCGGTAGATGGAACAGCTAGCGGGGACTAAATTCCATGCACTGAAATCCTCACTGCCTCTAGTCAAATGGCCGATTCTAAAGAATCAATCACGTGACACAGAGGCTAGTCAGTAGGAATGGGATGGTAAGATGACAGACGCCTACTAACACCCCCCCAAAAAAATTTAGAAGTGGTTTTGGCAGGTTTGCTCGACAAATCAGTGATTTGGAGATAAATATAGATAATTTAATATATCAACTAACATAAGCGCACAGATGTACGCTAATGCCAGCAAATACACAGGTTATGTCATAGTACCTAGGTGGTTCAATGCAGGAGGATGTAGAACAATAATATAGAAGACGTAAAATAAGAAAATCCTTTAAAAAAAGTTTTTTTTTTTAAATTTTAACTTACTTACTTAAACTTTCACTCCAACTAATTAGTTTCTGCAATGGGATAAAGACAGTTACGTAATCTAACTGTCGAGAATTCATTGCGTCATCAGGGAGTCTATTCTCAGCTAAGTCTCCAGGCAATGCGCGGACACTGGGGGCTCATATAAAAATAATAATAATTCGGTAGATGGAACAGCTAGCGGGGACTAAATTCCATGCACTGAAATCCTCACTGCCTCTAGTCAAATGGCCGATTCTAAAGAATCAATCACGTGACACAGAGGCTAGTCAGTAGGAATGGGATGGTAAGATGACAGACGCCTACTAACACACCCAAAAAAATTTAGAAGTGGTTTTGGCAGGTTTGCTCGACAAATCAGTGATTTGGAGATAAATATAGATAATTTAATATATCAACTAACATAAGCGCACAGATGTACGCTAATGCCAGCAAATACACAGGTTATGTCATAGTACCTAGGTGGTTCAATGCAGGAGGATGCAGAACAATAATATAGAAGACGTAAAATAAGAAAATCCTTTAAAAAAAGTTTGTTTTTTTTAATTTTAACTTACTTACTTAAATCTTCACTCCAACGAATTAGTTTCTGCAATGGGATAAAGACAGTTACGTAATCTAACTGTCGAGAATTCATTGCGTCATCAGGGAGTCTATTCTCAGCTAAGTCATCCAGGCAATGTGCGGACACTGGGGGCTCATATAAAAATAATAATAATTCGGTAGATGGAACAGCTAGCGGGGACTGAATTCCATGCACTGAAATCCTCACTGCCTCTAGTCAAATGGCCGATTCTAAAGAATCAATCACGTGACACAGAGGCTAGTCAGTAGGAATGGGATGGTAAGATGACAGACGCCTACTAACACCCCCCAAAAAAATTTAGAAGTGGTTTTGGCAGGTTTGCTCGACAAATCAGTGATTTGGAGATAAATATAGATAATTTAATATATCAACTAACATAAGCGCACAGATGTACGCTAATGCCAGCAAATACACAGGTTATGTCATAGTACCTAGGTGGGTCAATGCAGGAGGATGCACAACAATAATATAGAATACGTAAAATAAAAAAATCCTTTAAAAAAAGTTTTTTTAAAAACATTTTAACTTACTTACTCTAAATTTTCACTCCAACTAATTAGTTTCTGCAATGGGATAAAGACAGTTACGTAATCTAACTGTCGAGAATTCATTGCGTCATCAGGGAGTCTATTCTCAGCTATGTCTCCAGGCAATGCGCGGACACTGGGGGCTCATATAAAAATAATAATAATTCGGTAGATGGAACAGCTAGCGGGGACTAAATTCCATGCACTGAAATCCTCACTGCCTCTAGTCAAATGGCCGATTCTAAAGAATCAATCACGTGACACATAGGCTAGTCAGTAGGAATGGGATGGTAAGATGACAGACGCCTACTAACACCCCCAAAAAAAATTTAGAAGTGGTTTTGGCAGGTTTGCTTGACAAATCAGTGATTTGGAGATAAATATAGATAATTTAATATATCAACTAACATAAGCGCACAGATGTACGCTAATGCCAGCAAATACACAGGTTATGTCATAGTACCTAGGTGGTTCAATGCAGGAGGATGCAGAACAATAATATAGAAGACGTAAAATAAGAAAATCCTTTAAAAAAAGTTTTTTTATTTTAATTTTAACTTCTTACTTAAATTTTCACTCCAACTAATTAGTTTCTGCAATGGAATAAAGACAGTTACGTAATCTAACTGTCGAGAATTCATTGCGTCATCAGGGAGTCTATTCTCAGCTAAGTCTCCAGGCAATGCGCGGACACTGGGGGCTCATATAAAAATAATAATTATTCGGTAGATGGAACAGCTAGCGGGGACTGAATTCCATGCACTGAAATCCTCACTGCCTCTAGTCAAATGGCCGATTCTAAAGAATCAATCACGTGACACAGAGGCTAGTCAGTAGGAATGGGATGGTAGATGACAGACGCCTACTAACACCCCCCAGAAAAATTTAGAAGTGGTTTTGGCAGATTTGCTCGACAAATCAGTGATTTGGAGATAAATATAGATCATATAATATATCAACTAACATAAGCGCACAGATGTACGCTAATGCCAGCAAATACACAGGTTATGTCATAGTACCTAGGTGGTTCAATGCAGGAGGATGCAGAACAATAATATAGAAGACGTAAAATAAGAAAATCCTTTAAAAAAAGTTTTTTTTTTTAAATTTTAACTTACTTACTTAAACTTTCACTCCAACTAATTAGTTTCTGCAATGGGATAAAGACAGTTACGTAATCTAACTGTCGAGAATTCATTGCGTCATCAGGGAGTCTATTCTCAGCTAAGTCTCCAGGCAATGCGCGGACACTGGGGGCTCATATAAAAATAATAATAATTCGGTAGATGGAACAGCTAGCGGGGACTAAATTCCATGCACTGAAATCCTCACTGCCTCTAGTCAAATGGCCGATTCTAAAGAATCAATCACGTGACACATAGGCTAGTCAGTAGGAATGGGATGGTAAGATGACAGACGCCTACTAACACCCCCCAAAAATATTTAGAAGTGGTTTTGGCAGGTTTGCTCGACAAATCAGTGATTTGGAGATAAATATAGATAATTTAATATATCAACTAACATAAGCGCACAGATGTACGCTAATGCCAGCAAATACACAGGTTATGTCATAGTACCTAGGTGGTTCAATGCAGGAGGATGCAGAACAATAATATAGAAGACGTAAAATAAGAAAATCCTTTAAAAAAGTTTTTTTTTAAAATTTTAACTTACTTACTTAAATTTTCACTCCAACTAATTAGTTTCTGCAATGGGATGAAGACATTTACGTAATCTAACTGTCGAGAATTCATTGCGTCATCAGGGAGTCTATTCTCAGCTAAGTCTCCAGGCAATGCGCGGACACTGGGGGCTCATATAAAAATAATAATAATTCGGTAGATGGAACAGCTAGCGGGGACTAAATTCCATGCACTGAAATCCTCGCTACCTCTAGTCAAATGGCCGATTCTAAAGAATCAATCACGTGACACAGAGTCTAGTCAGTAGGAATGGGATGGTAAGATGACAGACGCCTAGAAACACCCCCCCAAAAAAATTAGAAGTGGTTTTGGCAGGTTTGCTCGACAAATCAGTGATTTGGAGATAAATATAGATAATTTAATATATCAACTAACATAAGCGCACAGATGTACGCTAATGCCAGCAAATACACAGGTTATGTCATAGTACCTAGGTGGTTCAATGCAGGAGGATGCAGAACAATAATATAGAAGACGTAATTTAAGAAAATCCTTTAAAAAAATTTTGTTTTTTTTAATTTTAACTTACTTACTTAAATTTTCACTCCAGCTAATTAGTTTCTGCAATGGGATAAAGACAGTTACGTAATCTAACTGTCGAGAATTCATTGCGTCATCAGGGAGTCTATTCTCAGCTAAGTCTCCAGGCAATGCGCGGACACTGGGGGCTCATATAAAAATAATAATAATTCGGTAGATGGAACAGCTAGCGGGGACTGAATTCCATGCACTGAAATCCTCACTGCCTCTAGTCAAATGGCCGATTCTAAAGAATCAATCACGTGACACAGAGGCTAGTCAGTAGGAATGGGATGGTAAGATGACAGACGCCTACTAACACCCCCAAAAAAAATTTAGAAGTGGTTTTGGCAGGTTTGCTCGACAAATCAGTGATTTGGAGATAAATATAGATAATTTAATATATCAACTAACATAAGCGCACAGATGTACGCTAATGCCAGCAAATACACAGGTTATGTCATAGTACCTAGGTGGTTCAATGCAGGAGGATGCAGAACAATAATATAGAAGACGTAAAATAAGAAAATCCTTTAAAAAAAGTTGTTTTTTTTAAATTTTAACTTCCTACTTAAATTTTCACTCCAACTAATTAGTTTCTGCAATGGGATAAAGACAGTTACGTATTCTAACTGTCGAGAATTCATTGCGTCATCAGGGAGTCTATTCTCAGCTAAGTCTCCAGGCAATGCGCGGACACTGGGGGCTCATATAAAAATAATAATAATTCGGTAGATGGAACAGCTAGCGGGGACTAAATTCCATGCACTGAAATCCTCACTGCCTCTAGTCAAATGGCCGATTCTAAAGAATCAATCACGTGACACAGAGGCTAGTCAGTAGGAATGGGATGGTAAGATGACAGACGCCTACTAACACCCCCCAAAAAAAATTTAGAAGTGGTTTTGGCAGGTTTGCTCGACAAATCAGTGATTTGGAGATAAATATAGATAATTTAATATATCAACTAACATAAGCGCACAGATGTACGCTAATGCCAGCAAATACACAGGTTATGTCATAGTACCTAGGTGGTTCAATGCAGGAGGATGCAGAACAATAATATAGAAGACGTAAAATAAGAAAATCCTTTAAAAAATGTTTTTTTTTTTAAATTTTAGCTTACTTACTTAAATTTTCACTCCAACTAATTAGTTTCTGCAATGGGATAAAGACAGTTACGTAATCTAACTGTCGAGAATTCATTGCGTCAACAGGGAGTCTATTCTCAGCTAAGTCTCCAGGCAATGCGCGGACACTGGGGGCTCATTTAAAAATAATAATAATTCGGTAGATGGAACAGCTAGCGGGGACTAAATTCCATGCACTGAAGTCCTCACTGCCTCTAGTCAAATGGCCGATTCTAAAGAATCAATCACGTGACACATAGGCTAGTCAGTAGGAATGGGATGGTAAGATGACAGACGCCTACTAACACCCCCCAAAAATATTTAGAAGTGGTTTTGGCAGGTTTGCTCGACAAATCAGTGATTTGGAGATAAATATAGATAATTTAATATATCAACTAACATAAGCGCACAGATGTACGCTAATGCCAGCAAATACACAGGTTATGTCATAGTACCTAGGTGGTTCAATGCAGGAGGATGCAGAACAATAATATAGAAGACGTAAAATAAGAAAATCCTTTAAAAAAGTTTTTTTTTAAAATTTTAACTTACTTACTTAAATTTTCACTCCAACTAATTAGTTTCTGCAATGGGATGAAGACATTTACGTAATCTAACTGTCGAGAATTCATTGCGTCATCAGGGAGTCTATTCTCAGCTAAGTCTCCAGGCAATGCGCGGACACTGGGGGCTCATATAAAAATAATAATAATTCGGTAGATGGAACAGCTAGCGGGGACTAAATTCCATGCACTGAAATCCTCGCTACCTCTAGTCAAATGGCCGATTCTAAAGAATCAATCACGTGACACAGAGTCTAGTCAGTAGGAATGGGATGGTAAGATGACAGACGCCTAGAAACACCCCCCCAAAAAAATTAGAAGTGGTTTTGGCAGGTTTGCTCGACAAATCAGTGATTTGGAGATAAATATAGATAATTTAATATATCAACTAACATAAGCGCACAGATGTACGCTAATGCCAGCAAATACACAGGTTATGTCATAGTACCTAGGTGGTTCAATGCAGGAGGATGCAGAACAATAATATAGAAGACGTAATTTAAGAAAATCCTTTAAAAAAATTTTGTTTTTTTTAATTTTAACTTACTTACTTAAATTTTCACTCCAGCTAATTAGTTTCTGCAATGGGATAAAGACAGTTACGTAATCTAACTGTCGAGAATTCATTGCGTCATCAGGGAGTCTATTCTCAGCTAAGTCTCCAGGCAATGCGCGGACACTGGGGGCTCATATAAAAATAATAATAATTCGGTAGATGGAACAGCTAGCGGGGACTGAATTCCATGCACTGAAATCCTCACTGCCTCTAGTCAAATGGCCGATTCTAAAGAATCAATCACGTGACACAGAGGCTAGTCAGTAGGAATGGGATGGTAAGATGACAGACGCCTACTAACACCCCCAAAAAAAATTTAGAAGTGGTTTTGGCAGGTTTGCTCGACAAATCAGTGATTTGGAGATAAATATAGATAATTTAATATATCAACTAACATAAGCGCACAGATGTACGCTAATGCCAGCAAATACACAGGTTATGTCATAGTACCTAGGTGGTTCAATGCAGGAGGATGCAGAACAATAATATAGAAGACGTAAAATAAGAAAATCCTTTAAAAAAAGTTGTTTTTTTTTAATTTTAACTTCCTACTTAAATTTTCACTCCAACTAATTAGTTTCTGCAATGGGATAAAGACAGTTACGTATTCTAACTGTCGAGAATTCATTGCGTCATCAGGGAGTCTATTCTCAGCTAAGTCTCCAGGCAATGCGCGGACACTGGGGGCTCATATAAAAATAATAATAATTCGGTAGATGGAACAGCTAGCGGGGACTAAATTCCATGCACTGAAATCCTCACTGCCTCTAGTCAAATGGCCGATTCTAAAGAATCAATCACGTGACACAGAGGCTAGTCAGTAGGAATGGGATGGTAAGATGACAGACGCCTACTAACACCCCCCAAAAAAAATTTAGAAGTGGTTTTGGCAGGTTTGCTCGACAAATCAGTGATTTGGAGATAAATATAGATAATTTAATATATCAACTAACATAAGCGCACAGATGTACGCTAATGCCAGCAAATACACAGGTTATGTCATAGTACCTAGGTGGTTCAATGCAGGAGGATGCAGAACAATAATATAGAAGACGTAAAATAAGAAAATCCTTTAAAAAATGTTTTTTTTTTTAAATTTTAGCTTACTTACTTAAATTTTCACTCCAACTAATTAGTTTCTGCAATGGGATAAAGACAGTTACGTAATCTAACTGTCGAGAATTCATTGCGTCAACAGGGAGTCTATTCTCAGCTAAGTCTCCAGGCAATGCGCGGACACTGGGGGCTCATTTAAAAATAATAATAATTCGGTAGATGGAACAGCTAGCGGGGACTAAATTCCATGCACTGAAGTCCTCACTGCCTCTAGTCAAATGGCCGATTCTAAAGAATCAATCACGTGACACAGAGGCTAGTCAGTAGGAATGGGATGGTAAGATGACAGACGCCTACTAACACCCCCCAAAAAAAATTTAGAAGTGGTTTTGGCAGGTTTGCTCGACAAATCAGTGATTTGGAGATAAATATAGATAATTTAATATATCAACTAACATAAGCGCGCAGATGTACGCTAATGCCAGCAAATACACAGGTTATGTCATAGTACCAAGGTGGTTCAATGCAGGAGGATGCAGAACAATAATCTAGAAGACGTAAAATAAGAAAATCCTTTAAAAAATGTTTTTTTTTTAAATTTTAACTTACTTACTTAAATTTTCACTCCAACTAATTAGTTTCTGCAATGGGATAAAGACAGTTACGTAATCTAACTGTCGAGAATTCATTGCGTCAACAGGGAGTCTATTCTCAGCTAAGTCTCCAGGCAATGCGCGGACACTGGGGGCTCATATAAAAATAATAATAATTCGGTAGATGGAACAGCTAGCGGGGACTAAATTCCATGCACTGAAATCCTCGCTGCCTCTAGGCAAATGGCCGATTCTAAAGAATCAATCACGTGACACAGAGTCTAGTCAGTAGGAATGGGATGGTAAGATGACAGACGCCTACAAACACCCCCCAAAAAAATTTAGAAGTGGTTTTGGCAGGTTTGCTCGACAAATCAGTGATTTGGAGATAAATATAGATAATTTAATATATCAACTAACATAAGCGCACAGATGTACGCTAATGCCAGCAAATACACAGGTTATGTCATAGTACCTAGGTGGTTCAATGCAGGAGGATGCAGAACAATAATATAGAAGACGTAATTTAAGAAAATCCTTTAAAAAAATTTTGTTTTTTTTTAATTTTAACTTACTTAAATTTTCACTCCAGCTAATTATATTCTGCAATGGGATAAAGACAGTTACGTAATCTAACTGTCGAGAATTCATTGCGTCATCAGGGAGTCTATTCTCAGCTAAGTCTCCAGGCAATGCGCGGACACTGGGGGCTCATATAAAAATAATAATAATTCGGTAGATGGAACAGCTAGCGGGGACTGAATTCCATGCACTGAAATCCTCACTGCCTCTAGTCAAATGGCCGATTCTAAAGAATCAATCACGTGACACAGAGGCTAGTCAGTAGGAATGGGATGGTAAGATGACAGACGCCTACTAACACCCCCAAAAAAAATTTAGAAGTGGTTTTGGCAGGTTTGCTCGACAAATCATTGATTTGGAGATAAATATAGATAATTTAATATATCAACTAACATAAGCGCACAGATATACGCTAATGCCAGCAAATACACAGGTTATGTCATAGTACCTAGGTGGTTCAATGCAGGAGGATGCAGAACAGTAATATAGAAGACGTAAAATAAAAAAATCCTTTAAAAAAAGTTGTTTTTTTTAAATTTTAACTTCTTACTTAAATTTTCACTCCAACTAATTAGTTTCTGCAATGGGATAAAGACAGTTACGTATTCTAACTGTCGAGAATTCATTGCGTCATCAGGGAGTCTATTCTCAGCTAAGTCTCCAGGCAATGCGCGGACACTGGGGGCTCATATAAAAATAATAATAATTCGGTAGATGGAACAGCTAGCGGGGACTAAATTCCATGCACTGAAATCCTCACTGCCTCTAGTCAAATGGCCGATTCTAAAGAATCAATCACGTGACACAGAGGCTAGTCAGTAGGAATGGGATGGTAAGATGACAGACGCCTACTAACACCCCCCCCAAAAAAATTTAGAAGTGGTTTTGGCAGGTTTGCTCGACAAATCAGTGATTTGGAGATAAATATAAATAATTTAATATATCAACTAACATAACCGCACAGATGTACGCTAATGCCAGCAAATACACAGGTTATGTCATAGTACCTAGGTGGTTCAATGCAGGAGGATGCAGAACAATAATATAGAAGACGTAAAATAAGAAAATCCTTTAAAAAATGTTTTTTTTTTAAATTTTAACTTACTTACTTAAATTTTAACTCCAACTAATTAGTTTCTGCAATGGGATAAAGACAGTTACGTAATCTAACTGTCGAGAATTCATTGCGTCCACAGGGAGTCTATTCTCAGCTAAGTCTCCAGGCAATGCGCGGACACTGGGGGCTCATATAAAAATAATAATAATTCGGTAGATGGAACAGCTAGCGGGGACTAAATTCCATGCACTGAAATCCTCACTGCCTCTAGTCAAATGGCCGATTCTAAAGAATCAATCACGTGACACAGAGGCTAGTGAGTAGGAATGGGATGGTAAGATGACAGACGCCTACTAACACCCCCCAAAAAAAATTTAGAAGTGGTTTTGGCAGGTTTGCTCGACAAATCAGTGATTTGGAGATAAATATAGATAATTTAATATATCAACTAACATAAGCGCACAGATGTACGCTAATGCCAGCAAATACACAGGTTATGTCATAGTACCAAGGTGGTTCAATGCAGGAGGATGCAGAACAATAATCTAGAAGACGTAAAATAAGAAAATCCTTTAAAAAATGTTTTTTTTTTTAAATTTAACTTACTTACTTAAATTTTCACTCCAACTAATTAGTTTCTGCAATGGGATAAAGACAGTTACGTAATCTAACTGTCGAGAATTCATTGCGTCAACAGGGAGTCTATTCTCAGCTAAGTCTCCAGGCAATGCGCGGACGCTGGGGGCACATATAAAAATAATAATAATTCGGTAGATGGAACAGCTAGCGGGGACTGAATTCCATGCACTGAAGTCCTCACTGCCTCTAGTCAAATGGCCGATTCTAAAGAATCAATCACGTGACACAGAGGCTAGTCAGTAGGAATGGGATGGTAAGATGACAGACGCCTACTAACACCCCCAAAAAAAATTTAGAAGTGGTTTTGGCAGGTTTGCTCGACAAATCAGTGATTTGGAGATAAATATAGATAATTTAATATATCAACTAACATAAGCGCACAGATATACGCTAATGCCAGCAAATACACAGGTTATGTCATAGTACCTAGGTGGTTCAATGCAGGAGGATGCAGAACAATAATATAGAAGACGTAAAATAAAAAAATCCTTTAAAAAAAGTTGTTTTTTTTAAATTTTAACTTCTTACTTAAATTTTCACTCCAACTAATTAGTTTCTGCAATGGGATAAAGACAGTTACGTATTCTAACTGTCGAGAATTCATTGCGTCATCAGGGAGTCTATTCTCAGCTAAGTCGCCAGGCAATGCGCGGACACTGGGGGCTCATATAAAAATAATAATAATTCGGTAGATGGAACAGCTAGCGGGGACTAAATTCCATGCACTGAAATCCTCACTGCCTCTAGTCAAATGGCCGATTCTAAAGAATCAATCACGTGACACAGAGGCTAGTCAGTAGGAATGGGATGGTAAGATGACAGACGCCTACTAACACCCCCCAAAAAAAATTTAGAAGTGGTTTTGGCAGGTTTGCTCGACAAATCAGTGATTTGGAGATAAATATAGATAATTTAATATATCAACTAACATAACCGCACAGATGTACGCTAATGCCAGCAAATACACAGGTTATGTCATAGTACCTAGGTGGTTCAATGCAGGAGGATGCAGAACAATAATATAGAAGACGTAAAATGAGAAAATCCTTTAAAAAATGTTTTTTTTTTAAATTTTAACTTACTTACTTAAATTTTCACTCCAACTAATTAGTTTCTGCAATGGGATAAAGACAGTTACGTAATCTAACTGTCGAGAATTCATTGCGTCAACAGGGAGTCTATTCTCAGCTAAGTCTCCAGGCAATGCGCGGACACTGGCGGCTCATATAAAAATAATAATAATTCGGTAGATGGAACAGCTAGCGGGGACTAAATTCCATGCACTGAAATCCTCACTGCCTCTAGTCAAATGGCCGATTCTAAAGAATCAATCACGTGACACAGAGGCTAGTCAGTAGGATTGGGATGGTAAGATGACAGACGCCTACTAACACCCCCCCCAAAAAAATTTAGAAGTGGTTTTGGCAGGTTTGCTCGACAAATCAGTGATTTTGAGATAAATATAGATAATTTAATATATCAACTAACATAAGCGCACAGATGTACGCTAATGCCAGCAAATACACAGGTTATGTCATAGTACCAAGGTGGTTCAATGCAGGAGGATGCAGAACAATAATCTAGAAGACGTAAAATAAGAAAATCCTTTAAAAAATGTTGTTTTTTTAAATTTTAACTTACTTACTTAAATTTTCACTCCAACTAATTAGTTTCTGCAATGGGATAAAGACAGTTACGTAATCTAACTGTCGAGAATTCATTGCGTCAACAGGGAGTCTATTCTCAGCTAAGTCTCCAGGCAATGCGCGGACACTGGGGGCTCATATAAAAATAATAATAATTCGGTAGATGGAACAGCTAGCGGGGACTGAATTCCATGCACTGAAGTCCTCACTGCCTCTAGTCAAATGGCCGATTCTAAAGAATCAATCACGTGACACAGAGGCTAGTCAGTAGGAATGGGATGGTAAGATGACAGACGGATACTAACACCCCCCAAAAAAATAATTTAGAAGTGGTTTTGGCAGGTTTGCTCGACAAATCAGTGATTTGGAGATAAATATAGATAATTTAATATATCAACTAACATAAGCGCACAGATGTACGCTAATGCCAGCAAATACACAGGTTATGTCATAGTACCTAGGTGGTTCAATGCAGGAGGATGCAGAACAATAATATAGAAGACGTAAAATAAGAAAATCCTTTAAAAAAGTTTTTTTTTTAAATTTTAACTTACTTACTTAAATTTTCACTCCAACTAATTAGTTTCTGCAATGGGATGAAGACAGTTACGTAATCTAACTGTCGAGAATTCATTGCGTCATCAGGGAGTCTATTCTCAGCTAAGTCTCCAGGCAATGCGCGGACACTGGGGGCTCATATAAAAATAATAATAATTCGGTAGATGGAACAGCTAGCGGGGACTAAATTCCATGCACTGAAATCCTCGCTGCCTCTAGTCAAATGGCCGATTCTAAAGAATCAATCACGTGACACAGAGTCTAGTCAGTAGGAATGGGATGGTAAGATGACAGACGCCTACAAACACCCCCAAAAAAAATTTAGAAGTGGTTTTGGCAGGTTTGCTCGACAAATCAGTGATTTGGAGATAAATATAGATAATTTAATATATCAACTAACATAAGCGCACAGATGTACGCTAATGCCAGCAAATAGACAGGTTATGTCATAGTACCTAGGTGGTTCAATGCAGGAGGATGCAGAACAATAATATAGAAGACGTAATTTAAGAAAATCCTTTAAAAAAATTTTGTTTTTTTTAATTTTAACTTACTTAAATTTTCACTCCAGCTAATTAGTTTCTGCAATGGGATAAAGACAGTTACGTAATCTAACTGTCGAGAATTCATTGCGTCATCAGGGAGTCTATTCTCAGCTAAGTCTCCAGGCAATGCGCGGACACTGGGGGCTCATATAAAAATAATAATAATTCGGTAGATGGAACAGCTAGCGGGGACTGAATTCCATGCACTGAAATCCTCACTGCCTCTAGTCAAATGGCCGATTCTAAAGAATCAATCACGTGACACAGAGGCTAGTCAGTAGGAATGGGATGGTAAGATGACAGACGCCTACTAACACCCCCAAAAAAAATTTAGAAGTGGTTTTGGCAGGTTTGCTCGACAAATCAGTGATTTGGAGATAAATATAGATAATTTAATATATCAACTAACATAAGCGCACAGATATACGCTAATGCCAGCAAATACACAGGTTATGTCATAGTACCTAGGTGGTTCAATGCAGGAGGATGCAGAACAATAATATAGAAGACGTAAAATAAAAAAATCCTTTAAAAAAAGTTGTTTTTTTTAAATTTTAACTTCTTACTTAAATTTTCACTCCAACTAATTAGTTTCTGCAATGGGATAAAGACAGTTACGTATTCTAACTGTCGAGAATTCATTGCGTCATCAGGGAGTCTATTCTCAGCTAAGTCGCCAGGCAATGCGCGGACACTGGGGGCTCATATAAAAATAATAATAATTCGGTAGATGGAACAGCTAGCGGGGACTAAATTCCATGCACTGAAATCCTCACTGCCTCTAGTCAAATGGCCGATTCTAAAGAATCAATCACGTGACACAGAGGCTAGTCAGTAGGAATGGGATGGTAAGATGACAGACGCCTACTAACACCCCCCCAAAAAAATTTAGAAGTGGTTTTGGCAGGTTTGCTCGACAAATCAGTGATTTGGAGATAAATATAGATAATTTAATATATCAACTAACATAACCGCACAGATGTACGCTAATGCCAGCAAATACACAGGTTATGTCATAGTACCTAGGTGGTTCAATGCAGGAGGATGCAGAACAATAATATAGAAGACGTAAAATGAGAAAATCCTTTAAAAAATGTTTTTTTTTTAAATTTTAACTTACTTACTTAAATTTTCACTCCAACTAATTAGTTTCTGCAATGGGATAAAGACAGTTACGTAATCTAACTGTCGAGAATTCATTGCGTCAACAGGGAGTCTATTCTCAGCTAAGTCTCCAGGCAATGCGCGGACACTGGCGGCTCATATAAAAATAATAATAATTCGGTAGATGGAACAGCTAGCGGGGACTAAATTCCATGCACTGAAATCCTCACTGCCTCTAGTCAAATGGCCGATTCTAAAGAATCAATCACGTGACACAGAGGCTAGTCAGTAGGATTGGGATGGTAAGATGACAGACGCCTACTAACACCCCCCCAAAAAAATTTAGAAGTGGTTTTGGCAGGTTTGCTCGACAAATCAGTGATTTTGAGATAAATATAGATAATTTAATATATCAACTAACATAAGCGCACAGATGTACGCTAATGCCAGCAAATACACAGGTTATGTCATAGTACCAAGGTGGTTCAATGCAGGAGGATGCAGAACAATAATCTAGAAGACGTAAAATAAGAAAATCCTTTAAAAAATGTTGTTTTTTTAAATTTTAACTTACTTACTTAAATTTTCACTCCAACTAATTAGTTTCTGCAATGGGATAAAGACAGTTACGTAATCTAACTGTCGAGAATTCATTGCGTCAACAGGGAGTCTATTCTCAGCTAAGTCTCCAGGCAATGCGCGGACACTGGGGGCTCATATAAAAATAATAATAATTCGGTAGATGGAACAGCTAGCGGGGACTGAATTCCATGCACTGAAGTCCTCACTGCCTCTAGTCAAATGGCCGATTCTAAAGAATCAATCACGTGACACAGAGGCTAGTCAGTAGGAATGGGATGGTAAGATGACAGACGGATACTAACACCCCCCAAAAAAATAATTTAGAAGTGGTTTTGGCAGGTTTGCTCGACAAATCAGTGATTTGGAGATAAATATAGATAATTTAATATATCAACTAACATAAGCGCACAGATGTACGCTAATGCCAGCAAATACACAGGTTATGTCATAGTACCTAGGTGGTTCAATGCAGGAGGATGCAGAACAATAATATAGAAGACGTAAAATAAGAAAATCCTTTAAAAAAGTTTTTTTTTTAAATTTTAACTTACTTACTTAAATTTTCACTCCAACTAATTAGTTTCTGCAATGGGATGAAGACAGTTACGTAATCTAACTGTCGAGAATTCATTGCGTCATCAGGGAGTCTATTCTCAGCTAAGTCTCCAGGCAATGCGCGGACACTGGGGGCTCATATAAAAATAATAATAATTCGGTAGATGGAACAGCTAGCGGGGACTAAATTCCATGCACTGAAATCCTCGCTGCCTCTAGTCAAATGGCCGATTCTAAAGAATCAATCACGTGACACAGAGTCTAGTCAGTAGGAATGGGATGGTAAGATGACAGACGCCTACAAACACCCCCAAAAAAAATTTAGAAGTGGTTTTGGCAGGTTTGCTCGACAAATCAGTGATTTGGAGATAAATATAGATAATTTAATATATCAACTAACATAAGCGCACAGATGTACGCTAATGCCAGCAAATAGACAGGTTATGTCATAGTACCTAGGTGGTTCAATGCAGGAGGATGCAGAACAATAATATAGAAGACGTAAAATAAGAAAATCCTTTAAAAAATGTTTTTTTTTTAAATTTTAACTTACTTACTTAAATTTTCACTCCAACTAATTAGTTTCTGCAATGGGATAAAGACAGTTACGTAATCTAACTGTCGAGAATTCATTGCGTCAACAGGGAGTCTATTCTCAGCTAAGTCTCCAGGCAATGCGCGGACACTGGGGGCTCATATGAAAATAATAATAATTCGGTAGATGGAACAGCTAGCGGGGACTAAATTCCATGCACTGAAATCCTCACTGCCTCTAGTCAAATGGCCGATTCTAAAGAATCAATCACGTGACACAGAGGCTAGTCAGTAGGATTGGGATGGTAAGATGACAGACGCCTACTAACACCCCCCCAAAAAAATTTAGAAGTGGTTTTGGCAGGTTTGCTCGACAAATCAGTGATTTGGAGATAAATATAGATAATTTAATATATCAACTAACATAAGCGCACAGATGTACGCTAATGCCAGCAAATACACAGGTTATGTCATAGTACCAAGGTGGTTCAATGCAGGAGGATGCAGAACAATAATCTAGAAGACGTAAAATAAGAAAATTCTTTAAAAAATGTGTTTTTTTTAAATTTTAACTTCTTACTTAAATTTTCACTCCAACTAATTAGTTTCTGCAATGGGATAAAGACAGTTACGTATTCTAACTGTCGAGAATTCATTGCGTCATCAGGGAGTCTATTCTCAGCTAAGTCGCCAGGCAATGCGCGGACACTGGGGGCTCATATAAAAATAATAATAATTCGGTAGATGGAACAGCTAGCGGGGACTAAATTCCATGCACTGAAATCCTCACTGCCTCTAGTCAAATGGCCGATTCTAAAGAATCAATCACGTGACACAGAGGCTAGTCAGTAGGAATGGGATGGTAAGATGACAGACGCCTACTAACACCCCCCCAAAAAAATTTAGAAGTGGTTTTGGCAGGTTTGCTCGACAAATCAGTGATTTGGAGATAAATATAGATAATTTAATATATCAACTAACATAACCGCACAGATGTACGCTAATGCCAGCAAATACACAGGTTATGTCATAGTACCTAGGTGGTTCAATGCAGGAGGATGCAGAACAATAATATAGAAGACGTAAAATAAGAAAATCCTTTAAAAAATGTTTTTTTTTTTAATTTTAACTTACTTACTTAAATTTTCACTCCAACTAATTAGGTTCTGCAATGGGATAAAGACAGTTACGTAATCAAACTGTCGAGAATTCATTGCGTCAACAGGGAGTCTATTCTCAGCTAAGTCTCCAGGCAATGCGCGGACACTGGGGGCTCATATAAAAATAATAATAATTCGGTAGATGGAACAGCTAGCGGGGACTAAATTCCATGCACTGAAATCCTCACTGCCTCTAGTCAAATGGCCGATTCTAAAGAATCAATCACGTGACACAGAGGCTAGTCAGTAGGAATGGGATGGTAAGATGACAGACGCCTACTAACACCCCCCCAAAAAAATTTAGAAGTGGTTTTGGCAGGTTTGCTCGACAAATCAGTGATTTGGAGATAAATATAGATAATTTAATATATCAACTAACATAAGCGCACAGATGTACGCTAATGCCAGCAAATACACAGGTTATGTCATAGTACCTAGGTGGTTCAATGCAGGAGGATGCAGAACAATAATATAGAAGACGTAAAATGAGAAAATCCTTTAAAAAATGTTTTTTTTTTTAAATTTTATCTTACTTACTTAAATTTTCACTCCAACTAATTAGTTTCTGCAATGGGATAAAGACAGTTACGTAATCTAACTGTCGAGAATTCATTGCGTCATCAGGGAGTCTATTCTCAGCTAAGTCTCCAGGCAATGCGCGGACACTGGGGGATCATATAAAAATAATAATAATTCGGTAGATGGAACAGCTAGCGGGGACAGAATTCCATGCACTGAAGTCCTCACTGCCTCTAGTCAAATGGCCGATTCTAAAGAATCAATCACGTGACACAGAGGCTAGTCAGTAGGAATGGGATGGTAAGATGACAGACGCCTATTAACACCCCCCAAAAAAATTTAGAAGTGGTTTTGGCAGGTTTGCTCGACAAATCAGTGATTTGGAGATAAATATAGATAATTTAATATATCAACTAACATAAGCGCACAGATGTACGCTAATGCCAGCAAATACACAGGTTATGTCATAGTACCTAGGTGGTTCAATGCAGGAGGATGCAGAACAATAATATAGAAGACGTAAAATAAGAAAATCCTTTAAAAAAGTTTTTTTTTTTAATTTTAACTTACTTACTTAAATTTTCACTCCAACTAATTAGTTTCTGCAATGGGATGAAGACAGTTACGTAATCTAACTGTCGAGAATTCATTGCGTCATCAGGGAGTCTATTCTCAGCTAAGTCTCCAGGCAATGCGCGGACACTGGGGGCTCATATAAAAATAATAATAATTCGGTAGATGGAACAGCTAGCGGGGACTAAATTCCATGCACTGAAATCCTCGCTGCCTCTAGTCAAATGGCCGATTCTAAAGAATCAATCACGTGACACAGAGTCTAGTCAGTAGGAATGGGATGGTAAGATGACAGACGCCTACAAACACCCCCAAAAAAAATTTAGAAGTGGTTTTGGCAGGTTTGCTCGACAAATCAGTGATTTGGAGATAAATATAGATAATTTAATATATCAACTAACATAAGCGCACAGATGTACGCTAATGCCAGCAAATACACAGGTTATGTCATAGTACGTAGGTGGTTCAATGCAGGAGGATGCAGAACAATAATATAGAAGACGTAATTTAAGAAAATCCTTTAAAAAAATTTTGTTTTTTTTAATTTTAACTTACTTACTTAAATTTTCACTCCAGCTAATTAGTTTCTGCAATGGGATAAAGACAGTTATGTAATCTAACTGTCGAGAATTCATTGCGTCAACAGGGAGTCTATTCTCAGCTAAGTCTCCAGGCAATGCGCGGACACTGGGGGCTCATATAAAAATAATAATAATTCGGTAGATGGAACAGCTAGCGGGGACTAAATTCCATGCACTGAAATCCTCACTGCCTCTAGTCAAATGGCCGATTCTAAAGAATCAATCACGTGACACAGAGGCTAGTCAGTAGGAATGGGATGGTAAGATGACAGACGCCTACTAACACCCCCCCAAAAAAATTTAGAAGTGGTTTTGGCAGGTTTGCTCGACAAATCAGTGATTTGGAGATAAATATAGATAATTTAATATATCAACTAACATAAGCGCACAGATGTACGCTAATGCCAGCAAATACACAGGTTATGTCATAGTACCAAGGTGGTTCAATGCAGGAGGATGCAGAACAATAATCTAGAAGACGTAAAATAAGAAAATCCTTTAAAAAATGTTTTTTTTTTTAAATTTTAACTTACTTACTTAAATTTTCACTCCAACTAATTAGTTTCTGCAATGGGATAAAGACAGTTACGTAATCTAACTGTCGAGAATTCATTGCGTCAACAGGGAGTCTATTCTCAGCTAAGTCTCCAGGCAATGCGCGGACACTGGGGGCTCATATAAAAATAATAATAATTCGGTAGATGGAACAGCTAGCGGGGACTGAATTCCATGCACTGAAGTCCTCACTGCCTCTAGTCAAATGGCCGATTCTAAAGAATCAATCACGTGACACAGAGGCTAGTCAGTAGGAATGGGATGGTAAGATGACAGACGCCTATTAACACCCCCAAAAAAAATTTAAAAGTGGTTTTGGCAGGTTTGCTCGACAAATCAGTGATTTGGAGATAAATATAGATAATTTAATATATCAACTAACATAAGCGCACAGATGTACGCTAATGCCAGCAAATACACAGGTTATGTCATAGTACCTAGGTGGTTCAATGCAGGAGGATGCAGAACAATAATACAGAAGACGTAAAATAAGAAAATCCTTTAAAAAAGTTTTTTTTTTAAATTTTAACTTACTTACTTAAATTTTCACTCCAACTAATTAGTTTCTGCAATGGGATGAAGACAGTTACGTAATCTAACTGTCGAGAATTCATTGCGTCATCAGGGAGTCTATTCTCAGCTAAGTCTCCAGGCAATGAATCAATCACGTGACACAGAGGCTAGTCAGTAGGAATGGGATGGTAAGATGACAGACGCCTACTAACACCCCCCAAAAAAATTTAGAAGTGGTTTTGACAGGTTTGTTCGACAAATCAGTGATTTGGGGATAAATATAGATAATTTAATATATCAACTAACATAAGCGCACATATGTACGCTAATGCCAGCAAATACACAGGTTATGTCATAGTACCTAGGTGGTTCAATGCAGGAGGATGCAGAACAATAATATAGAAGACGTAAAATAAAAAAATCCTTTAAAAAATTTTTTTAAAAACATTTTAACTTACTTACTCTAAATTTTCACTCCAACTAATTAGTTTCTGCAATGGGATAAAGACAGTTACGTAATCTAACTGTCGAGAATTCATTGCGTCATCAGGGAGTCTATTCTCAGCTAAGTCTCCAGGCAATGCGCGGACACTGGGGGCTCATATAAAAATAATAATAATTCGATAGATGGAACGGCTAGCGGGGACTGAATTCCATGCACTGAAATCCTCACTGCCTCTAGTCAAATGGCCGATTCTAAAGAATCAATCACGTGACACATAGGCTAGTCAGTAGGAATGGGATGGTAAGATGACAGACGCCTACTAACACCCCCCAAAAAAATTTAGAAGTGGTTTTGGCAGGTTTGTCGACAAATCAGTGATTTGGAGATAAATATAGATAATTTAATATATCAACTAACATAAGCGCACAGATGTACGCTAATGCCAGCAAATACACAGGTTATGTCATAGTACCTAGGTGGTTCAATGCAGGAGGATGCAGAACAATAATATAGAAGACGTAAAATAAGAAAATCCTTTAAAAAATGTTTTTTTTTTTTAATTTTAACTTACTTACTTAAATTTTCACTCCAACTAATTAGTTTCTGCAATGGGATAAAGACAGTTACGTAATCTAACTGTCGAGAATTCATTGCGTCATCAGGGAGTCTATTCTCAGCTAAGTCTCCAGGCAATGCGCGGACACTGGGGGCTCATATAAAAATAATAATAATTCGGTAGATGGAACAGCTAGCGGGGACTAAATTCCATGCACTGAAATCCTCACTGCCTCTAGTCAAATGGCCGATTCTAAAGAATCAATCACGTGACACAGAGTCTAGTCAGTAGGAATGGGATGGTAAGATGACAGACGCCTACTAACACCCCCAAAAAAAATTTAGAAGTGGTTTTGGCAGGTTTGCTCGACAAATCAGTGATTTGGAGATAAATATAGATAATTTAATATATCAACTAACATAAGCGCACAGATGTACGCTAATGCCAGCAAATACACAGGTTATGTCATAGTACCTAGGTGGTTCAATGCAGGAGGATGCAGAACAATAATATAGAAGACGTAAAATAAAAAAATCCTTTAAAAAAAGTTTTTTTAAAAACATTTTAACTTACTTACTCTAAATTTTCACTCCAACTAATTAGTTTCTGCAATGGGATAAAGACAGTTACGTAATCTAACTGTCGAGAATTCATTGCGTCATCAGGGAGTCTATTCTCAGCTAAGTCTCCAGGCAATGAATCAATCACGTGACACAGAGGCTAGTCAGTAGGAATGGGATGGTAAGATGACAGACGCCTACTAACACCCCCCAAAAAAATTTAGAAGTGGTTTTGACAGGTTTGTTCGACAAATCAGTGATTTGGGGATAAATATAGATAATTTAATATATCAACTAACATAAGCGCACATATGTACGCTAATGCCAGCAAATACACAGGTTATGTCATAGTACCTAGGTGGTTCAATGCAGGAGGATGCAGAACAATAATATAGAAGACGTAAAATAAAAAAATCCTTTAAAAAATTTTTTTAAAAACATTTTAACTTACTTACTCTAAATTTTCACTCCAACTAATTAGTTTCTGCAATGGGATAAAGACAGTTACGTAATCTAACTGTCGAGAATTCATTGCGTCATCAGGGAGTCTATTCTCAGCTAAGTCTCCAGGCAATGCGCGGACACTGGGGGCTCATATAAAAATAATAATAATTCGATAGATGGAACGGCTAGCGGGGACTGAATTCCATGCACTGAAATCCTCACTGCCTCTAGTCAAATGGCCGATTCTAAAGAATCAATCACGTGACACATAGGCTAGTCAGTAGGAATGGGATGGTAAGATGACAGACGCCTAGTAACACCCCACAAAAAAATTTAGAAGTGGTTTTGGCAGGTTTGTCGACAAATCAGTGATTTGGAGATAAATATAGATAATTTAATACATCAACTAACATAAGCGCACAGATGTACGCTAATGCCAGCAAATACACAGGTTATGTCATAGTACCTAGGTGGTTCAATGCAGGAGGATGCAGAACAATAATATAGAAGACGTAAAATAAGAAAATCCTTTAAAAATGTTTTTTTTTTTTATTTTAACTTACTTACTTAAATTTTCACTCCAACTAATTAGTTTCTGCAATGGGATAAAGACAGTTACGTAATCTAACTGTCGAGAATTCATTGCGTCATCAGGGAGTCTATTCTCAGCTAAGTCTCCAGGCAATGCGCAGACACTGGGGGCTCATATAAAAATAATAATAATTCGGTAGATGTAACAGCTAGCGGGGACTGCATTCCATGCACTGAAATCCTCACTGCCTCTAGTCAAATGGCCGATTCTAAAGAATCAATCACGTGACACAGAGGCTAGTCAGTAGGAATGGGATGGTACGATGACAGACGCCTACTAACACCCCCCAAAAAAATTTAGAAGTGGTTTTGGCAGGTTTGCTCGACAAATCAGTGATTTGGAGATAAATATAGATAATTTAATATATCAACTAACATAAGCGCACAGATGTACGCTAATGCCAGCAAATACACAGGTTATGTCATAGTACCTAGGTGGTTCAATGCAGGAGGATGCAGAACAATAATATAGAAGACGTAAAATAAGAAAATCCTTTAAAAAAAGTTTTTTTTTTTAAATTTTAACTTCTTACTTAAATTTTCACTCCAACTAATTAGTTTCTGCAATGGGATAAAGACAGTTACGTATTCTAACTGTCGAGAAATCATTGCGTCATCAGGGAGTCTATTCTCAGCTAAGTCTCCAGGCAATGCGCGGACACTGGGGGCTCATATAAAAATAATAATAATTCGGTAGATGGAACAGCTAGCGGGGACTAAATTCCATGCACTGAAATCCTCACTGCCTCTAGTCAAATGGCCGATTCTAAAGAATCAATCACGTGACACAGAGGCTAGTCAGTAGGAATGGGATGGTAAGATGACAGACGCCTACTAACACCCCCCAAAAAAAATTTAGAAGTGGTTTTGGCAGGTTTGCTCGACAAATCAGTGATTTGGAGATAAATATAGATAATTTAATATATCAACTAACATAAGCGCACAGATGTACGCTAATGCCAGCAAATACACAGGTTATGTCATAGTACCTAGGTGGTTCAATGCAGGAGGATGCAGAACAATAATATAGAAGACGTAAAATAAGAAAATCCTTTAAAAAAGTGTTTTTTTTAAATTTTAACTTACTTAAATTTTCACTCCAACTAATTAGTTTCTGCAATGGGATGAAGACAGTTACGTAATCTAACTGTCGAGAATTCATTGCGTCATCAGGGAGTCTATTCTCAGCTAAGTCTCCAGTCAATGCGCGGACACTGGGGGCTCATATAAAAATAATAATAATTCGGTAGATGGAACAGCTAGAGGGGACTGAATTCCATGCACTGAAATCCTCACTGCCTCTAGTCAAATGGCCGATTCTAAAGAATCAATCACGTGACACAGAGGCTAGTCAGTAGGAATGGGATGGTAAGATGACAGACGCCTACTAACACCCCCCAAAAAAATTTAGAAGTGGTTTTGGCAGGTTTGCTCGACAAATCAGTGATTTGGAGATAAATATAGATAATTTAATATATCAACTAACATAAGCGCACAGATGTACGCTAATGCCAGCAAATACACAGGTTATGTCATAGTACCTAGGTGGTACAATGCAGGAGGATGCAGAACAATAATATAGAAGACGTAAAATAAGAAAATCCTTTAAAAAATGTTTTTTTTTTAAATTTTAACTTACTTACTTAAATTTTCACTCCAACTAATTAGTTTCTGCAATGGGATAAAGACAGTTACGTAATCTAACTGTCGAGAATTCATTGCGTCAACAGGGAGTCTATTCTCAGCTAAGTCTCCAGGCAATGCGCGGACACTGGGGGCTCATATAAAAATAATAATAATTCGGTAGATGGAACAGCTAGCGGGGACTGAATTCCATGCACTGAAGTCCTCACTGCCTCTAGTCAAATGGCCGATTCTAAAGAATCAATCACGTGACACAGAGGCTAGTCAGTAGGAATGGGATGGTAAGATGACAGACGCATACTAACACCCCCCAAAAAAATTTAGAAGTGGTTTTGGCAGGTTTGCTCGACAAATCAGTGATTTGGAGATAAATATAGATAATTTAATATATCAACTAACATAAGCGCACAGATGTACGCTAATGCCAGCAAATACACAGGTTATGTCATAGTACCTAGGTGGTTCAATGCAGGAGGATGCAGAACAATAATATAGAAGACATAAAATAAGAAAATCCTTTAAAAAATGTTTTTTTTTTAAATTTTAACTTACTTACTTAAATTTTCACTCCAACTAATTAGTTCCTGCAATGGGATAACGACAGTTACGTAATCTAACTGTCGAGAATTCATTGCGTCATCAGGGAGTCTATTCTCAGCTAAGTCTCCAGGCAATGCGCGGACACTGGGGGCTCATATAAAAATAATAATAATTCGATAGATGGAACGGCTAGCGGGGACTGAATTCCATGCACTGAAATCCTCACTGCCTCTAGTCAAATGGCCGATTCTAAAGAATCAATCACGTGACACATAGGCTAGTCAGTAGGAATGGGATGGTAAGATTACAGACGCCTACTAACACCCCCCAAAAAAATTTAGAAGTGGTTTTGGCAGGTTTGCTCGACAAATCAGTGATTTGGAGATAAATATAGATAATTTAATATATCAACTAACATAAGCGCACAGATGTACGCTAATGCCAGCAAATACACAGGTTATGTCATAGTACCTAGGTGGTTCAATGCAGGAGGATGCAGAACAATAATATAGAAGACGTAAAATAAGAAAATCCTTTAAAAAAAGTTTTATTTTTTTAATTTTAACTTACTTACTTAAATTTTCACTCCAACTAATTAGTTTCTGCAATGGGATAAAGACAGTTACGTAATCTAACTGTCGAGAATTCATTGCGTCATCAGGGAGTCTATTCTCAGCTAAGTCTCCAGGCAATGCGCAGACACTGGGGGCTCATATAAAAATAATAATAATTCGGTAGATGTAACAGCTAGCGGGGACTGCATTCCATGCACTGAAATCCTCACTGCCTCTAGTCAAATGGCCGATTCTAAAGAATCAATCACGTGACACAGAGGCTAGTCAGTAGGAATGGGATGGTAAGATGACAGACGCCTACTAACACCCCCAAAAAAAATTTAGAAGTGGTTTTGGCAGGTTTACTCGACAAATCAGTGATTTGGAGATAAATATAGATAATTTAATATATCAACTAACATAAGCGCACAGATGTACGCTAATGCCAGCAAATACACAGGTTATGTCATAGTACCTAGGTGGTTCAATGCAGGAGGATGCAGAACAATAATATAGAAGACGTAAAATAAGAAAATCCTTTAAAAAATGTTTTTTTTTTTAAATTTTAACTTACTTACTTAAATTTTCACTCCAACTAATTAGTTCCTGCAATGGGATAAAGACAGTTACGTAATCTAACTGTCGAGAATTCATTGCGTCATCAGGGAGTCTATTCTCAGCTAAGTCTCCAGGCAATGCGCGGACACTGGGGGTTCATATAAAAATAATAATAATTCGGTAGATGGAACAGCTAGCGGGGACAGAATTCCATGCACTGAAGTCCTCACTGCCTCTAGTCAAATGGCCGATTCTAAAGAATCAATCAGGTGACACAGAGTCTAGTCAGTAGGAATGGGATGGTAAGATGACAGACGCCTACAAACACCCCCCCAAAAAATTTAGAAGTGGTTTTGGCAGGTTTGCTCGACAAATCAGTGATTTGGAGATAAATATAGATAATTTAATATATCAACTAACATAAGCGCACAGATGTACGCTAATGCCAGCAAATACACAGGTTATGTCATAGTACCAAGGTGGTTCAATGCAGGAGGATGCAGAACAATAATCTAGAAGACGTAAAATAAGAAAATCCTTTAAAAAATGTTTTTTTTTTTAAATTTTAACTTACTTACTTAAATTTTCACTCCAACTAATTAGTTTCTGCAATGGGATAAAGACAGTTACGTAATCTAACTGTCGAGAATTCATTGCGTCAACAGGGAGTCTATTCTCAGCTAAGTCTCCAGGCAATGCGCGGACACTGGGGGCTCATATAAAAATAATAATAATTCGGTAGATGGAACAGCTAGCGGGGACTGAATTCCATGCACTGAAGTCCTCACTGCCTCTAGTCAAATGGCCGATTCTAAAGAATCAATCACGTGACACAGAGGCTAGTCAGTAGGAATGGGATGGTAAGATGACAGACGCCTATTAACACCCCCAAAAAAAATTTAAAAGTGGTTTTGGCAGGTTTGCTCGACAAATCAGTGATTTGGAGATAAATATAGATAATTTAATATATCAACTAACATAAGCGCACAGATGTACGCTAATGCCAGCAAATACACAGGTTATGTCATAGTACCTAGGTGGTTCAATGCAGGAGGATGCAGAACAATAATACAGAAGACGTAAAATAAGAAAATCCTTTAAAAAAGTTTTTTTTTTAAATTTTAACTTACTTACTTAAATTTTCACTCCAACTAATTAGTTTCTGCAATGGGATGAAGACAGTTACGTAATCTAACTGTCGAGAATTCATTGCGTCATCAGGGAGTCTATTCTCAGCTAAGTCTCCAGGCAATGAATCAATCACGTGACACAGAGGCTAGTCAGTAGGAATGGGATGGTAAGATGACAGACGCCTACTAACACCCCCCAAAAAAATTTAGAAGTGGTTTTGACAGGTTTGTTCGACAAATCAGTGATTTGGGGATAAATATAGATAATTTAATATATCAACTAACATAAGCGCACATATGTACGCTAATGCCAGCAAATACACAGGTTATGTCATAGTACCTAGGTGGTTCAATGCAGGAGGATGCAGAACAATAATATAGAAGACGTAAAATAAAAAAATCCTTTAAAAAATTTTTTTAAAAACATTTTAACTTACTTACTCTAAATTTTCACTCCAACTAATTAGTTTCTGCAATGGGATAAAGACAGTTACGTAATCTAACTGTCGAGAATTCATTGCGTCATCAGGGAGTCTATTCTCAGCTAAGTCTCCAGGCAATGCGCGGACACTGGGGGCTCATATAAAAATAATAATAATTCGATAGATGGAACGGCTAGCGGGGACTGAATTCCATGCACTGAAATCCTCACTGCCTCTAGTCAAATGGCCGATTCTAAAGAATCAATCACGTGACACATAGGCTAGTCAGTAGGAATGGGATGGTAAGATGACAGACGCCTACTAACACCCCCCAAAAAAATTTAGAAGTGGTTTTGGCAGGTTTGTCGACAAATCAGTGATTTGGAGATAAATATAGATAATTTAATATATCAACTAACATAAGCGCACAGATGTACGCTAATGCCAGCAAATACACAGGTTATGTCATAGTACCTAGGTGGTTCAATGCAGGAGGATGCAGAACAATAATATAGAAGACGTAAAATAAGAAAATCCTTTAAAAAATGTTTTTTTTTTTTAATTTTAACTTACTTACTTAAATTTTCACTCCAACTAATTAGTTTCTGCAATGGGATAAAGACAGTTACGTAATCTAACTGTCGAGAATTCATTGCGTCATCAGGGAGTCTATTCTCAGCTAAGTCTCCAGGCAATGCGCGGACACTGGGGGCTCATATAAAAATAATAATAATTCGGTAGATGGAACAGCTAGCGGGGACTAAATTCCATGCACTGAAATCCTCACTGCCTCTAGTCAAATGGCCGATTCTAAAGAATCAATCACGTGACACAGAGTCTAGTCAGTAGGAATGGGATGGTAAGATGACAGACGCCTACTAACACCCCCAAAAAAAATTTAGAAGTGGTTTTGGCAGGTTTGCTCGACAAATCAGTGATTTGGAGATAAATATAGATAATTTAATATATCAACTAACATAAGCGCACAGATGTACGCTAATGCCAGCAAATACACAGGTTATGTCATAGTACCTAGGTGGTTCAATGCAGGAGGATGCAGAACAATAATATAGAAGACGTAAAATAAAAAAATCCTTTAAAAAAAGTTTTTTTAAAAACATTTTAACTTACTTACTCTAAATTTTCACTCCAACTAATTAGTTTCTGCAATGGGATAAAGACAGTTACGTAATCTAACTGTCGAGAATTCATTGCGTCATCAGGGAGTCTATTCTCAGCTAAGTCTCCAGGCAATGAATCAATCACGTGACACAGAGGCTAGTCAGTAGGAATGGGATGGTAAGATGACAGACGCCTACTAACACCCCCCAAAAAAATTTAGAAGTGGTTTTGACAGGTTTGTTCGACAAATCAGTGATTTGGGGATAAATATAGATAATTTAATATATCAACTAACATAAGCGCACATATGTACGCTAATGCCAGCAAATACACAGGTTATGTCATAGTACCTAGGTGGTTCAATGCAGGAGGATGCAGAACAATAATATAGAAGACGTAAAATAAAAAAATCCTTTAAAAAATTTTTTTAAAAACATTTTAACTTACTTACTCTAAATTTTCACTCCAACTAATTAGTTTCTGCAATGGGATAAAGACAGTTACGTAATCTAACTGTCGAGAATTCATTGCGTCATCAGGGAGTCTATTCTCAGCTAAGTCTCCAGGCAATGCGCGGACACTGGGGGCTCATATAAAAATAATAATAATTCGATAGATGGAACGGCTAGCGGGGACTGAATTCCATGCACTGAAATCCTCACTGCCTCTAGTCAAATGGCCGATTCTAAAGAATCAATCACGTGACACATAGGCTAGTCAGTAGGAATGGGATGGTAAGATGACAGACGCCTAGTAACACCCCACAAAAAAATTTAGAAGTGGTTTTGGCAGGTTTGTCGACAAATCAGTGATTTGGAGATAAATATAGATAATTTAATACATCAACTAACATAAGCGCACAGATGTACGCTAATGCCAGCAAATACACAGGTTATGTCATAGTACCTAGGTGGTTCAATGCAGGAGGATGCAGAACAATAATATAGAAGACGTAAAATAAGAAAATCCTTTAAAAATGTTTTTTTTTTTTATTTTAACTTACTTACTTAAATTTTCACTCCAACTAATTAGTTTCTGCAATGGGATAAAGACAGTTACGTAATCTAACTGTCGAGAATTCATTGCGTCATCAGGGAGTCTATTCTCAGCTAAGTCTCCAGGCAATGCGCAGACACTGGGGGCTCATATAAAAATAATAATAATTCGGTAGATGTAACAGCTAGCGGGGACTGCATTCCATGCACTGAAATCCTCACTGCCTCTAGTCAAATGGCCGATTCTAAAGAATCAATCACGTGACACAGAGGCTAGTCAGTAGGAATGGGATGGTACGATGACAGACGCCTACTAACACCCCCCAAAAAAATTTAGAAGTGGTTTTGGCAGGTTTGCTCGACAAATCAGTGATTTGGAGATAAATATAGATAATTTAATATATCAACTAACATAAGCGCACAGATGTACGCTAATGCCAGCAAATACACAGGTTATGTCATAGTACCTAGGTGGTTCAATGCAGGAGGATGCAGAACAATAATATAGAAGACGTAAAATAAGAAAATCCTTTAAAAAAAGTTTTTTTTTTTAAATTTTAACTTCTTACTTAAATTTTCACTCCAACTAATTAGTTTCTGCAATGGGATAAAGACAGTTACGTATTCTAACTGTCGAGAAATCATTGCGTCATCAGGGAGTCTATTCTCAGCTAAGTCTCCAGGCAATGCGCGGACACTGGGGGCTCATATAAAAATAATAATAATTCGGTAGATGGAACAGCTAGCGGGGACTAAATTCCATGCACTGAAATCCTCACTGCCTCTAGTCAAATGGCCGATTCTAAAGAATCAATCACGTGACACAGAGGCTAGTCAGTAGGAATGGGATGGTAAGATGACAGACGCCTACTAACACCCCCCAAAAAAAATTTAGAAGTGGTTTTGGCAGGTTTGCTCGACAAATCAGTGATTTGGAGATAAATATAGATAATTTAATATATCAACTAACATAAGCGCACAGATGTACGCTAATGCCAGCAAATACACAGGTTATGTCATAGTACCTAGGTGGTTCAATGCAGGAGGATGCAGAACAATAATATAGAAGACGTAAAATAAGAAAATCCTTTAAAAAAGTGTTTTTTTTAAATTTTAACTTACTTAAATTTTCACTCCAACTAATTAGTTTCTGCAATGGGATGAAGACAGTTACGTAATCTAACTGTCGAGAATTCATTGCGTCATCAGGGAGTCTATTCTCAGCTAAGTCTCCAGTCAATGCGCGGACACTGGGGGCTCATATAAAAATAATAATAATTCGGTAGATGGAACAGCTAGAGGGGACTGAATTCCATGCACTGAAATCCTCACTGCCTCTAGTCAAATGGCCGATTCTAAAGAATCAATCACGTGACACAGAGGCTAGTCAGTAGGAATGGGATGGTAAGATGACAGACGCCTACTAACACCCCCCAAAAAAATTTAGAAGTGGTTTTGGCAGGTTTGCTCGACAAATCAGTGATTTGGAGATAAATATAGATAATTTAATATATCAACTAACATAAGCGCACAGATGTACGCTAATGCCAGCAAATACACAGGTTATGTCATAGTACCTAGGTGGTACAATGCAGGAGGATGCAGAACAATAATATAGAAGACGTAAAATAAGAAAATCCTTTAAAAAATGTTTTTTTTTTAAATTTTAACTTACTTACTTAAATTTTCACTCCAACTAATTAGTTTCTGCAATGGGATAAAGACAGTTACGTAATCTAACTGTCGAGAATTCATTGCGTCAACAGGGAGTCTATTCTCAGCTAAGTCTCCAGGCAATGCGCGGACACTGGGGGCTCATATAAAAATAATAATAATTCGGTAGATGGAACAGCTAGCGGGGACTGAATTCCATGCACTGAAGTCCTCACTGCCTCTAGTCAAATGGCCGATTCTAAAGAATCAATCACGTGACACAGAGGCTAGTCAGTAGGAATGGGATGGTAAGATGACAGACGCATACTAACACCCCCCAAAAAAATTTAGAAGTGGTTTTGGCAGGTTTGCTCGACAAATCAGTGATTTGGAGATAAATATAGATAATTTAATATATCAACTAACATAAGCGCACAGATGTACGCTAATGCCAGCAAATACACAGGTTATGTCATAGTACCTAGGTGGTTCAATGCAGGAGGATGCAGAACAATAATATAGAAGACATAAAATAAGAAAATCCTTTAAAAAATGTTTTTTTTTTAAATTTTAACTTACTTACTTAAATTTTCACTCCAACTAATTAGTTCCTGCAATGGGATAACGACAGTTACGTAATCTAACTGTCGAGAATTCATTGCGTCATCAGGGAGTCTATTCTCAGCTAAGTCTCCAGGCAATGCGCGGACACTGGGGGCTCATATAAAAATAATAATAATTCGATAGATGGAACGGCTAGCGGGGACTGAATTCCATGCACTGAAATCCTCACTGCCTCTAGTCAAATGGCCGATTCTAAAGAATCAATCACGTGACACATAGGCTAGTCAGTAGGAATGGGATGGTAAGATTACAGACGCCTACTAACACCCCCCAAAAAAATTTAGAAGTGGTTTTGGCAGGTTTGCTCGACAAATCAGTGATTTGGAGATAAATATAGATAATTTAATATATCAACTAACATAAGCGCACAGATGTACGCTAATGCCAGCAAATACACAGGTTATGTCATAGTACCTAGGTGGTTCAATGCAGGAGGATGCAGAACAATAATATAGAAGACGTAAAATAAGAAAATCCTTTAAAAAAAGTTTTATTTTTTTAATTTTAACTTACTTACTTAAATTTTCACTCCAACTAATTAGTTTCTGCAATGGGATAAAGACAGTTACGTAATCTAACTGTCGAGAATTCATTGCGTCATCAGGGAGTCTATTCTCAGCTAAGTCTCCAGGCAATGCGCAGACACTGGGGGCTCATATAAAAATAATAATAATTCGGTAGATGTAACAGCTAGCGGGGACTGCATTCCATGCACTGAAATCCTCACTGCCTCTAGTCAAATGGCCGATTCTAAAGAATCAATCACGTGACACAGAGGCTAGTCAGTAGGAATGGGATGGTAAGATGACAGACGCCTACTAACACCCCCAAAAAAAATTTAGAAGTGGTTTTGGCAGGTTTACTCGACAAATCAGTGATTTGGAGATAAATATAGATAATTTAATATATCAACTAACATAAGCGCACAGATGTACGCTAATGCCAGCAAATACACAGGTTATGTCATAGTACCTAGGTGGTTCAATGCAGGAGGATGCAGAACAATAATATAGAAGACGTAAAATAAGAAAATCCTTTAAAAAATGTTTTTTTTTTTAAATTTTAACTTACTTACTTAAATTTTCACTCCAACTAATTAGTTCCTGCAATGGGATAAAGACAGTTACGTAATCTAACTGTCGAGAATTCATTGCGTCATCAGGGAGTCTATTCTCAGCTAAGTCTCCAGGCAATGCGCGGACACTGGGGGTTCATATAAAAATAATAATAATTCGGTAGATGGAACAGCTAGCGGGGACAGAATTCCATGCACTGAAGTCCTCACTGCCTCTAGTCAAATGGCCGATTCTAAAGAATCAATCAGGTGACACAGAGTCTAGTCAGTAGGAATGGGATGGTAAGATGACAGACGCCTACAAACACCCCCCCAAAAAATTTAGAAGTGGTTTTGGCAGGTTTGCTCGACAAATCAGTGATTTGGAGATAAATATAGATAATTTAATATATCAACTAACATAAGCGCACAGATGTACGCTAATGCCAGCAAATACACAGGTTATGTCATAGTACCTAGGTGGTTCAATGCAGGAGGATGCAGAACAATAATATAGAAGACGTAATTTAAGAAAATCCTTTAAAAAAAGTTTGTTTCTTTTAATTTTAACTTACTTACTTAAATTTTCACTCCAACTAATTAGTTTCTGCAATGGGATAAAGACAGTTACGTAATCTAACTGTCGAGAATTCATTGCGTCATCAGGGAGTCTATTCTCAGCTAAGTCTCCAGGCAATGCGCGGACACTGGGGGTTCATATAAAAATAATAATAATTCGGTAGATGGAACAGCTAGCGGGGACAGAATTCCATGCACTGAAGTCCTCACTGCCTCTAGTCAAATGGCCGATTCTAAAGAATCAATCACGTGACACAGAGGCTAGTCAGTAGGAATGGGATGGTAAGATGACAGACGCCTACTAACACCCCCCAAAAAAATTTAGAAGTGGTTTTGACAGGTTTGTTCGACAAATCAGTGATTTGGAGATAAATATAGATAATTTAATATATCAACTAACATAAGCGCACAGATGTACGCTAATGCCAGCAAATACACAGGTTATGTCATAGTACCTAGGTGGTTCAATGCAGGAGGATGCAGAACAATAATATAGAAGACGTAAAATAAGAAAATCCTTTAAAAAAAGTTTTATTTTTTTAATTTTAACTTACTTACTTAAATTTTCACTCCAACTAATTAGTTTCTGCAATGGGATAAAGACAGTTACGTAATCTAACTGTCGAGAATTCATTGCGTCATCAGGGAGTCTATTCTCAGCTAAGTCTCCAGGCAATGCGCAGACACTGGGGGCTCATATAAAAATAATAATAATTCGGTAGATGTAACAGCTAGCGGGGACTGCATTCCATGCACTGAAATCCTCACTGCCTCTAGTCAAATGGCCGATTCTAAAGAATCAATCACGTGACACAGAGGCTAGTCAGTAGGAATGGGATGGTAAGATGACAGACGCCTACTAACACCCCCAAAAAAAATTTAGAAGTGGTTTTGGCAGGTTTACTCGACAAATCAGTGATTTGGAGATAAATATAGATAATTTAATATATCAACTAACATAAGCGCACAGATGTACGCTAATGCCAGCAAATACACAGGTTATGTCATAGTACCTAGGTGGTTCAATGCAGGAGGATGCAGAACAATAATATAGAAGACGTAAAATAAGAAAATCCTTTAAAAAATGTTTTTTTTTTTAAATTTTAACTTACTTACTTAAATTTTCACTCCAACTAATTAGTTCCTGCAATGGGATAAAGACAGTTACGTAATCTAACTGTCGAGAATTCATTGCGTCATCAGGGAGTCTATTCTCAGCTAAGTCTCCAGGCAATGCGCGGACACTGGGGGTTCATATAAAAATAATAATAATTCGGTAGATGGAACAGCTAGCGGGGACAGAATTCCATGCACTGAAGTCCTCACTGCCTCTAGTCAAATGGCCGATTCTAAAGAATCAATCAGGTGACACAGAGTCTAGTCAGTAGGAATGGGATGGTAAGATGACAGACGCCTACAAACACCCCCCCAAAAAATTTAGAAGTGGTTTTGGCAGGTTTGCTCGACAAATCAGTGATTTGGAGATAAATATAGATAATTTAATATATCAACTAACATAAGCGCACAGATGTACGCTAATGCCAGCAAATACACAGGTTATGTCATAGTACCTAGGTGGTTCAATGCAGGAGGATGCAGAACAATAATATAGAAGACGTAATTTAAGAAAATCCTTTAAAAAAAGTTTGTTTCTTTTAATTTTAACTTACTTACTTAAATTTTCACTCCAACTAATTAGTTTCTGCAATGGGATAAAGACAGTTACGTAATCTAACTGTCGAGAATTCATTGCGTCATCAGGGAGTCTATTCTCAGCTAAGTCTCCAGGCAATGCGCGGACACTGGGGGTTCATATAAAAATAATAATAATTCGGTAGATGGAACAGCTAGCGGGGACAGAATTCCATGCACTGAAGTCCTCACTGCCTCTAGTCAAATGGCCGATTCTAAAGAATCAATCACGTGACACAGAGGCTAGTCAGTAGGAATGGGATGGTAAGATGACAGACGCCTACTAACACCCCCCAAAAAAATTTAGAAGTGGTTTTGACAGGTTTGTTCGACAAATCAGTGATTTGGAGATAAATATAGATAATTTAATATATCAACTAACATAAGCGCACAGATGTACGCTAATGCCAGCAAATACACAGGTTATGTCATAGTACCTAGGTGGTTCAATGCAGGAGGATGCAGAACAATAATATAGAAGACGTAAAATAAAAAAATCCTTTAAAAAATTTTTTTAAAAACATTTTAACTTACTTACTCTAAATTTTCACTCCAACTAATTAGTTTCTGCAATGGGATAAAGACAGTTACGTAATCTAACTGTCGAGAATTCATTGCGTCATCAGGGAGTCTATTCTCAGCTAAGTCTCCAGGCAATGCGCGGACACTGGGGGCTCATATAAAAATAATAATAATTCGATAGATGGAACGGCTAGCGGGGACTGAATTCCATGCACTGAAATCCTCACTGCCTCTAGTCAAATGGCCGATTCTAAAGAATCAATCACGTGACACATAGGCTAGTCAGTAGGAATGGGATGGTAAGATTACAGACGCCTACTAACACCCCCCAAAAAAATTTAGAAGTGGTTTTGGCAGGTTTGCTCGACAAATCAGTGATTTGGAGATAAATATAGATAATTTAATATATCAACTAACATAAGCGCACAGATGTACGCTAATGCCAGCAAATACACAGGTTATGTCATAGTACCTAGGTGGTTCAATGCAGGAGGATGCAGAACAATAATATAGAAGACGTAAAATAAGAAAATCCTTTAAAAAAAGTTTTTTTTTTAAAATTTTAACTTACTTACTTAAATTTTCACTCCAACTAATTAGTTTCTGCAATGGGATAAAGACAGTTACGTAATCTAACTGTCGAGAATTCATTGCGTCATCAGGGAGTCTATTCTCAGCTAAGTCTCCAGGCAATGCGCAGACACTGGGGGCTCATATAAAAATAATAATAATTCGGTAGATGTAACAGCTAGCGGGGACTGCATTCCATGCACTGAAATCCTCACTGCCTCTAGTCAAATGGCCGATTCTAAAGAATCAATCACGTGACACAGAGGCTAGTCAGTAGGAATGGGATGGTAAGATGACAGACGCCTACTAACACCCCCCAAAAAAATTTAGAAGTGGATTTGGCAGGTTTACTCGACAAATCAGTGATTTGGAGATAAATATAGATAATTTAATATATCAACTAACATAAGCGCACAGATGTACGCTAATGCCAGCAAATACACAGGTTATGTCATAGTACCTAGGTGGTTCAATGCAGGAGGATGCAGAACAATAATATAGAAGACGTAAAATAAGAAAATCCTTTAAAAAATGTTTTTTTTTTTAAATTTTAACTTACTTACTTAAATTTTCACTCCAAATAATTAGTTCCTGCAATGGGATAAAGACAGTTACGTAATCTAACTGTCGAGAATTCATTGCGTCATCAGGGAGTCTATTCTCAGCTAAGTCTCCAGGCAATGCGCGGACACTGGGGGTTCATATAAAAATAATAATAATTCGGTAGATTGAACAGCTAGCGGGGACAGAATTCCATGCACTGAAGTCCTCACTGCCTCTAGTCAAATGGCCGATTCTAAAGAATCAATCACGTGACACAGAGTCTAGTCAGTAGGAATGGGATGGTAAGATGACAGACGCCTACAAACACCCCCCAAAAAAATTTAGAAGTGGTTTTGGCAGGTGTGCTCGACAAATCAGTGATTTGGAGATAAATATAGATAATTTAATATATCAACTAACATAAGCGCACAGATGTACGCTAATGCCAGCAAATACACAGGTTATGTCATAGTACCTAGGTGGTTTAATGCAGGAGGATGCAGAACAATAATATAGAAGACGTAATTTAAGAAAATCCTTTAAAAAAAGTTTGTTTTTTTTAATTTTAACTTACTTACTTAAATTTTCACTCCAACTAATTAGTTTCTGCAATGGGATAAAGACAGTTACGTAATCTAACTGTCGAGAATTCATTGCGTCATCAGGGAGTCTATTCTCAGCTAAGTCTCCAGGCAATGCGCGGACACTGGGGGTTCATATAAAAATAATAATAATTCGGTAGATGGAACAGCTAGCGGGGACAGAATTCCATGCACTGAAGTCCTCACTGCCTCTAGTCAAATGGCCGATTCTAAAGAATCAATCACGTGACACAGAGGCTAGTCAGTAGGAATGGGATGGTAAGATGACAGACGCCTAGTAATACCCCCCAAAAAAATTTAGAAGTGGTTTTGGCAGGTTTGCTCGCCAAATCAGTGATTTGGAGATAAATATAGATAATTTAATATATCAACTAACATAAGCGCACAGATGTACGCTAATGCCAGCAAATACACAGGTTATGTCATAGTACCTAGGTGGTTCAATGCAGGAGGATGCAGAACAATAATACAGAAGACGTAAAATAAGAAAATCCTTTAAAAAAGTTTTTTTTTTTAATTTTAACTTACTTAAATTTTCACTCCAACTAATTAGTTTCTGCAATGGGATGAAGACAGTTACGTAATCTAACTGTCGAGAATTCATTGCGTCATCAGGGAGTCTATTCTCAGCTAAGTCTCCAGGCAATGCGCGGACACTAGGGGCTCATATAAAAATAATAATAATTCGGTAGATGGAACAGCTAGCGGGGACTAAATTCCATGCACTGAAATCCTCACTGCCTCTAGTCAAATGGCCGATTCTAAAGAATCAATCACGTGACACAGAGTCTAGTCAGTAGGAATGGGATGGTAAGATGACAGACGCCTACAAACACCCCCCAAAAAAATTTAGAAGTGGTTTTGGCAGGTTTGCTCGACAAATCAGTGATTTGGAGATAAATATAGATAATTTAATATATCAACTAACATAAGCGCACAGATGTACGCTAATGCCAGCAAATACACAGGTTATGTCATAGTACCTAGGTGGTTCAATGCAGGAGGATGCAGAACAATAATATAGAAGACGTAATTTAAGAAAATCCTTTAAAAAAAGTTTTTTTTTTTAAATTTTAACTTACTTACTTAAATTTTCACTCCAACTAATTTGTTTCTGCAATGGGATAAAGACAGTTACGTAATCTAACTGTCGAGAATTCATTGCGTCACCAGGGAGTCTATTCTCAGCTAAGTCTATAGGCAATGAATCAATCACGTGACACAGAGGCTAGTCAGTAGGAATGGGATGGTAAGATGACAGACGCCTACTAACACCCCCCAAAAAAATTTAGAAGTGGTTTTGACAGGTTTGTTCGACAAATCAGTGATTTGGAGATAAATATAGATAATTTAATATATCAACTAACATAAGCGCACAGATGTACGCTAATGCCAGCAAATACACAGGTTATGTCATAGTACCTAGGTGGTTCAATGCAGGAGGATGCAGAACAATAATATAGAAGACGTAAAATAAAAAAATCCTTTAAAAATTTTTTTAAAAAACATTTTAACTTACTTACTCTAAATTTTCACTCCAACTAATTAGTTTCTGCAATGGGATAAAGACAGTTACGTAATCTAACTGTCGAGAATTCATTGCGTCATCAGGGAGTCTATTCTCAGCTAAGTCTCCAGGCAATGCGCGGACACTGGGGGCTCATATAAAAATAATAATAATTCGATAGATGGAACGGCTAGCGGGGACTGAATTCCATGCACTGAAATCCTCACTGCCTCTAGTCAAATGGCCGATTCTAAAGAATCAATCACGTGACACATAGGCTAGTCAGTAGGAATGGGATGGTAAGATGACAGACGCCTACTAACACCCCTCAAAAAAATTTAGAAGCGGTTTTGGCAGGTTTGCTCGACAAATCAGTGATTTGGAGATAAATATAGATAATTTAATATATCAACTAACATAAGCGCACAGATGTACGCTAATGCCAGCAAATACACAGGTTATGTCATAGTACCTAGGTGGTTCAATGCAGGAGGATGCAGAACAATAATATAGAAGACGTAAAATAAGAAAATCCTTTAAAAAAAGTTGTTTTTTTTAAATTTTAACTTACTTACTTAAATTTTCACTCCAACTAATTAGTTTCTGCAATGGGATAAAGACAGTTACGTAATCTAACTGTCGAGAATTCATTGCGTCAACAGGGAGTCTATTCTCAGCTAAGTCTCCAGGCAATGCGCGGACACTGGGGGCTCATATAAAAATAATAATAATTCGGTAGATGGAACAGCTAGCGGGGACTGAAATCCATGCACTGAAGTCCTCACTGCCTCTAGTCAAATGGCCGATTCTAAAGAATCAATCACGTGACACATAGGCTAGTCAGTAGGAATGGGATGGTAAGATGACAGACGCATACTAACACCCCCCCAAAAAATTTAGAAGTGGTTTTGGCAGGTTTGCTCGATAAATCAGTGATTTGGAGATAAATATAGATAATTTAATATATCAACTAACATAAGCGCACAGATGTACGCTAATGCCAGCAAATACACAGGTTATGTCATAGTACCTACGTGGTTCAATGCAGGAGGATGCAGAACAATAATATAGAAGACGTAAAATAAGAAAATCCTTTAAAAAATGTTTGTTTTTTTAAATTTTAACTTACTTACTTAAATTTTCACTCCAACTAATTAGTTTCTGCAATGGGATAAAGACAGTTACGTAATCTAACTGTCGAGAATTCATTGTGTCATCAGGGAGTCTATTCTCAGCTAAGTCTCCAGGCAATGCGCGGACACTGGGGGCTCATATAAAAATAATAATAATTCGGTAGATGGAACAGCTAGCGGGGACTAAATTCCATGCACTGAAATCCTCACTGCCTCTAGTCAAATGGCCGATTCTAAAGAATCAATCACGTGACACAGAGGCTAGTCAGTAGGAATGGGATGGTAAGATGACATACGCCTACAAACACCCCCCCAAAAAATTTAGAAGTGGTTTTGGCAGGTTTGCTCGACAAATCAGTGATTTGGAGATAAATATAGATAATTTAATATATCAACTAACATAAGCGCACAGATGTACGCTAATGCCAGCAAATACACAGGTTATGTAATGGTACCTAGGTGGTTCAATGCAGGAGGATGCAGAACAATAATATAGAAGACGTAAAATAAAAAAATCCTTTAAAACAAGTTTTTTTAAATAAGTTTTAACTTACTTACTCTAAATTTTCACTCCAACTAATTAGTTTCTGCAATGGGATAAAGACAGTTACGTAATCTAACTGTTGAGAATTCATTGCGTCATCAGGGAGTCTATACTCAGCTAAGTCTCCAGGCAATGCGCGGACACTGGGGGCTCATATAAAAATAATAATAATTCGGTAGATGTAACAGCTAGCGGAGACTAAATTACATGCACTGAAATCCTCAGTGCTTCTAGTCAAATGGCCGATTCTAAAGAATCAATCACGTGACACAGAGGCTAGTCAGTAGGAATTGGATGGTAAGATGACAGACGCCTACTAACACCCCCCAAAAAAATTTAGAAGTGGTTTTGGCAGGTTTGCTCGACAATTCAGTGATTTGGAGATAAATATAGATAATTTAATATATCAACTAACATAAGCGCACAGATGTACGCTAATGCCAGCAAATACACAGGTTATGTCATAGTACCTAGGTGGTTCAATGCAGGAGGATGCAGAACAATAATATAGAAGACGTAAAATAAGAAAATCCTTTAAAAAAAGTTTTTTTTTTAAATTTTAACTTCTTACTTAGATTTTCACTCCAACTAATTAGTTTCTGCAATGGGATAAAGACAGTTACGTAATCTAACTGTCGAGAATTCATTGCGTCATCAGGGTGTCTATTCTCAGCTAAGTCTCCAGGCAATGCGCGGACACTGGGGGCTCATATAAAAATAATAATAATTGGGTAGATGGAACAGCTAGCGGGGACTGAATTCCATGCACTGAAATCCTCACTGACTCTAGTCAAATGGCCGATTCTAAAGAATCAATCACGTGACACAGAGGCTAGTCAGTAGGAATGGGATGGTAAGATGACAGACGCCTACTAACACCCCCAAAAAAAATTTAGAAGTGGTTTTGGCAGGTTTTCTCGACAAATCAGTGATTTGGAGATAAATATAGATAATTTAATATATCAACTAACATAAGCGCACAGATGTACGCTAATGCCAGCAAATACACAGGTTATGTCATAGTACCTAGGTGGTTCAATGCAGGAGGATGCAGAACAATAATATAGAAGACGTAAAATAAGAAAATCCTTTAAAAAAAGTTTTTTTTTTTAAATTTTAACTTACTCACTTAAATTTTCCCTCCAACTAATTAGTTTCTGCAATGGGATAAAGACAGTTACGTAATCTAACTCTCGAGAATTCATTGCGTCATCAGGGAGTCTATTCTCAGCTAAGACTCCAGGCAATGCGCGGACACTGTGGGCTCATATAAAAATAATAATAATTCGGTAGATGGAACAGCTAGCGGGTACTGAATTCCATGCACAGAAATCCTCACTGCCTCTAGTCAAATGGCCGATTCTAAAGAATCAATCACGTGACACAGAGGCTAGTCAGTAGGAATGGGATGGTAAGTTGACAGACGCCTACAAACACCGCCCAAAAAAATTTAGAAGTGGTTTTGGCAGGTTTGCTCGACAAATCAGTGATTTGGAGATAAATATAGATAATTTAATATATCAACTAAGATAAGCGCACAGATGTACGCTAATGCCAGCAAATACACAGGTTATGTCATAGTACCTAGGTGGTTCAATGCAGGAAGATGCAGAACAATAATATAGAAGACGTAAAATAAAAAAATCCTTTAAAAAAAGTTTTTTTAAAAAAAGTTTTAACTTACTTACTCTAAATTTTCACTCCAACTAATTAGTTTCTGCAATGGGATAAAGACAGTTACGTAATCTAACTGTTGAGAATTCATTGCGTCATCAGGGAGTCTATACTCAGCTAAGTCTCCAGGCAATGCGCGGACACTGGGGGCTCATATAAAAATAATAATAATTCGGTAGATGTAACAGCTAGCGGGGACTGAATTCCATGCACTGAAATCCTCACTGCCTCTAGTCAAATGGCCGATTCTAAAGAATCAATCACGTGACACAGAGGCTAGTCAGTAGGAATTGGATGGTAAGATGACAGACGCCTACTAACATCCCCCCAAAAAATTTAGAAGTGGTTTTGGCAGGTTTGCTCGACAATTCAGTGATTTGGAGATAAATATAGATAATTTAATATATCAACTAACATAAGCGCACAGATGTACGCTAATGCCAGCAAATACACAGGTTATGTCATAGTACCTAGGTGGTTCAATGCAGGAGGATGCAGAACAATAATATAGAAGACGTAAAATAAGAAAATCCTTTAAAAAAAGTTTTTTTTTTAAATTTTAACTTCTTACTTAGATTTTCACTCCAACTAATTAGTTTCTGCAATGGGATAAAGACAGTTACGTAATCTAACTGTCGAGAATTCATTGCGTCATCAGGGTGTCTATTCTCAGCTAAGTCTCCAGACAATGCGCGGACACTGGGGGCTCATATAAAAATAATAATAATTCGGTAGATGGAACAGCTAGCGGGGACTGATTTCCATGCACTGAAATCCTCACTGCCTCTAGTCAAATGGCCGATTCTAAAGAATCAATCACGTGACACAGAGGCTAGTCAGTAGGAATGGGATGGTAAGATGACAGACGCCTACTAACACCCCCAAAAAAATTTAGAAGTGGTTTTGGCAGGTTTGCTCGACAAATCAGTGATTTGGAGATAAATATAGATAATTTAATATATCAACTAACATAAGCGCACAGATGTACGCTAATGCCAGCAAATACACAGGTTATGTCATAGTACCTAGGTGGTTCAATGCAGGAGGATGCAGAACAATAATATAGAAGACGTAATTTAAGAAAATCCTTTAAAAAAAGTTTGTTTTTTTTAATTTTAACTTACTTACTTAAATTTTCACTCCAACTAATTAGTTTCTGCAATGGGATAAAGACAGTTACGTATTCTAACTGTCGAGAATTCATTGCGTCATCAGGGAGTCTATTCTCAGCTAAGTCTCCAGGCAATGCGCGGACACTGGGGGCTCATATAAAAATAATAATAATTGGGTAGATGGAACAGCTAGCGGGGACTGAATTCCATGCACTGAAATCCTCACTGACTCTAGTCAAATGGCCGATTCTAAAGAATCAATCACGTGACACAGAGGCTAGTCAGTAGGAATGGGATGGTAAGATGACAGACGCCTACTAACACCCCCCAAAAAAATTTAGAAGTGGTTTTGGCAGGTTTGCTCGACAAATCAGTGATTTGGAGATAAATATAGATAATTTAATATATCAACTAACATAAGCGCACAGATGTACACTAATGCCAGCAAATACACAGGTTATGTCATAGTACCTAGGTGGTTCAATGCAGGAGGATGCAGAACAATAATATAGAAGACGTAAAATAAGAAAATCCTTTAAAAAAAGTTTTTTTTTTTAAATTTTAACTTACTCACTTAAATTTTCACTCCAACTAATTAGTTTCTGCAATGGGATAAAGACAGTTACGTAATCTAACTCTCGAGAATTCATTGCGTCATCAGGGAGTCTATTCTCAGCTAAGACTCCAGGCAATGCGCGGACACTGTGGGCTCATATAAAAATAATAATAATTCGGTAGATGGAACAGCTAGCGGGTACTGAATTCCATGCACAGAAATCCTCACTGCCTCTAGTCAAATGGCCGTTTCTAAAGAATCAATCACGTGACACAGAGGCTAGTCAGTAGGAATGGGATGGTAAGATGACAGACGCCTACTAACACCGCCAAAAAAAATTTAGAAGTGGTTTTGGCAGGTTTGCTCGACAAATCAGTGATTTGGAGATAAATATAGATAATTTAATATATCAACTAACATAAGCGCACAGATGTACGCTAATGCCAGCAAATACACAGGATATATCATAGTACCTAGGTGGTTCAATGCAGGAGGATGCAGAACAATAATATAGAAGACGTAATTTAAGAAAATCCTTTAAAAAAAGTTTATTTTTTTAAATTTTAACTTACTTAAATTTTCACTCCAACTAATTAGTTTCTGCAATGGGATAAAGACAGTTACGTAATCTAACTGTCGAGAATCCATTGCGTCATCAGGGAGTCTATTCTCAGCTAAGTCTCCAGGCAATGCGCGGACACTGGGGGCTCATATAAAAATAATAATAATTCGGTAGATGGAACAGCTAGCGGGGACTGATTTCCATGCACAGAAATCCTCACTGCCTCTAGTCAAATGGCCGATTCTAAAGAATCAATCACGTGACACAGAGGCTAGTCAGTAGGAATTGGATGGTAAGATGACAGACGCCTACTAACACCCCCCCAAAAAATTTAGAAGTGGTTTTGGCAGGTTTGCTCGACAATTCAGTGATTTGGAGATAAATATAGATAATTTAATATATCAACTAACATAAGCGCACAGATGTACGCTAATGCCAGCAAATACACAGGTTATGTCATAGTACCTAGGTGGTTCAATGCAGGAGGATGCAGAACAATAATATAGAAGACGTAAAATAAGAAAATCCTTTAAAAAAAGTTTTTTTTTTAAATTTTAACTTCTTACTTAGATTTTCACTCCAACTAATTAGTTTCTGCAATGGGATAAAGACAGTTACGTAATCTAACTGTCGAGAATTCATTGCGTCATCAGGGTGTCTATTCTCAGCTAAGTCTCCAGGCAATGCGCGGACACTGGGGGCTCATATAAAAATAATAATAATTGGGTAGATGGAACAGCTAGCGGGGACTGAATTCCATGCACTGAAATCCTCACTGACTCTAGTCAAATGGCCGATTCTAAAGAATCAATCACGTGACACAGAGGCTAGTCAGTAGGAATGGGATGGTAAGATGACAGACGCCTACTAACACCCCCAAAAAAAATTTAGAAGTGGTTTTGGCAGGTTTGCTCGACAAATCAGTGATTTGGAGATAAATATAGATAATTTAATATATCAACTAACATAAGCGCACAGATGTACGCTAATGCCAGCAAATACACAGGTTATGTCATAGTACCTAGGTGGTTCAATGCAGGAGGATGCAGAACAATAATATAGAAGACGTAAAATAAGAAAATCCTTTAAAAAAAGTTTTTTTTTTTAAATTTTAACTTACTCACTTAAATTTTCCCTCCAACTAATTAGTTTCTGCAATGGGATAAAGACAGTTACGTAATCTAACTCTCGAGAATTCATTGCGTCATCAGGGAGTCTATACTCAGCTAAGACTCCAGGCAATGCGCGGACACTGTGGGCTCATATAAAAATAATAATAATTCGGTAGATGGAACAGCTAGCGGGTACTGAATTCCATGCACTGAAATCCTCACTGCCTCTAGTCAAATGGCCGATTCTAAAGAATCAATCAGGTGACACAGAGGCTAGTCAGTAGGAATGGGATGGTAAGATGACAGACGCCTACTAACACCCCCAAAAAAAATTTAGAAGTGGTTTTGGCAGGTTTGCTCGACAAATCAGTGATTTGGAGATAAATATAGATAATTTAATATATCAACTAACATAAGCGCACAGATGTACGCTAATGCCAGCAAATACACAGGTTATGTCATAGTACCTAGGTGGTTCAATGCAGGAGGATGCAGAACAATAATATAGAAGACGTAAAATAAGAAAATCCTTTAAAAAATGTTTTTTTTTTTAAATTTTAACTTACTTACTTAAATTTTCACTCCAACTAATTAGTTTCTGCAATGGGATAAAGACAGTTACGTAATCTAACTGTCGAGAATTCATTGCGTCAACAGGGAGTCTATTCTCAGCTAAGTCTCCAGGCAATGCGCGGACACTGGGGGCTCATATAAAAATAATAATAATTCGGTAGATGGAACAGCTAGCGGGGACTGAAATCCATGCACTGAAGTCCTCACTGCCTCTAGTCAAATGGCCGATTCTAAAGAATCAATCACGTGACACATAGGCTAGTCAGTAGGAATGGGATGGTAAGATGACAGACGCATACTAACACCCCCCCAAAAAATTTAGAAGTGGTTTTGGCAGGTTTGCTCGATAAATCAGTGATTTGGAGATAAATATAGATAATTTAATATATCAACTAACATAAGCGCACAGATGTACGCTAATGCCAGCAAATACACAGGTTATGTCATAGTACCTACGTGGTTCAATGCAGGAGGATGCAGAACAATAATATAGAAGACGTAAAATAAGAAAATCCTTTAAAAAATGTTTGTTTTTTTAAATTTTAACTTACTTACTTAAATTTTCACTCCAACTAATTAGTTTCTGCAATGGGATAAAGACAGTTACGTAATCTAACTGTCGAGAATTCATTGTGTCATCAGGGAGTCTATTCTCAGCTAAGTCTCCAGGCAATGCGCGGACACTGGGGGCTCATATAAAAATAATAATAATTCGGTAGATGGAACAGCTAGCGGGGACTAAATTCGATGCACTGAAATCCTCACTGCCTCTAGTCAAATGGCCGATTCTAAAGAATCAATCACGTGACACAGAGGCTAGTCAGTAGGAATTGGATGGTAAGATGACAGACGCCTACTAACACCCCCCCAAAAAATTTAGAAGTGGTTTTGGCAGGTTTGCTCGACAATTCAGTGATTTGGAGATAAATATAGATAATTTAATATATCAACTAACATAAGCGCACAGATGTACGCTAATGCCAGCAAATACACAGGTTATGTCATAGTACCTAGGTGGTTCAATGTAGGAAGATGCAGAACAATAATATAGAAGACGTAAAATAAGAAAATCCTTTAAAAAAAGTTTTTTTTTTTAAATTTTAACTTACTCACTTAAATTTTCCCTCCAACTAATTAGTTTCTGCAATGGGATAAAGACAGTTACGTAATCTAACTCTCGAGAATTCATTGCGTCATCAGGGAGTCTATTCTCAGCTAAGACTCCAGGCAATGCGCGGACACTGTGGGCTCATATAAAAATAATAATAATTCGGTAGATGGAACAGCTAGCGGGTACTGAATTCCATGCACAGAAATCCTCACTGCCTCTAGTCAAACGGCCGATTCTAAAGAATCAATCACGTGACACAGAGGCTAGTCAGTAGGAATGGGATGTTAAGATGACAGACGCCTACAAACACCCCCCAAAAAAATTTAGAAGTGGTTTTGGCAGGTTTTCTCGACAAATCAGTGATTTGGAGATAAATATAGATAATTTAATATATCAACTAACATAAGCGCACAGATGTACGCTAATGCCAGCAAATACACAGGTTATGTCATAGTACCTAGGTGGTTCAATGCAGGAGGATGCAGAACAATAATATAGAAGACGTAAAATAAGAAAATCCTTTAAAAAAAGTTTTTTTTTTTAAATTTTAACTTACTCACTTAAATTTTCCCTCCAACTAATTAGTTTCTGCAATGGGATAAAGACAGTTACGTAATCTAACTCTCGAGAATTCATTGCGTCATCAGGGAGTCTATTCTCAGCTAAGACTCCAGGCAATGCGCGGACACTGTGGGCTCATATAAAAATAATAATAATTCGGTAGATGGAACAGCTAGCGGGTACTGAATTCCATGCACAGAAATCCTCACTTCCTCTAGTCAAATGGCCGATTCTAAAGAATCAATCACGTGACACAGAGGCTAGTCAGTAGGAATGGGATGGTAAGATGACAGACGCCTACAAACACCCCCCAAAAAAATTTAGAAGTGGTTTTGGCAGGTTTGCTCGACAAATCAGTGATTTGGAGATAAATATAGATAATTTAATATATCAACTAAGATAAGCGCACAGATGTACGCTAATGCCAGCAAATACACAGGTTATGTCATAGTACCTAGGTGGTTCAATGCAGGAGGATGCAGAACAATAATATAGAAGACGTAAAATAAAAAAATCCTTTAAAAAAAGTTTTTTAAAAAAAGTTTTAACTTACTTACTCTAAATTTTCACTCCAACTAATTAGTTTCTGCAATGGGATAAAGACAGTTACGTAATCTAACTGTTGAGAATTCATTGCGTCATCAGGGAGTCTATACTCAGCTAAGTCTCCAGGCAATGCGCGGACACTGGGGGCTCATATAAAAATAATAATAATTCGGTAGATGTAACAGTTAGCGGGGACTGAATTCCATGCACTGAAATCCTCACTGCCTCTAGTCAAATGGCCGATTCTAAAGAATCAATCACGTGACACAGAGGCTAGTCAGTAGGAATTGGATGGTAAGATGACAGACGCCTACTAACACCCCCCTAAAAAATTTAGAAGTGGTTTTGGCAGGTTTGCTCGACAATTCAGTGATTTGGAGATAAATATAGATAATTTAATATATCAACTAACATAAGCGCACAGATGTACGCTAATGCCAGCAAATACACAGGTTATGTCATAGTACCTAGGTGGTTCAATGCAGGAAGATGCAGAACAATAATATAGAAGACGTAAAATAAGAAAATCCTTTAAAAAAAGTTTTTTTTTTAAATTTTAACTTCTTACTTAGATTTTCACTCCAACTAATTAGTTTCTGCAATGGGATAAAGACAGTTACGTAATCTAACTGTCGAGAATTCATTGCGTCATCAGGGTGTCTATTCTCAGCTAAGTCTCCAGGCAATGCGCGGACACTGGGGGCTCATATAAAAATAATAATAATTGGGTAGATGGAACAGCTAGCGGGGACTGAATTCCATGCACTGAAATCCTCACTGCCTCTAGTCAAATGGCCGATTCTAAAGAATCAATCACGTGACACAGAGGCTAGTCAGTAGGAATGGGATGGTAAGATGACATACGCCTACAAACACCCCCCCAAAAAATTTAGAAGTGGTTTTGGCAGGTTTGCTCGACAAATCAGTGATTTGGAGATAAATATAGATAATTTAATATATCAACTAACATAAGCGCACAGATGTACGCTAATGCCAGCAAATACACAGGTTATGTCATAGTACCTAGGTGGTTCAATGCAGGAGGATGCAGAACAATAATATAGAAGACGTAAAATAAAAAAATCCTTTAAAACAAGTTTTTTTAAATAAGTTTTAACTTACTTACTCTAAATTTTCACTCCAACTAATTAGTTTCTGCAATGGGATAAAGACAGTTACGTAATCTAACTGTTGAGAATTCATTGCGTCATCAGGGAGTCTATACTCAGCTAAGTCTCCAGGCAATGCGCGGACACTGGGGGCTCATATAAAAATAATAATAATTCGGTAGATGTAACAGCTAGCGGGGACTAAATTCCATGCACTGAAATCCTCACTGCCTCTAGTCAAATGGCCGATTCTAAAGAATCAATCACGTGACACAGAGGCTAGTCAGTAGGAATGGGATGGTAAGATGACAGACGCCTACAAACACCCCCCAAAAAAATTTAGAAGTGGTTTTGGCAGGTTTGCTCGACAAATCAGTGATTTGGAGATAAATATAGATAATTTAATATATCAACTAAGATAAGCGCACAGATGTACGCTAATGCCAGCAAATACACAGGTTATGTCATAGTACCTAGGTGGTTCAATGCAGGAGGATGCAGAACAATAATATAGAAGACGTAAAATAAAAAAATCCTTTAAAAAAAGTTTTTTTAAAAAAGTTTTAACTTACTTACTCTAAATTTTCACTCCAACTAATTAGTTTCTGCAATGGGATAAAGACAGTTACGTAATCTAACTGTTGAGAATTCATTGCGTCATCAGGGAGTCTATACTCAGCTAAGTCTCCAGGCAATGCGCGGACACTGGGGGCTCATATAAAAATAATAATAATTCGGTAGATGTAACAGTTAGCGGGGACTGAATTCCATGCACTGAAATCCTCACTGCCTCTAGTCAAATGGCCGATTCTAAAGAATCAATCACGTGACACAGAGGCTAGTCAGTAGGAATTGGATGGTAAGATGACAGACGCCTACTAACACCCCCCTAAAAAATTTAGAAGTGGTTTTGGCAGGTTTGCTCGACAATTCAGTGATTTGGAGATAAATATAGATAATTTAATATATCAACTAACATAAGCGCACAGATGTACGCTAATGCCAGCAAATACACAGGTTATGTCATAGTACCTAGGTGGTTCAATGCAGGAAGATGCAGAACAATAATATAGAAGACGTAAAATAAGAAAATCCTTTAAAAAAAGTTTTTTTTTTAAATTTTAACTTCTTACTTAGATTTTCACTCCAACTAATTAGTTTCTGCAATGGGATAAAGACAGTTACGTAATCTAACTGTCGAGAATTCATTGCGTCATCAGGGTGTCTATTCTCAGCTAAGTCTCCAGGCAATGCGCGGACACTGGGGGCTCATATAAAAATAATAATAATTGGGTAGATGGAACAGCTAGCGGGGACTGAATTCCATGCACTGAAATCCTCACTGCCTCTAGTCAAATGGCCGATTCTAAAGAATCAATCACGTGACACAGAGGCTAGTCAGTAGGAATGGGATGGTAAGATGACATACGCCTACAAACACCCCCCCAAAAAATTTAGAAGTGGTTTTGGCAGGTTTGCTCGACAAATCAGTGATTTGGAGATAAATATAGATAATTTAATATATCAACTAACATAAGCGCACAGATGTACGCTAATGCCAGCAAATACACAGGTTATGTCATAGTACCTAGGTGGTTCAATGCAGGAGGATGCAGAACAATAATATAGAAGACGTAAAATAAAAAAATCCTTTAAAACAAGTTTTTTTAAATAAGTTTTAACTTACTTACTCTAAATTTTCACTCCAACTAATTAGTTTCTGCAATGGGATAAAGACAGTTACGTAATCTAACTGTTGAGAATTCATTGCGTCATCAGGGAGTCTATACTCAGCTAAGTCTCCAGGCAATGCGCGGACACTGGGGGCTCATATAAAAATAATAATAATTCGGTAGATGTAACAGCTAGCGGGGACTAAATTCCATGCACTGAAATCCTCACTGCCTCTAGTCAAATGGCCGATTCTAAAGAATCAATCACGTGACACAGAGGCTAGTCAGTAGGAATTGGATGGTAAGATGACAGACGCCTACTAACACCCCCCCCAAAAATTTAGAAGTGGTTTTGGCAGGTTTGCTCGACAATTCAGTGATTTGGAGATAAATATAGATAATTTAATATATCAACTAACATAAGCGCACAGATGTACGCTAATGCCAGCAAATACACAGGTTATGTCATAGTACCTAGGTGGTTCAATGCAGGAGGATGCAGAACAATAATATAGAAGACGTAAAATAAGAAAATCCTTTAAAAAAAGTTTTTTTTTTAAATTTTAACTTCTTACTTAGATTTTCACTCCAACTAATTAGTTTCTGCAATGGGATAAAGACAGTTACGTAATCTAACTGTCGAGAATTCATTGCGTCATCAGGGTGACTATTCTCAGCTAAGTCTCCAGGCAATGCGCGGACACTGGGGGCTCATATAAAAATAATAATAAATGGGTAGATGGAACAGCTAGCGGGGACTGAATTCCATGCACTGAAATCCTCACTGACTCTAGTCAAATGGCCGATTCTAAAGAATCAATCACGTGACACAGAGGCTAGTCAGTAGGAATGGGATGGTAAGATGACAGACGCCTACTAACACCCCCAAAAAAAATTTAGAAGTGGTTTTGGCAGGTTTTCTCGACAAATCAGTGATTTGGAGATAAATATAGATAATTTAATATATCAACTAACATAAGCGCACAGATGTACGCTAATGCCAGCAAATACACAGGTTATGTCATAGTACCTAGGTGGTTCAATGCAGGAGGATGCAGAACAATAATATAGAAGACGTAAAATAAGAAAATCCTTTAAAAAAAGTTTTTTTTTTAAAATTTTAACTTACTCACTTAAATTTTCCCTCCAACTAATTAGTTTCTGCAATGGGATAAAGACAGTTACGTAATCTAACTGTCGAGAATTCATTGCGTCATCAGGGTGTCTATTCTCAGCTAAGTCTCCAGGCAATGCGCGGACACTGGGGGCTCATATAAAAATAATAATAATTCGGTAGATGGAACAGCTAGCGGGGACTGATTTCCATGCACTGAAATCCTCACTGCCTCTAGTCAAATGGCCGATTCTAAAGAATCAATCACGTGACACAGAGGCTAGTCAGTAGGAATGGGATGGTAAGATGACAGACGCCTACTAACACCCCCAAAAAAAATTTAGAAGTGGTTTTGGCAGGTTTGCTCGACAAATCAGTGATTTGGAGATAAATATAGATAATTTAATATATCAACTAACATAAGCGCACAGATGTACGCTAATGCCAGCAAATACACAGGTTATGTCATAGTACCTAGGTGGTTCAATGCAGGAGGATGCAGAACAATAATATAGAAGACGTAATTTAAGAAAATCCTTTAAAAAAAGTTTGTTTTTTTTAATTTTAACTTACTTACTTAAATTTTCACTCCAACTAATTAGTTTCTGCAATGGGATAAAGACAGTTACGTAATCTAACTCTCGAGAATTCATTGCGTCATCAGGGAGTCTATTCTCAGCTAAGACTCCAGGCAATGCGCGGACACTGTGGGCTCATATAAAAATAATAATAATTCGGTAGATGGAACAGCTAGCGGGTACTGAATTCCATGCACAGAAATCCTCACTGCCTCTAGTCAAATGGCCGTTTCTAAAGAATCAATCACGTGACACAGAGGCTAGTCAGTAGGAATGGGATGGTAAGATGACAGACGCCTACTAACACCGCCAAAAAAAATTTAGAAGTGGTTTTGGCAGGTTTGCTCGACAAATCAGTGATTTGGAGATAAATATAGATAATTTAATATATCAACTAACATAAGCGCACAGATGTACGCTAATGCCAGCAAATACACAGGATATATCATAGTACCTAGGTGGTTCAATGCAGGAGGATGCAGAACAATAATATAGAAGACGTAAAATAAGAAAATCCTTTAAAAAAAGTTTTTTTTTTTAAATTTTAACTTACTTAAATTTTCACTCCAACTAATTAGTTTCTGCAATGGGATAAAGACAGTTACGTAATCTAACTGTCGAGAATCCATTGCGTCATCAGGGAGTCTATTCTCAGCTAAGTCTCCAGGCAATGCGCGGACACTGGGGGCTCATATAAAAATAATAATAATTCGGTAGATGGAACAGCTAGCGGGGACTGATTTCCATGCACAGAAATCCTCACTGCCTCTAGTCAAATGGCCGATTCTAAAGAATCAATCACGTGACACAGAGGCTAGTCAGTAGGAATTGGATGGTAAGATGACAGACGCCTACTAACACCCCCCCAAAAAATTTAGAAGTGGTTTTGGCAGGTTTGCTCGACAATTCAGTGATTTGGAGATAAATATAGATAATTTAATATATCAACTAACATAAGCGCACAGATGTACGCTAATGCCAGCAAATACACAGGTTATGTCATAGTACCTAGGTGGTTCAATGCAGGAGGATGCAGAACAATAATATAGAAGACGTAAAATAAGAAAATCCTTTAAAAAAAGTTTTTTTTTTAAATTTTAACTTCTTACTTAGATTTTCACTCCAACTAATTAGTTTCTGCAATGGGATAAAGACAGTTACGTAATCTAACTGTCGAGAATTCATTGCGTCATCAGGGTGTCTATTCTCAGCTAAGTCTCCAGGCAATGCGCGGACACTGGGGGCTCATATAAAAATAATAATAATTGGGTAGATGGAACAGCTAGCGGGGACTGAATTCCATGCACTGAAATCCTCACTGACTCTAGTCAAATGGCCGATTCTAAAGAATCAATCACGTGACACAGAGGCTAGTCAGTAGGAATGGGATGGTAAGATGACAGACGCCTACTAACACCCCCAAAAAAAATTTAGAAGTGGTTTTGGCAGGTTTGCTCGACAAATCAGTGATTTGGAGATAAATATAGATAATTTAATATATCAACTAACATAAGCGCACAGATGTACGCTAATGCCAGCAAATACACAGGTTATGTCATAGTACCTAGGTGGTTCAATGCAGGAGGATGCAGAACAATAATATAGAAGACGTAAAATAAGAAAATCCTTTAAAAAAAGTTTTTTTTTTTAAATTTTAACTTACTCACTTAAATTTTCCCTCCAACTAATTAGTTTCTGCAATGGGATAAAGACAGTTACGTAATCTAACTCTCGAGAATTCATTGCGTCATCAGGGAGTCTATTCTCAGCTAAGACTCCAGGCAATGCGCGGACACTGTGGGCTCATATAAAAATAATAATAATTCGGTAGATGGAACAGCTAGCGGGTACTGAATTCCATGCACAGAAATCCTCCCTGCCTCTAGTCAAACGGCCGATTCTAAAGAATCAATCACGTGACACAGAGGCTAGTCAGTAGGAATGGGATGGTAAGATGACAGACGCCTACAAACACCCCCCAAAAAAATTTAGAAGTGGTTTTGGCAGGTTTGCTCGACAAATCAGTGATTTGGAGATAAATATAGATAATTTAATATATCAACTAAGATAAGCGCACAGATGTACGCTAATGCCAGCAAATACACAGGTTATGTCATAGTACCTAGGTGGTTCAATGCAGGAGGATGCAGAACAATAATATAGAAGACGTAAAATAAAAAAATCCTTTAAAAAAAGTTTTTTTTAAAAAGTTTTAACTTACTTACTCTAAATTTTCACTCCAACTAATTAGTTTCTGCAATGGGATAAAGACAGTTACGTAATCTAACTGTTGAGAATTCATTGCGTCATCAGGGAGTCTATACTCAGCTAAGTCTCCAGGCAATGCGCGGACACTGGGGGCTCATATAAAAATAATAATAATTCGGTAGATGTAACAGCTAGCGGGGACTGATTTCCATGCACTGAAATCCTCACTGCCTCTAGTCAAATGGCCGATTCTAAAGAATCAATCAGGTGACACAGAGGCTAGTCAGTAGGAATTGGATGGTAAGATGACAGACGCCTACTAACACCCCCCCAAAAAAATTTAGAAGTGGTTTTGGCAGGTTTGCTCGACAATTCAGTGATTTGGAGATAAATATAGATAATTTAATATATCAACTAACATAAGCGCACAGATGTACGCTAATGCCAGCAAATACACAGGTTATGTCATAGTACCTAGGTGGTTCAATGCAGGAGGATGCAGAACAATAATATAGAAGACGTAATTTAAGAAAATCCTTTAAAAAAAGTTTGTTTTTTTTAATTTTAACTTACTTACTTAAATTTTCACTCCAACTAATTAGTTTCTGCAATGGGATAAAGACAGTTACGTATTCTAACTGTCGAGAATTCATTGCGTCATCAGGGAGTCTATTCTCAGCTAAGTCTCCAGGCAATGCGCGGACACTGGGGGCTCATATAAAAATAAAAATAATTGGGTAGATGGAACAGCTAGCGGGGACTGAATTCCATGCACTGAAATCCTCACTGACTCTAGTCAAATGGCCGATTCTAAAGAATCAATCACGTGACACAGAGGCTAGTCAGTAGGAATGGGATGGTAAGATGACAGACGCCTACTAACACCCCCAAAAAAAATTTAGAAGTGGTTTTGGCAGGTTTGCTCGACAAATCAGTGATTTGGAGATAAATATAGATAATTTAATATATCAACTAACATAAGCGCACAGATGTACGCTAATGCCAGCAAATACACAGGTTATGTCATAGTACCTAGGTGGTTCAATGCAGGAGGATGCAGAACAATAATATAGAAGACGTAAAATAAGAAAATCCTTTAAAAAATGTTTTTTTTTTTAAATTTTAACTTACTTACTTAAATTTTCACTCCAACTAATTAGTTTCTGCAATGGGATAAAGACAGTTACGTAATCTAACTGTCGAGAATTCATTGCGTCAACAGGGAGTCTATTCTCAGCTAAGTCTCCAGGCAATGCGCGGACACTGGGGGCTCATATAAAAATAATAATAATTCGGTAGATGGAACAGCTAGCGGGGACTGAAATCCATGCACTGAAGTCCTCACTGCCTCTAGTCAAATGGCCGATTCTAAAGAATCAATCACGTGACACATAGGCTAGTCAGTAGGAATGGGATGGTAAGATGACAGACGCATACTAACACCCCCCCAAAAAATTTAGAAGTGGTTTTGGCAGGTTTGCTCGATAAATCAGTGATTTGGAGATAAATATAGATAATTTAATATATCAACTAACATAAGCGCACAGATGTACGCTAATGCCAGCAAATACACAGGTTATGTCATAGTACCTACGTGGTTCAATGCAGGAGGATGCAGAACAATAATATAGAAGACGTAAAATAAGAAAATCCTTTAAAAAATGTTTGTTTTTTTAAATTTTAACTGACTTACTTAAATTTTCACTCCAACTAATTAGTTTCTGCAATGGGATAAAGACAGTTACGTAATCTAACTGTCGAGAATTCATTGTGTCATCAGGGAGTCTATTCTCAGCTAAGTCTCCAGGCAATGCGCGGACACTGGGGGCTCATATAAAAATAATAATAATTCGGTAGATGGAACAGCTAGCGGGGACTAAATTCCATGCACTGAAATCCTCACTGCCTCTAGTCAAATGGCCGATTCTAAAGAATCAATCACGTGACACAGAGGCTAGTCAGTAGGAATGGGATGGTAAGATGACATACGCCTACAAACACCCCCCCAAAAAATTTAGAAGTGGTTTTGGCAGGTTTGCTCGACAAATCAGTGATTTGGAGATAAATATAGATAATTTAATATATCAACTAACATAAGCGCACAGATGTACGCTAATGCCAGCAAATACACAGGTTATGTCATAGTACCTAGGTGGTTCAATGCAGGAGGATGCAGAACAATAATATAGAAGACGTAAAATAAAAAAATCCTTTAAAACAAGTTTTTTTAAAAAAGTTTTAACTTACTTACTCTAAATTTTCACTCCAACTAATTAGTTTCTGCAATGGGATAAAGACAGTTACGTAATCTAACTGTTGAGAATTCATTGCGTCATCAGGGAGTCTATACTCAGCTAAGTCTCCAGGCAATGCGCGGACACTGGGGGCTCATATAAAAATAATAATAATTCGGTAGATGTAACAGCTAGCGGGGACTAAATTCCATGCACTGAAATCCTCACTGCCTCTAGTCAAATGGCCGATTCTAAAGAATCAATCACGTGACACAGAGGCTAGTCAGTAGGAATTGGATGGTAAGATGACAGACGCCTACTAACACCCCCCCAAAAAATTTAGAAGTGGTTTTGGCAGGTTTGCTCGACAATTCAGTGATTTGGAGATAAATATAGATAATTTAATATATCAACTAACATAAGCGCACAGATGTACGCTAATGCCAGCAAATACACAGGTTATGTCATAGTACCTAGGTGGTTCAATGCAGGAAGATGCAGAACAATAATATAGAAGACGTAAAATAAGAAAATCCTTTAAAAAAAGTTTTTTTTTTAAATTTTAACTACTTACTTAGATTTTCACTCCAACTAATTAGTTTCTGCAATGGGATAAAGACAGTTACGTAATCTAACTGTCGAGAATTCATTGCGTCATCAGGGTGTCTATTCTCAGCTAAGTCTCCAGGCAATGCGCGGACTCTGGGGGCTCATATAAAAATAATAATAATTGGGTAGATGGAACAGCTAGCGGGGACTGAATTCCATGCACTGAAATCCTCACTGACTCTAGTCAAATGGCCGATTCTAAAGAATCAATCACGTGACACAGAAGCTAGTCAGTAGGAATGGGATGGTAAGATGACAGACGCCTACTAACACCCCCAAAAAAAATTTAGAAGTGGTTTTGGCAGGTTTGCTCGACAAATCAGTGATTTGGAGATAAATATAGATAATTTAATATATCAACTAACATAAGCGCACAGATGTACGCTAATGCCAGCAAATACACAGGTTATGTCATAGTACCTAGATGGTTCAATGCAGGAGGATGCAGAACAATAATATAGAAGACGTAAAATAAGAAAATCCTTTAAAAAAAGTTTTTTTTTTTAAATTTTAACTTACTCACTTAAATTTTCTCTCCAACTAATTAGTTTCTGCAATGGGATAAAGACAGTTACGTAATCTAACTCTCGAGAATTCATTGCGTCATCAGGGAGTCTATTCTCAGCTAAGACTCCAGGCAATGCGCGGACACTGTGGGCTCATATAAAAATAATAATAATTCGGTAGATGGAACAGCTAGCGGGTACTGAATTCCATGCACAGAAATCCTCACTGCCTCTAGTCAAATGGCCGATTCTAAAGAATCAATCACGTGACACAGAGGCTAGTCAGTAGGAATGGGATGGTAAGATGACAGACGCCTACAAACACCCCCCAAAAAAATTTAGAAGTGGTTTTGGCAGGTTTGCTCGACAAATCAGTGATTTGGAGATAAATATAGATAATTTAATATATCAACTAAGATAAGCGCACAGATGTACGCTAATGCCAGCAAATACACAGGTTATGTCATAGTACCTAGGTGGTTCAATGCAGGAGGATGCAGAACAATAATATAGAAGACGTAAAATAAAAAAATCCTTTAAAAAAAGTTTTTTTAAAAAAGTTTTAACTTACTTACTCTAAATTTTCACTCCAACTAATTAGTTTCTGCAATGGGATAAAGACAGTTACGTAATCTAACTGTTGAGAATTCATTGCGTCATCAGGGAGTCTATACTCAGCTAAGTCTCCAGGCAATGCGCGGACACTGGGGGCTCATATAAAAATAATAATAATTCGGTAGATGTAACAGCTAGCGGGGACTAAATTCCATGCACTGAAATCCTCACTGCCTCTAGTCAAATGGCCGATTCTAAAGAATCAATCACGTGACACAGAGGCTAGTCAGTAGGAATTGGATGGTAAGATGACAGACGCCTACTAACACCCCCCCAAAAAATTTAGAAGTGGTTTTGGCAGGTTTGCTCGACAATTCAGTGATTTGGAGATAAATATAGATAATTTAATATATCAACTAACATAAGCGCACAGATGTACGCTAATGCCAGCAAATACACAGGTTATGTCATAGTACCTAGGTGGTTCAATGCAGGAGGATGCAGAACAATAATATAGAAGACGTAAAATAAGAAAATCCTTTAAAAAAAGTTTTTTTTTTAAATTTTAACTTCTTACTTAGATTTTCACTCCAACTAATTAGTTTCTGCAATGGGATAAAGACAGTTACGTAATCTAACTGTCGAGAATTCATTGCGTCATCAGGGTGTCTATTCTCAGCTAAGTCTCCAGGCAATGCGCGGACACTGGGGGCTCATATAAAAATAATAATAATTCGGTAGATGGAACAGCTAGCGGGGACTGATTTCCATGCACTGAAATCCTCACTGCCTCTAGTCAAATGGCCGATTCTAAAGAATCAATCACGTGACACAGAGGCTAGTCAGTAGGAATGGGATGGTAAGATGACAGACGCCTACTAACACCCCCAAAAAAAATTTAGAAGTGGTTTTGGCAGGTTTGCTCGACAAATCAGTGATTTGGAGATAAATATAGATAATTTAATATATCAACTAACATAAGCGCACAGATGTACGCTAATGCCAGCAAATACACAGGTTATGTCATAGTACCTAGGTGGTTCAATGCAGGAGGATGCAGAACAATAATATAGAAGACGTAATTTAAGAAAATCCTTTAAAAAAAGTTTTTTTTTTTTTAATTTTAACTTACTTACTTAAATTTTCACTCCAACTAATTAGTTTCTGCAATGGGATAAAGACAGTTACGTATTCTAACTGTCGAGAATTCATTGCGTCATCAGGGAGTCTATTCTCAGCTAAGTCTCCAGGCAATGCGCGGACACTGGGGGCTCATATAAAAATAATAATAATTGGGTAGATGGAACAGCTAGCGGGGACTGAATTCCATGCACTGAAATCCTCACTGACTCTAGTCAAATGGCCGATTCTAAAGAATCAATCACGTGACACAGAGGCTAGTCAGTAGGAATGGGATGGTAAGATGACAGACGCCTACAAACACCCCCCAAAAAAATTTAGAAGTGGTTTTGGCAGGTTTGCTCGACAAATCAGTGATTTGGAGATAAATATAGATAATTTAATATATCAACTAACATAAGCGCACATATGTACACTAATGCCAGCAAATACACAGGTTATGTCATAGTACCTAGGTGGTTCAATGCAGGAGGATGCAGAACAATAATATAGAAGACGTAAAATAAGAAAATCCTTTAAAAAAAGTTTTTTTTTTTAAATTTTAACTTACTCACTTAAATTTTCACTCCAACTAATTAGTTTCTGCAATGGGATAAAGACAGTTACGTAATCTAACTCTCGAGAATTCATTGCGTCATCAGGGAGTCTATTCTCAGCTAAGACTCCAGGCAATGCGCGGACACTGTGGGCTCATATAAAAATAATAATAATTCGGTAGATGGAACAGCTAGCGGGTACTGAATTCCATGCACAGAAATCCTCACTGCCTCTAGTCAAATGGCCGTTTCTAAAGAATCAATCACGTGACACAGAGGCTAGTCAGTAGGAATGGGATGGTAAGATGACAGACGCCTACTAACACCGCCAAAAAAAATTTAGAAGTGGTTTTGGCAGGTTTGCTCGACAAATCAGTGATTTGGAGATAAATATAGATAATTTAATATATCAACTAACATAAGCGCACAGATGTACGCTAATGCCAGCAAATACACAGGATATATCATAGTACCTAGGTGGTTCAATGCAGGAGGATGCAGAACAATAATATAGAAGACGTAAAATAAGAAAATCCTTTAAAAAAAGTTTTTTTTTTTAAATTTTAACTTACTTAAATTTTCACTCCAACTAATTAGTTTCTGCAATGGGATAAAGACAGTTACGTAATCTAACTGTCGAGAATCCATTGCGTCATCAGGGAGTCTATTCTCAGCTAAGTCTCCAGGCAATGCGCGGACACTGGGGGCTCATATAAAAATAATAATAATTCGGTAGATGGAACAGCTAGCGGGGACTGATTTCCATGCACAGAAATCCTCACTGCCTCTAGTCAAATGGCCGATTCTAAAGAATCAATCACGTGACACAGAGGCTAGTCAGTAGGAATTGGATGGTAAGATGACAGACGCCTACTAACACCCCCCCAAAAAATTTAGAAGTGGTTTTGGCAGGTTTGCTCGACAATTCAGTGATTTGGAGATAAATATAGATAATTTAATATATCAACTAACATAAGCGCACAGATGTACGCTAATGCCAGCAAATACACAGGTTATGTCATAGTACCTAGGTGGTTCAATGCAGGAGGATGCAGAACAATAATATAGAAGACGTAAAATAAGAAAATCCTTTAAAAAAAGTTTTTTTTTTAAATTTTAAATTCTTACTTAGATTTTCACTCCAACTAATTAGTTTCTGCAATGGGATAAAGACAGTTACGTAATCTAACTGTCGAGAATTCATTGCGTCATCAGGGTGTCTATTCTCAGCTAAGTCTCCAGGCAATGCGCGGACACTGGGGGCTCATATAAAAATAATAATAATTGGGTAGATGGAACAGCTAGCGGGGACTGAATTCCATGCACTGAAATCCTCACTGACTCTAGTCAAATGGCCGATTCTAAAGAATCAATCACGTGACACAGAGGCTAGTCAGTAGGAATGGGATGGTAAGATGACAGACGCCTACTAACACCCCCAAAAAAAATTTAGAAGTGGTTTTGGCAGGTTTGCTCGACAAATCAGTGATTTGGAGATAAATATAGATAATTTAATATATCAACTAACATAAGCGCACAGATGTACGCTAATGCCAGCAAATACACAGGTTATGTCATAGTACCTAGGTGGTTCAATGCAGGAGGATGCAGAACAATAATATAGAAGACGTAAAATAAGAAAATCCTTTAAAAAAAGTTTTTTTTTTTAAATTTTAACTTACTCACTTAAATTTTCCCTCCAACTAATTAGTTTCTGCAATGGGATAAAGACAGTTACGTAATCTAACTCTCGAGAATTCATTGCGTCATCAGGGAGTCTATTCTCAGCTAAGACTCCAGGCAATGCGCGGACACTGTGGGCTCATATAAAAATAATAATAATTCGGTAGATGGAACAGCTAGCGGGTACTGAATTCCATGCACAGAAATCCTCACTGCCTCTAGTCAAACGGCCGATTCTAAAGAATCAATCACGTGACACAGAGGCTAGTCAGTAGGAATGGGATGGTAAGATGACAGACGCCTACAAACACCCCCCAAAAAAATTTAGAAGTGGTTTTGGCAGGTTTGCTCGACAAATCAGTGATTTGGAGATAAATATAGATAATTTAATATATCAACTAAGATAAGCGCACAGATGTACGCTAATGCCAGCAAATACACAGGTTATGTCATAGTACCTAGGTGGTTCAATGCAGGAGGATGCAGAACAATAATATAGAAGACGTAAAATAAAAAAATCCTTTAAAAAAAGTTTTTTTAAAAAAGTTTTAACTTACTTACTCTAAATTTTCACTCCAACTAATTAGTTTCTGCAATGGGATAAAGACAGTTACGTAATCTAACAGTTGAGAATTCATTGCGTCATCAGGGAGTCTATACTCAGCTAAGTCTCCAGGCAATGCGCGGACACTGGGGGCTCATATAAAAATAATAATAATTCGGTAGATGTAACAGCTAGCGGGGACTAAATTCCATGCACTGAAATCCTCACTGCCTCTAGTCAAATGGCCGATTCTAAAGAATCAATCAGGTGACACAGAGGCTAGTCAGTAGGAATTGGATGGTAAGATGACAGACGCCTACTAACACCCCCCCAAAAAATTTAGAAGTGGTTTTGGCAGGTTTGCTCGACAATTCAGTGATTTGGAGATAAATATAGATAATTTAATATATCAACTAACATAAGCGCACAGATGTACGCTAATGCCAGCAAATACACAGGTTATGTCATAGTACCTAGGTGGTTCAATGCAGGAGGATGCAGAACAATAATATAGAAGACGTAATTTAAGAAAATCCTTTAAAAAAAGTTTGTTTTTTTTAATTTTAACTTACTTACTTAAATTTTCACTCCAACTAATTAGTTTCTGCAATGGGATAAAGACAGTTACGTATTCTAACTGTCGAGAATTCATTGCGTCATCAGGGAGTCTATTCTCAGCTAAGTCTCCAGGCAATGCGCGGACACTGGGGGCTCATATAAAAATAATAATAATTCGGTAGATGGAACAGCTAGCGGGGACTGAATTCCATGCACTGAAATCCTCACTGACTCTAGTCAAATGGCCGATTCTAAAGAATCAATCACGTGACACAGAGGCTAGTCAGTAGGAATGGGATGGTAAGATGACAGACGCCTACTAACACCCCCAAAAAAAATTTAGAAGTGGTTTTGGCAGGTTTGCTCGAAAAATCAGTGATTTGGAGATAAATATAGATAATTTAATATATCAACTAACATAAGCGCACAGATGTACGCTAATGCCAGCAAATACACAGGTTATGTCATAGTACCTAGGTGGTTCAATGCAGGAGGATGCAGAACAATAATATAGAAGACGTAAAATAAGAAAATCCTTTAAAAAAAGTTTTTTTTTTTTAATTTTAACTTACTCACTTAAATTTTCACTCCAACTAATTAGTTTCTGCAATGGGATAAAGACAGTTACGTAATCTAACTCTCGAGAATTCATTGCGTCATCAGGGAGTCTATTCTCAGCTAAGACTCCAGGCAATGCGCGGACACTGTGGGCTCATATAAAAATAATAATAATTCGGTAGATGGAACAGCTAGCGGGTACTGAATTCCATGCACAGAAATCCTCACTGCCTCTAGTCAAATGGCCGTTTCTAAAGAATCAATCACGTGACACAGAGGCTAGTCAGTAGGAATGGGATGGTAAGATGACAGACGCCTACTAACACCGCCAAAAAAAATTTAGAAGTGGTTTTGGCAGGTTTGCTCGACAAATCAGTGATTTGGAGATAAATATAGATAATTTAATATATCAACTAACATAAGCGCACAGATGTACGCTAATGCCAGCAAATACACAGGATATATCATAGTACCTAGGTGGTTCAATGCAGGAGGATGCAGAACAATAATATAGAAGACGTAAAATAAGAAAATCCTTTAAAAAAAGTTTTTTTTTTTAAATTTTAACTTACTTAAATTTTCACTCCAACTAATTAGTTTCTGCAATGGGATAAAGACAGTTACGTAATCTAACTGTCGAGAATCCATTGCGTCATCAGGGAGTCTATTTTCAGCTAAGTCTCCAGGCAATGCGCGGACACTGGGGGCTCATATAAAAATAATAATAATTCGGTAGATGGAACAGCTAGCGGGGACTGAATTCCATGCACTAAAATCCTCACTGCCTCTAGTCAAATGGCCGATTCTAAAGAATCAATCACGTGACACAGAGGCTAGTCAGTAGGAATTGGATGGTAAGATGACAGACGCCTACAAACACCCCCCCAAAAAATTTAGAAGTGGTTTTGGCAGGATTGCTCGACAAATCAGTGATTTTGAGATAAATATAGATAATTTAATATATCAACTAACATAAGCGCACAGATGTACGCTAATGCCAGCAAATACACAGGTTATGTCATAGTACCTAGGTGGTTCAATGCAGGAGGATGCAGAACAATAATATAGAAGACGTAAAATAAGAAAATCCTTTAAAAATGTTTTTTTTTTTAAATTTTAACTTACTTACTTAAATTTTCACTCCAACTAATTAGTTTCTGCAATGGGATAAAGAAAGTTACGTAATCTAACTGTCGAGAATTCATTGCGTCATCAGGGAGTCTATTCTCAGCTAAGTCTCCAGGCAATGCGCGGACACTGGGGGTTCATATAAAAATAATAATAATTCGGTAGATGGAACAGCTAGCGGGGACAGAATTCCATGCACTGAAGTCCTCACTGCCTCTAGTCAAATGGCCGATTCTAAAGAATCAATCACGTGACACAGAGGCTAGTCAGTAGGAATGGGATGGTAAGATGACAGACGCCTACTAACACCCCCAAAAAAAATTTAGAAGTGGTTTTGGCAGGTTTGCTCGACAAATCAGTGATTTGGAGATAAATATAGATAATTTAATATATCAACTAACATAAGCGCACAGATGTACGCTAATGCCAGCAAATACACAGGTTATGTCATAGTACCTAGGTGGTTCAATGCAGGAGGATGCAGAACAATAATATAGAAGACGTAAAATAAGAAAATCCTTTAAAAAAGTTTTTTTTTTTAAATTTTAACTTACTTACTTAAATTTTCACTCCAACTAATTAGTTTCTGCAATGGGATGAAGACAGTTACGTAATCTAACTGTCGAGAATTCATTGCGTCATCAGGGAGTCTATTCTCAGCTAAGTCTCCAGGCAATGCGCGGACACTGGGGGCTCATATAAAAATAATAGTAATTCGGTAGATGGAACAGCTAGCGGGGACTGAATTCCATGCACTGAAATCCTCACGGCCTCTAGTCAAATGGCCGATTCTAAAGAATCAATCACGTGACACAGAGGCTAGTCAGTAGGAATGGGATGGTAAGATGACAGACGCCTACAAACACCCCCCAAAAAAATTTAGAAGTGGTTTTGGCAGGTTTGCTCGACAAATCAGTGATTTGGAGATAAATATAGATAATTTAATATATCAACTAACATAAGCGCACAGATGTACGCTAATGCCAGCAAATACACAGGTTATTTCATATTACCTAGGTGGTTCAATGCAGGAGGATGCAGAACAATAATATAGAAGACGTAAAATAAAAAAATCCTTTAAAAAAATTTTTTTTAAAAAAGTTTTAACTTACTTACTCTAAATTTTCACTCCAACTAATTAGATTCTGCAATGGGATAAAGACAGTTACGTAACCTAACTGTCGAGAATTCATTGCGTCATCAGGGAGTCTATTCTCAGCTAAGTCTCCAGGCAATGCGCGGACACTAGGGGCTCATATAAAAATAATAATAATTCGGTAGATGGAACAGCTAGCGGGGACTGAATTCCATGCACCGAAATCCTCACTGCCTCTAGTCAAATGGCCGATTCTAAAGAATCAATAACGTGACACAGAGGCTAGTCAGTAGAAATGAGATGGTAAGATGACAGACGCCTACAAACACCCCCCAAAAAAATTTAGAAGTGGTTTTGGCAGGTTTGCTCGACAAATCAGTGATTTGGAGATAAATATAGATAATGTAATATATCAACTAACATAAGCGCACAGATGTACGCTAATGCCAGGAAATACACAGGTTATGTCATAGTACCTAGGTGGTTCAATGCAGGAGGATGCAGAACAATAATATAGAAGACGTAAAATAAAAAAATTATTTAAATAAAGTTTTTAAAAAAAAATTTTAACTTACTTAAATTTTCACTCCAACTAATTAGTTTCTGCAATGGGATAAAGACAGTTACGTAATCTAACTGTCGAGAATTCATTGCGTCATCAGGGAGTCTATTCTCAGCCAAGTCTCCAGGCAAAGCGCGGACACTGGGGGCTCATATAAAAATAATAATAATTCGGTAGATGGAACAGCTAGCGGGGACTGAATTCCATGCACTGAAATCCTCACTGCCTCTAGTCAAATGGCCGATTCTAAAGAATCAATCACGTGACACAGAGGCTAGTCAGTAGGAATGGGATGGTAAGATGACAGACGCCTACTAACACCCCGAAAAAAAATTTAGAAGTGGTTTTGGCAGGTTTGCTCGACAAATCAGTGATTTGGAGATAAATATAGATAATTTAATATATCAACTAACATAAGCGCACAGATGTACGCTAATGCCAGCAAATACACAGGTTATGTCATAGTACCTAGGTGGTTCAATGCAGGAGGATGCAGAACAATAATATAGAAGACGTAAAATAGGAAAATCCTTTAGAAAAAGTTTTTTTTTTAAAATTTTAACTTACTTACTTAAACTTTCACTCCAACTAATTAGTTTCTGCAATGGGATAAAGATAGTTACGTAATCTAACTGTCGAGAATTCATTGCGTCATCAGGGAGTCTATTCTCAGCTAAGTCTCCAGGCAATGCGCGGACACTGGGGGCTCATATAAAAATAATAATAATTCGGTAGATGGAACAGCTAGCGGGGACTGAATTCCATGCACTGAAATCCTCACTGCCTCTAGTCAAATGGCCGATTCTAAAGAATCAATCACGTGACACAGAGGCTAGTCAGTAGGAATGGGATGGTAAGATGACAGACGCCTACTAACACCCCCCAAAAAATTTAGAAGTGGTTTGGCAGGTTTGCTCGACAAATCAGTGATTTGGAGATAAATATAGATAATTTAATATATCAACTAACATAAGCGCACAGATGTACGCTAATGCCAGCAAATACACAGGTTATGTCATAGTACCTAGGTGGTTCAATGCAGGAGGATGCAGAACAATAATATAGAAGACGTAAAATAAGAAAATCCTTTAAAAAAAGTTTTAAAAAAAATATTTTAACTTACTTAAATTTTCACTCCAACTAATTAGTTTCTGCAATGGGATAAAGACAGTTACGTAATCTAACTGTCGAGAATTCATTGCGTCATCAGGGAGTCTATTCTCAGCCAAGTCTCCAGGCAATGCGCGGACACTGGGGGCTCATATAAAAATAATAATAATTCGGTAGATGGACCAGCTAGCGGGGACTGAATTCCATGCACTGAAATCCTCACTGCCTCTAGTCAAATGGCCGATTCTAAAGAATCAATCACGTGACACAGAGGCTAGTCAGTAGGAATGGGATGGTAAGATGACAGACGCCTACTAACACCCCCAAAAAAAATTTAGAAGTGGTTTTGGCAGGTTTGCTCGACAAATCAGTGATTTGGAGATAAATATAGATAATTTAATATATCAACTAACATAAGCGCACAGATGTACGCTAATGCCAGCAAATACACAGGTTATGTCATAGTACCTAGGTGGTTCAATGCAGGAGGATGCAGAACAATAATATAGAAGACGTAAAATAGGAAAATCCTTTAGAAAAAGTTTTTTTTTTTTAATTTTAGCTTACTTACTTAAACTTTCACTCCAACTAATTAGTTTCTGCAATGGGATAAAGATAGTTACGTAATCTAACTGTCGAGAATTCATTGCGTCATCAGGGAGTCTATTCTCAGCTAAGTCTCCAGGCAATGCGCGGACACTGGGGGCTCATATAAAAATAATAATAATGCGGTAGATGGAACAGCTAGCGGGGACTGAATTCCATGCACTGAAATCCTCACTGCCTCTAGTCAAATGGCCGATTCTAAAGAATCAATCACGTGACACAGAGGCTAGTCAGTAGGAATGGGATGGTAAGATGACAGACGCCTACTAACACCCCCAAAAAAAATTTAGAAGTGGTTTGGCAGGTTTGCTCGACAAATCAGTGATTTGGAGATAAATATAGATAATTTAATATATCAACTAACATAAGCGCACAGATGTACGCTAATGCCAGCAAATACACAGGTTATGTCATAGTACCTAGGTGGTTCAATGCAGGAGGATGCAGAACAATAATATAGAAGACGTAAAATAAGAAAATCCTTTAAAAAAAGTTTTTAAAAAAAAATTTTAACTTACTTAAATTTTCACTCCAACTAATTACTTTCTGCAATGGGATAAAGACAGTTACGTAATCTAACTGTCGAGAATTCATTGCGTCATCAGGGAGTCTATTCTCAGCCAAGTCTCCAGGCAATGCGCGGACACTGGGGGCTCATATAAAAATAATAATAATTCGGTAGATGGAACAGCTAGCGGGGACTGAATTCCATGCACTGAAATCCTCACTGCCTCTAGTCAAATGGCCGATTCTAAAGAATCAATCACGTGACACAGAGGCTAGTCAGTAGGAATGGGATGGTAAGATGACAGACGCCTACTAACACCCCCAAAAAAAATTTAGAAGTGGTTTTGGCAGGTTTGCTCGACAAATCAGTGATTTGGAGATAAATATAGATAATTTAATATATCAACTAACATAAGCGCACAGATGTACGCTAATGCCAGCAAATACACAGGTTATGTCATAGTACCTAGGTGGTTCAATGCAGGAGGATGCAGAACAATAATATAGAAGACGTAAAATAGGAAAATCCTTTAGAAAAAGTTTTTTTTTTTTAATTTTAGCTTACTTACTTAAACTTTCACTCCAACTAATTAGTTTTTGCAATGGGATAAAGATAGTTACGTAATCTAACTGTCGAGAATTCATTGCGTCATCAGGGAGTCTATTCTCAGCTAAGTCTCCAGGCAATGCGCGGACACTGGGGGCTCATATAAAAATAATAATAATGCGGTAGATGGAACAGCTAGCGGGGACTGAATTCCATGCACTGAAATCCTCACTGCCTCTAGTCAAATGGCCGATTCTAAAGAATCAATCACGTGACACAGAGGCTAGTCAGTAGGAATGGGATGGTAAGATGACAGACGCCTACTAACACCCCCCAAAAAAATTTAGAAGTGGTTTGGCAGGTTTGCTCGACAAATCAGTGATTTGGAGATAAATATAGATAATTTAATATATCAACTAACATAAGCGCACAGATGTACGCTAATGCCAGCAAATACACAGGTTATGTCATAGTACCTAGGTGGTTCAATGCAGGAGGATGCAGAACAATAATATAGAAGACGTAAAATAAGAAAATCCTTTAAAAAAAGTTTTTAAAAAAAAATTTTAACTTACTTAAATTTTCACTCCAACTAATTAGTTTCTGCAATGGGATAAAGACAGTTACGTAATCTAACTGTCGAGAATTCATTGCGTCATCAGGGAGTCTATTCTCAGCCAAGTCTCCAGGCAATGCGCGGACACTGGGGGCTCATATAAAAATAATAATAATTCGGTAGATGGAACAGCTAGCGGGGACTGAATTCCATGCACTGAAATCCTCACTGCCTCTAGTCAAATGGCCGATTCTAAAGAATCAATCACGTGACACAGAGGCTAGTCAGTAGGAATGGGATGGTAAGATGACAGACGCCTACTAACACCCCCCAAAAAAATTTAGAAGTGGTTTTGGCAGGTTTGCTCGACAAATCAGTGATTTGGAGATAAATATAGATAATTTAATATATCAACTAACATAAGCGCACAGATGTACGCTAATGCCAGCAAATACACAGGTTATGTCATAGTACCTAGGTGGTTCAATGCAGGAGGATGCAGAACAATAATATAGAAGACGTAAAATAGGAAAATCCTTTAGAAAAAGTTTTTTTTTTAAAATTTTAACTTACTTACTTAAACTTTCACTCCAACTAATTAGTTTCTGCAATGGGATAAAGATAGTTACGTAATCTAACTGTCGAGAATTCATTGCGTCATCAGGGAGTCTATTCTCAGCTAAGTCTCCAGGCAATGCGCGGACACTGGGGGCTCATATAAAAATAATAATAATTCGGTAGATGGAACAGCTAGCGGGGACTGAATTCCATGCACTGAAATCCTCACTGCCTCTAGTCAAATGGCCGATTCTAAAGAATCAATCACGTGACACAGAGGCTAGTCAGTAGGAATGGGATGGTAAGATGACAGACGCCTACTAACACCCCCAAAAAAAATTTAGAAGTGGTTTGGCAGGTTTGCTCGACAAATCAGTGATTTGGAGATAAATATAGATAATTTAATATATCAACTAACATAAGCGCACAGATGTACGCTAATGCCAGCAAATACACAGGTTATGTCATAGTACCTAGGTGGTTCAATGCAGGAGGATGCAGAACAATAATATAGAAGATGTAAAATAAGAAAATCCTTTAAAAAAAGTTTTTTTTTTTAAATTTCAACTTACTTAAATTTTCACTCCAACTAATTAGTTTCTGCAATGGGATAAAGACAGTTACGTAATCTAACTGTCGAGAATTCATTGCGTCATCAGGGAGTCTATTCTCAGCTAAGTCTCCAGTCAATGCGCGGACACTGGGGGCTCATATAAAAATAATAATAATTCGGTAGATGGAACAGCTAGCGGGGACTGAATTCCATGCACTGAAATCCTCACTGCCTCTAGTCAAATGGCCGATTCTAAAGAATCAATCACGTGACACAGAGGCTAGTCAGTAGGAATGGGATGGTAAGATGACAGACGCCTACTAACACCCCCCGAAAAAATTTAGAAGTGGTTTTGGCAGGTTTGCTCGACAAATCAGTGATTTGGAGATAAATATAGATAATTTAATATATCAACTAACATAAGCGCACAGATGTACGCTAATGCCAGCAAATACACAGGTTATGTCATAGTACCTAGGTGGTTCAATGCAGGAGGATGCAGAACAATAATATAGAAGACGTAAAATAAAAAAATCCTTTAAAAAAAGTTTTTTAAAAAAAGTTTTAATTTACTTACTCTAAATTTTCACTCCAACTAATTAGTTTCTGCAATGGGATAAAGACAGTTACGTAATCTAACTGTCGAGAATTCATTGCGTCATCAGGGAGTCTATTCTCAGCTAAGTCTCCAGGCAATGCGCGGACACTGGGGGCTCATATAAAAATAATAATAATTCAGTAGATGGAACAGCTAGCGGGGACTGAATTCCATGCACTGAAATCCTCACTGCCTCTAGTCAAATGGCCGATTCTAAAGAATCAATCACGTGACACAGAGGCTAGTCAGTAGGAATGGGATGGTAAGATGACAGACGCCTACTAACACCCCCCAAAAAAATTTAGAAGTGGTTTTGGCAGGTTTGCTCGACAAATCAGTGATTTGGAGATAAATATAGATAATTTAATATATCAACTAACATAAGCGCACAGATGTACGCTAATGCCAGCAAATACACAGGTTATGTCATAGTACCTAGGTGGTTCAATGCAGGAGGATGCAGAACAATAATATAGAAGACGTAAAATAAGAAAATCCTTTAAAAAAAGTTTTTTTTAAACCTGCCAAACCACTTCTAAATTTTTTTTGGGGGTGTTAGTGGGCGTCTGTCATCTTACCATCCCATTCCTACTGACTAGCCTCTGTGTCACGTGATTGATTCTTTAGAATCGGCCATTTGATAAGAGGCAGGGAGGATTTCAGTGCATGGAATTCAGTCCCCGCTAGCTGTTCCATCTACCGAATTATTATTATTTTTATATGAGCCCCCAGTGTCCGCGCATTGACTGGAGACTTAGCTGAGAATAGACTCCCTGATGACGCAATGAATTCTCGACAGTTAGATTACGTAACTGTCTTTATCCCATTGCAGAAACTAATTATTTGGAGTGAAAATTTAAGTAAGTAAGTTAAAATTAAAAAAAAACACCTTTTTTTAAAGGATTTTCTTATTTTACGTCTTCTATATTATTGTTCTGCATCCTCCTACATTGAACCATCTAGGTACTATGACATAACCTGTGTATTTGCTGGCATTAGCGTACATCTGTGCGCTTATGTTAGTTGATATATTAAATTATCTATATTTATCTCCAAATCACTGATTTGTCGAGCAAACCTGCCAAAACCACTTCTAAATTTTTTTGGGGGGTGTTAGTAGCCGTCTGCCATCTTACCATCCCATTCCTACTGACTAGCCTCTGTGTCACGTGATTGATTCTTTAGAATCGGCCATTTGACTAGAGGCAGTGAGGATTTCAGTGCATGGAATTCAGTCCCCGCTAGCTGTTCCATCTACCGAATTATTATTATTTTTATATGAGCCCCCAGTGTCCGCGCATTGCCTGGAGACTTAGCTGAGAATAGACTCCCTGATGACGCAATGAATTCTCGACAGTTAGATTACGTAACTGTCTTTATCCCATGGCAGAAACTAATTAGTTGGAGTGAAAATTTAAGTAAGTAAGTTAAAATTAAAAAAAAAAAACATTTTTTAAAGGATTTTCTTATTTTACGTCTTCTATATTATTGTTCTGGATCCTCCTGCATTGAACCACCTAGGTACTATGACATAACCAGTGTATTTGCTGGCATTAGCGTACATCTGTGCGCTTATGTTAGTTGATATATTAAATTATCTATATTTATCTCCAAATCACTGATTTGTCGAGCAAACCTGCCAAAACCACTTCTAAATTTTTTTGGGGGGTGTTAGTAGGCGTCTGTCATCTTACCATCCCATTCCTACTGACTAGCCTCTGTGTCACGTGATTGATTCTTTAGAATCGGCCATTTGACTAGAGGCAGTGAGGATTTCAGTGCATGGAATTCAGTCCCCGCTAGCTGTTCCATCTACTGAATTATTATTATTTTTATATGAGCCCCCAGTGTCCGCGCATTGCCTGGAGACTTGGCTGAGAATAGACTCCCTGATGACGCAATGAATTCTCGACAGTTAGATTACGTAACTGTCTTTATCCCATTGCAGAAACTAATTAGTTGGAGTGAAAATTTAAGTAAGTAAGTTAAAATTTTTTCTAAAAAACTTTTTTTAAAGGATTTTCTTATTTTACGTCTTCTATATTATTGTTCTGCATCCTCCTGCATTGAACCACCTAGGTACTATGACATAACCTGTGTATTTGCTGGCATTAGCGTACATCTGTGCGCTTATGTTAGTTGATATATTAAATTATCTATATTTATCTCCAAATCACTGATTTGTCGAGCAAACCTGCCAAAACCACTTCTAAATTTTTTTTGGGGGTGTTAGTAGGCGTCTGTCATCTTACCATCCCATTCCTACTGACTAGCCTCTGTGTCACGTGATTGATTCTTTAGAATCGGCCATTTGACTAGAGGCAGTGAGGATTTCAGTGCATGGAATTCAGTCCCCGCTAGCTGTTCCATCTACTGAATTATTATTATTTTTATATGAGCCCCCAGTGTCCGCGCATTGCCTGGTGACTTGGCTGAGAATAGACTCCCTGATGACGCAATGAATTCTCGACAGTTAGATTAGGTAACTGTCTTTATCCCATTGCAGAAACTAATTAGTTGGAGTGAAAATTTAAGTAAGTAAGTTAAAATTTTTTCTAAAAAACTTTTTTTAAAGGATTTTCTTATTTTACGTCTTCTATATTATTGTTCTGCATCCTCCTGCATTGAACCACTTAGGTACTATGACATAACCTGTGTATTTGCTGGCATTAGCGTACATCTGTGCGCTTATGTTAGTTGATATATTAAATTATCTATATTTATCTCCAAATCACTGATTTGTCGAGCAAACCTGCCAAAACCACTTCTAAATTTTTTTGGGGGGTGTTAGTAGGCGTCTGTCATCTTACCATCCCATTCCTACTGACTAGCCTCTGTGTCACGTGATTGATTCTTTAGAATCGGCCATTTGACTAGAGGCAGTGAGGATTTCAGTGCATGGAATTCTGTCCCCGCTAGCTGTTCCATCTACCGAATTATTATTAATTTTATATGAGCCCCCAGTGTCCGCGCATTGTCTGGAGACTTAGCTGAAAATAGACTCCCTGATGACGCAATGAATTCTCGACAGTTAGATTACGTAACTGTCTTTATCGCATTGCAGAAACTAATTAGTTGGAGTGAAAATTTAAGTAAGTAAGTTAAAATTAAAAATAAAAAACTTTTTTTAAAGGATTTTCTTATTTTACATCTTCTATATTATTGTTCTGCATCCTCCTGCATTGAACCACCTAGGTACTATGACATAACCTGTGTATCTGCTGGCATTAGCGTACATCTGTGCGCTTATGTTAGTTGATATATTAAATTATCTATATTTATCTCCAAATCACTGATTTGTCGAGCAAACCTGCCAAAACCACTTCTAAATTTTTTTTGGGCGTGTTAGTAGGCGTCTGTCATCTTACCATCCGATTCCTACTGACTAGCCTCTGTGTCACGTGATTGATTCTTTAGAATCGGCCATTTGACTAGAGGCAGTGAGGATTTCAGTGCATGGAATTCAGTCCCCGCTAGCTGTTCCATCTACCGAAAAGCCATAGTGGATAAACTAGGCCTGGAAAAGTATACCCAACCATATACCCCTAGGCAACCCAGGTTCACCCTTAAAGACCATAAGGCTGACTTCATTAGTAAACCCTCCGTTAGATTAATTAGCCCATCGAAGTCAGATATAGGGATTATCAGTAAAAACATTTTAGACGGCGTTATACCTACCATCAGGAGGAAAATAAATCTAGAGCTATTGGAGAATACGGAAGAGATTTGAAATGGTTCTCAAGCCTTAGCAACCATAAATCCCTTAAATTTATACAATTCGACATCGATGCGTACTACACCTCAATCTCCCCCATACTCCTTAATAAGGCCCTAATCATGGCCATGCAGAAAAGTGACCTCACTAGGTCTCAAATTGATGTCATTCTTGCGGCCCGGAAAACGATAATCACATTTGAGGTCGAATTGTGGACCCGCAAGAATACGCCCAATAACTTCGACATCACAATGGGATCTAGTGACTCTGCACAAGTAACGGACCTGGTCGGATTGTACATCTTAAAGGAGTTACATGAGACATTACCGCACTTGAAAGGCGGATTATATCGTGATGACGCCCTCTCGAGTATAAAAAGTGCAATATAGAAAGAACTAGGAAACAGTTACGTAGGTTCTTTAAAAGCTTTAATCTACGTATTACCATAGATGCAAATGACAAAACAGTAAACTTCCTAGACGCCAGCCTTGACCTAGAAACTAAAACATTTGCACCCTACCATGAACCCATTGATAGACTAACATATGTAAATGCCAGCTCCAACCACCCTCAAATCAGTCCTAAACGCTATTCCCAGGGGGTCTCTAATAGAATTAGCAGACTCTCCTGTAATGAGAGTATCTTCAACTCCAATGCAGAGTATTATGACAGGGCCCTAGCAGAATCTGGTTACCGGAATGGATTATCATATATACATAAGGGCTCCCAAACCACGAGTGTGAAACCTACCAACATAATCACGCATAGTATGGCCACAAAGCCTAACTAACTTAGAGGCAAGAATAATAGTAAGAACCCTAATGGCGGTAACCCAGCTAAATGTAAACCACGTAGAGACAATAATAAAGTCCCTCACCACAACTCTAAAGCAGCAAATGGTCATGCCATGAATATAAACCATCCGGACATAAGCAAAACTGACAGCGCCACTAACTTTAATAACGGAACCCTACGAAATAGTATGCACAGTAACGAGACTCACCCCATAAATAAGGAAAATAGAAGAAGGAAAAACATGTATTTTAACCGACCTTTTAACTCTGAGGTCTTTACTAACCTCCCCAGAGTATTCTTCTCATTATTAGAAAAAACTTCCCACCAGGCAGTAGATATCGCAACATAATTAACAAAAACGTGATTAAATTATCCTATTCGACCACACCTAACCTCGCATCACACCTAGCACGCACGAACATTAGGAAAACTAAGGAAGATTTCGAAGCAATTTAAATGGCAGTTAACCACCAGCAACCGACTACACTGGAAAATGGGCAACATAATAGCATCACTGACCCATCTAATGATATAGAGGCACTTAGTGATAATGCTAGTAACCACTGTTCGAGAGGTACGCTAACTGATCGAACCCGCAGTTGCAATTGTAGGCGGAGTGGTAATTGTCCCCTAAGGGGGGCTTGCCTCATGAAAAACATCGTATATGCATGTGACGTAACCACACACAACTCTACCAAAACATATATAGGAGCAACGTCCAATACATTTAGAACTAGATTTAACGCGCATATGTACAAATTTAGACACGATAGACATAATAATGCAACCTCAGTGGTGGGATACATCTCCTTCTTAAAAAATAATAGTACCCCATACCATACAAACTTTTTTGGAGGAAGCTTCCTAGATCCACGCCATACCAACCGCAGAGCGGGAGTTGTGACCTGTGTTTACTGGAATGCCATGCCATAATACACGCTAAACTGAACCTGCTTAACAGGAAATCGGAAATGTTCTCCTCTTGCCAACACATAATCCTGGTTTCATTCTTCTATTTTAAACATAGCACATAGACGTACCATATATTACACAACCCCCACCTAGACGTACCCCTCCTTGACTATAGCTTCCCCCCAACCCATAACCCAGATAGATGGGTAGCCTGAGGGTGGAACAGTCCCCTACAAGGATGGTGTTTGTGTGTGTGCGTATGTGTGTGTCTGTGTGTGTCTGTGTGTGTGTCTATCCTCCTTTTCTCTCTCACACCCACACACACACAGACATGGGTATGTATGTGTGCGTACGTGTGTGAATGCATGCATGCATATGTGCGTGTATTGTATACATGTATATTGTATGTATATATATATATATATATGTATATTGTATGCATCTGTATTATATTGTGTGTATGTGTATATGTGGTATGTATGTGTATATGTATATGTATGTGTATATGTGTATGTGTGTGTGTATGATATGTATATGTGTGTGTATGTATGAATATTTTTTTCTGTAGAAGTCTTCTCTATATGTGGTATTTGGCATGAATTCCTCCTATAATACTCCTCTTTGAGAGGAGCACGATATGTGGAGTAACATATATGTATTGTCGCAGTTGAAACTGAGAACCACCACCCCTCCTGCTGACCCAAATATTTACTGAGGACCAGAATACCATTCTCCACAATATAAGACAGGAATGTGCTTGCCCGACTATTGATGGCCATAACATCACATTCCAAGGTAATGGCAAAACACAGTGAATAGTAGACATGACCAGAACACCACAACATGCACATCGGAGCAACAGAGATATAACATCAATAAGCGAGTCAATTTTTTGAGTTGAAATACATATAGATATGTGTCTGTGTGTATCGGACACACGTACATATAAAGAAACTGCTGACTTAAATGTACCTGTCATGCCTGTCTGAATTCCTAAGAGAAGTTCCGGTCAGTTACTATCTTGACCGATTACCCTCACAATTACTACGTATAAATATGTGTCTGTGTGTATCGGACACACGTACACATAAAGAAACTGCTGACCTAAATGTACCTGTCATGCCTGTCTGAATTCCTAAGAGAATTCTCGGTCAGTTACTATGTTGACCGATTACCCTCACAATTACTACGTAGCGGTTCTTGCACGTGACTGCTGGACCCGGATGAAACGAAGACGAAGAATTTCATTGCGTACCGTTTTGCACCACAGATGCGATCTCACTCTGCCTCGTTAATGTTCAATCGACACCAAAGTTCTACGTTCGGGGCAATAGAATTGAATCCAACCACCGACAACATAGTTGGATGACCGATAATCACACCAAACCGGAGTATTGTGATCCTTGTGATTTCGAGATATGCAACCACTGACACTCTTACGAAGACCAGAAAACCATACTCCATAATATTGAACCAAGTGATTGATTTGCGCGACCAAAATAACACCACACACATATTGAACTAGGAATATTGGATCCTCCGTCAATCTCTGGGTGAGCAAAAATAGATTTCTATCTGCATTGGAATTTACGAACTTGTGCATCTGCTGTGGTGTCAAAAACAAACGCACATGACCGCACGGATGAACAATGGACTATACCACGTGGCTTGAACCTGCAGGTGAATTGAAGGATGTGTAACTCTGATATACAGATTGTTTATTATTAGGATGTATAAACTTGACATAACTATTATCATCTTATATTCTCTCAAATAATCACATTTGATTATATTTCTCTATCCGGTTTTCTCCCCCTATATTTATAATATTTTTGTTTGAAAAGATCGGGTTTTTTTACATTGTGTTTCCCCCTCCTAATACTTGTTTATATTTCTTTATATATTCTCTATATATTTTTTATATATATTTTTTATCTTTATTCTTATTTTCACTTTTATCCTCCTTTATATTTTACCTTATTCTTACTTTTATACCTTATTATAGTGTAATCTTCCCCATGCCTTATTATACATTATTAATTATAGATTATTATTATTACTCTTTTTCCATCTCTAATTACATCCTCCATTATATATATATTGTATGCCTTTTGTGTGTGTGTATCCTCTGCACAACCTCTGCACCCTACTATCGACGCCACCCCATCTATGGCTCAACTAACCACTCGACTCCCGGGAATGAATATGACCACAGCTAGTAAACAAGGACCCCCCCCCGCACCAAAATTAGACTTATCGTCCCCTGCTTTTGCTCTTTACTCTCTTTACTCTTTGTTCTTGAATGTTTGGTTGGTAGAGTTCATAACACCAATCAAACCCCTTTTATATCTCTGACGAATCCTACGGTTACGTAAGGAAGAAACATTGTAAGCCAATAAAAATCTTTCGATGCTGTAGACGCTCTTGTGTTCTTTATCATATATATACATATATGTATACATATATGTATACATATATGTATATATATATATATATACATATATGTATATATATATATATATATACATATATGTATATATATATATACATATATGTATATATATGTACATATATATATATATACATAAATATATATATATATATATATGTCTATATATGTATATATATATATATACTTATATATATATATATATACATATATGTATATATATATATATATATGTATATATATGTATATATATATATATATATATATATATATATATATATATATGTATATATATATATATATATATATATATATATATATATATATATATATATGTATATATACATACATATATGTATATATATATATATATATACATATATATATATATATATATATATATATATATATATATATATATATATATATATATATATATATATATATATATATATATATATATATATATATACATACATATATATACATTACAATTATTTTGAATGTTAACCTGCCGGTTATTAGTTGTGTAGAAGGATGGTTGTTAGTTGTTGTATTGTGGCTATGGGGGTTGTCGCTCTCAGCGTTATCGCTTACACCAGTGGTATTACTATTATTACTATTGATATCAGGGTTAGTAGATATAATGTTATGATGAAGGTTTACCCCCTGTCGTGTTTTAGTTTATTGGAAGTAAGTATTATTTTTTCTTTTATTGCTACTAGCTATGTGGTATGCGATGTTAGGCCTGGTAGAGTAGGAGATTTTAATTGTGTTTTTGTTTATAAGACTATGATACTTGTGGCCAGATGGGAAGTTTTTATCCAGGAGTGAGAAGAAAGCCTTGGGTAGGTTGGTAGAGACGTTTAGATTGAAAGGAGGTTTGAAAAAAGTATTATTCCTTCTTCTATTTTTGTTTTTTATGTCTGGTGAGATGCTTCCGTTTATGGTAATATATGACTTCTGTGGTGTGGGTTTGGTTTATTGCCATCCCTCGTATTAGTGTGTGTGTGTGGTTGTTATTCTTATTACTATTTTTCCTCATGGAAATATTGTGCGAAATAATGTTGTAACTATGTGTTTTTGGTCTGCCCTAGAGATGTATTTAGCTTTGCCATTCAGTAAGCCATACGCTGCCCCAGACCTTACCAGGGGTTATATAGACGTAGTTCTACTAGGTCCCCCTACAGGTACTGTGAGTAGACTACATTTGCAAAGAACTTTGATATAAAGATGTGGCTCTTCGTATGGAATATTCAGTTGTAGCACTCTATGGTAGGGAGTAATTATCCTAATATAGATACCTTTAGTACTTCATGATAGAGTAGACTGTAATTAAAAATAGGATACTTAACATTGGAAACTGAATATATAACTGTCTATATAAGGGACTCAATTGAGACACCTTATAATGTATGTTATAATGTATGTTGGAATAATAAATTTAGTTATAGAAATCAACTAGTTACCTCCCCTTGCGCATTACCTCCCCTTAATCACACACATTCTTCCGGATAATAAACCGATGTAAATTCTCGCAACAGAAACAACCTACTCTATAAAATTGGATTAAAGAACACTGAGCCGCAACAAGCTGAAATAATTTAATTTAATGCATCAAACATCCAATACGGAATCATCGTTAATTATGTGAAGGATGTATAAACTATATATTACGTTTCTTGAAAGTGAAAATGGTGCTGGATACAAAAGCCATAACTTTCTTTTGCTTCTCCTTTATACTATTTCTCTGCACGCATACTTCTGTATCATATACAAAAAATACCTTACCACTACAACCTCCATAATACTCTTACTTATCCGCTTTAAGTGCTTCTATTACATGTAACACCCTGCCGCACAATAATCATATATAAATGAGACACACGTGCATGCCCCACGTGTAACTAACGCATAAAATAACTAAAATAACTACTACATCTGACTAACACACTATCCTCTTGCATTATCTATGTTAACTGCCGATTGTATTTTAATTTTGCTTTGATTTTGTTTTAATGTGATTTTGATTTTGAATTTGAACTGCTATACAAAAATATAATATAATATATGTCTCTCAACTGTACATCAATATATACATATGTATCTGTGTATCTCTTGCGTTGGAAAGGAGATCAATCATGTGTACAAACATTGAAAAATGGTCCGAAGACTACAAGCCTAGGTTTGGATGAAACAATTGTAAGTGAACAAATGCTTTGAACATAGCTTTGATTCTTGTGAATTCTATAAATATATATATATATATATATATATATATATATATATATATATATATATATATATATATACATATATAGTATAAAAGAGAAAACACAGGTAAGCATTAAGAGAAGGATTTAATCCAGGTATTTACGACTGTTTCATTGGTAAGTGCAACCTTATATTGCTATACTGCAAATAGCAGCCACTCAATTATAATTGTTGTTCACAGTCCAAATTTTCAAATTAGTGAGTTACTCTTGAAAGAGTTCTTAATATATAGAGAAAAACATTTATTTGGAATTGTATTTACTAGTATAGAGAGAGAGAGGAATCAGGAGGTGAGAGGACAGACGGCATAGTATAGAGAGAGAGGAAGGGGGAAGAGGTAGGAAGTAGAATGACAAACTGAGGTGGAGGTAGGGGTAGAGGTGGAAGGATTCTTTGGTCAGTTTTGATAGCAGACATCATGTCGTGGAGTGTAGTGAGTTAAAGAGAATTAAATAGATAATAGTGGGAGGGATGGATAGAGAGGGAGAGAGAGAGAGAGGGGGGGGAGAGATATAAAGAGATAAATATATATATATATATATATATATATATACACACACACACACATACAGACACATACACACATATACACACACATACACACACTTATATATATATATATATATATATATATATATATATACACATATATATATACATACACACACACACACATATACACATATATATACATATATATATAGAAAAAAAAATATACATATACACATATATATATAAAAGTAAAAATAAAGATAATAATGACAAGAATAAAAGCAAAGAAAGGGGGGAGAAGGAAGAAAGGAAAAGATAGCCAAGAAGGGGGAAGGAAGGAAGAAAACAAAGAAATAGAAGAGGAATAAGGGAGAAGGGGGGGGGGGGGTATATGTGTTGGTTTTGTTGGTAATTAAAGGGTCTAGATATAAGAGGGTATAAAGTCTAAGTATATGCAGTTTGTCAGTTGGTAGTAAGAGGTTAAGTGTTCGATTTGTAGTGCGAACATTTCTCTTTGAGTCTATGGTTACAATAAATTGATCTCTCAATTTTATTGTTGAGTAACCTATTCTTCGAACTTAAGATGTGGAACAGCTCAAGGTCGCATAATCGACAGCTTCTCATACCACTCCGATATGGGGGCGCGTTTGATAATGTTTTCCACTTCAGGGTGTATTGATGGTTACTTTCCCTCAGTTGCCAGGTCTTGTTTGCAAGGGTACTTACATAACGGTGCTGGGAATGTTTCATTGCGTAACGGTGTGTATACCAACGAGCTTTAAATGTATTCCCAGTCGCTCCGATGTAATACCATTTCTGGTTGTCTGATTCCACTGTGCATTGGTAAACCAGGTTAGACTGCATACATTCATTTTGTAATGGACAGGTTTCAGGTAGGTGGCAGTTGCATTTCTTGTTATGGGCATCTTTGGCATTATTTGTGGGCTGCGATGCCTGAACAATTGTGTTACGTTTTGTTTGCCTATTAGCGGGTGGTTGTGTATTAGATATTCTGTTGTGTTCGGTGGTAATTGTATTGTTATTGTTGTAAATTTGTGTTTTGGTGTTGTTATGTATCTTTTTAGCGTTAAGCATCTTAATGTGTGCTTCTATATTTGGTGCCGTGGAGTAGGATAGTCTAATAGATTTAGTGTTAAGGATATGCTGTATCTATGTGAATCTGGAAAGTGCCTATTTATTATTCTAAAGAAAGTAGAGGGTAGGTTAGTATTAATAGAGGTGTTAAATATGGGGTTATACCAAATATATTTTCTACTGCGTGACTTGTTTGATTTCGATGTTGTACTTCTATTTGCCGTATACTTTGCGGTTCTATGCGTAAATGTGTGTATGCGTGTGTTTCTGGAGTTTGTGTTATGCGTGTTCGTGTGTTCTTCACAGAGGCTTTCATCTATATATTCTACTCTATCTAAGTGGCCTGCCTTGTCTAATGCGGTATTGAAGTATTCTGCATGTTCTTCGAAGATTTGCCGGTTAGATGAGAGGCGGGAGATCCTAAGGGATATGCTGCGTGGAATGGATTTAATTATTGATAGTGGGTGATTTGAGTTACAGTTGATGTATGCTAAGTTTTCATTAATCTTTTGAAAAGGTCTTATAAGTCAAGTATTTAGGTTAAGCGTGACATCTAGAAAGTTAACTGTTTTAGTGCTATACTCGTACGTTATGCTAAGGTCTAGTTTTCCGAGAGTCTTTCTAATATTCTTACGGAGTCTTTCTATGCTCTGGTTATTTAGGTTCTTAACTAGGAGAAGGCCGTCGTCTCTGTAGATTCCACCGTGAAGGTCGCTAAACTCGCTTTGTAAACTATGGGCTATGTAAATACCTACTAAGTCTGTGACTTGAGCCGAGTCGTTAGCCCCCATCGTGATGTCAAAGTTATTTAATCTATCCTTACGTTCCCAATAGGCGTTTTCAAATTTAATTATTGTTTTCCTAGCAGCTAGTATGATTTTTATCTCGTCGTCTGTTATGTCAGAATTGGCTTTGGCGAATGCTAAGGCCTTATCCAAGGTGTTGGGGGATATAGATGAGTAACAATCGTTAATGTCAAATTGTATAAATTTAGATACTTCCTTGTTAGCTATATTGTTAAACCATTTAATTGTTTCGGTAGCGTTACCCCATAGTTTAATCACTAGTTTATTCTTCATTTGTGCTATCACTCTGTCTAATATATGTTTACTAATTTTCCCGATGTCCGATTTGGATGGGCATATAAGTCTAATAGTCGGGTTATAATCAAAATTTACCTTGTGGTCCTTGAGGTTAAATGTGGGGGTACATGGCTTAAGTGGCTCCGTTCTGTCGTTAATTCCTAGGTCTTTGACTATATTGTGTGCCTCGTTGTTGATGTTTATCAGTGCCGCCTCATTTGTTTTTTTGTATTTCCTATGTAATTCATTCCGTATGAAGCTATTGTATGTATTAACATCCATCGTATACACATTTGATGTTTTGTCCGCTTTGACAATAATTCCATTGGTGGTTCGCAGCTTTTTTATGAATGTATTTATGTCATTCTGGAGTTTATTATTCCTCCGCTTTTGGGAATACTTTTAAAGCTAGTTGGTATACACACCGTTACGCAATGAAACATTCCCAGCACCGTTATGTAACTACCCTTGCAAACAAGACCTGGCAACTGAGGGAAAGTAACCATCAATACACCCTGAGTGGCTGCTATTTGCAGTATAGCAATATAAGGTTGCACTTACCAATGAAACGGTCGTAAATACCTGGATTAAATCCTTATCTTAATGCTTACCTGTGTTTTCTCTTTTATACTTTATACTCCAGGATTGAATGGAATTCTTACAAACTTGTGGAGCTACCCCTAACCGTACGTTGAAACCATCCATGAAACTGGCTTTCTTAACCAAAAACTGGATTACAATAAGCAATTTTTTGCTTCTCTAACTAAATATACATATATATATATATATTTCGTTTCTGAATATATTTAGCAGGATTCTTTATCTGAAATCGTGTGTTGAAACCGATATTGTTATACTTTGGGAGGGTCATGTTGCCAATAAGAAACACACGCACCAGTTGCTTTCACTTCAATTTATTATAATAAATTTATAATAAATTTATAAATTTATAAATTTCTGGTTGGTTGGTTGGTTCCACAACCAGATAGTTGTTTATATATAGTCATAGTTCTTTCGTCACACACTATGTAACCTCTTCAGTGACTGGGGATTCCTTTCTTTGTTTCTGTGCCTCTCCTTTGTTCTGTCCTACGCCATTTTGTATCTGTGTGTGTGTTGTGTGCTCAGTCTGCGCATGCGCCACATCCGGGTGTCTGTGTGTGTTTATGTTCATTTATTTATTTGTTTATTTACATGTTACTGGTTGGTTGTTTGTTCTATGTGTGTGTGTGTTTTCATTTTGTCCTTAATTGTAAGTTGTGATGTTGCTGTTCCACTCATATTTTCTATTTAATTTTGGTTGTAATTCTTTTATGTTTATTGCTTCTGTAATTTGTCTAAACATTGCGTCTTTTCTGTGTGTAGATTCTATTTTTATTTCTATGTTCTCTAATTTACCCTTGTGTTCTATTTTAGCATGTTGGTAGAGTACAGATGATTCTTTATTATCTTGAAGGTCTCGCCAGTGTTCATTTATCCGTTCCCCTACACTACGAGCTGTCTCACCTACGTAGACTATATTTTTGTCTCTACATTGTCCTTCAGTACATCTTTTGCTATACACTACATTTCTAGTTTTACAGTTAATATGGGGGCTTATTTTACAGGTTATACATTGCTTATCTATACATGAGGGTCTTTGAAAAGGGTATGTCTTGCTAATAAGTGTTTTTACGGAGGTACCTGGTCTTTCTACTATCTTAATATTGAGTTTATGTTTATTTAGGGCCCTTCGAAATTTGTAAGCTTATTCACCTCTAGGGGTTGTATCGATGAACATTACACTCTGGTATTTATTGCTAGCATACCATGAGTTTATTCTATTAGCCTTGTTCCTAGTTCTTTCTATTCTATTCCAAAATTTGCTCCTATACAAGGGGCAGGTCCCATTTATGTCATTATTTACCATTTTTTCCCATTTGGTTCTGGCTCCTCTATACACTCTGATTTTATCTCTCTGATCGTAGCCAGAGAACTGCATACGGTGGATGAAGTGTTGTATGTGTCTCTCTAGTTCTTCGGGGTTGCACATGCGGGACACATTTCTTATCACCCGTACCAAATCCGCAATTAGTATGTTGATTTTGGTATGGTCCGAAACGGCCGAGTTTCTGTGGATCAGATGTTTGGAAGTCATGGGTTTGGCATAATGGGAATGGAGGATTTGTTTTTTGTTGTTAATGGTATCTAACCAGAGCTCTGTGTCTATTACAGGTAATCGATGTTTGGGGTGTTTACTTGGGTAGTCTTTAGTAACTCTAATGCTCTGGTGGATGGAGTTTGCTATTTGCTGGATGCTTTCCATTGTGTTTTTCTATAGTTCCTGACTGTTCTCTAGTGGGGGTGTCTTAACTACGATGTTTATATCATATACCTAGCGGGAGTACATTATCAGGGTTAAGGGGTCTTCTAATTGTTCTTTAAGTTTAAGTTTAAGTCTACTGTCCCACCATACCATGAATAAGTTAGCTATGTCGCCTGCAATGCTAACACCAATGGCTGCTCCTTCCTCTTGGGCATATGTTTTTCCATTAAATTTGAACATATGTTCCTTAAGGGTTAGTTTTATGCTGGCCCCTACCGCATGTGCAATCATTTTCTTCAGTTCATCGTGGTTTTCGGGTGTCCGTATGGCTCTGGTCCACCCATTCCATCTATCTGTGTGGGTTTTCTTGGCCATTGATGTAATGGTAGGTGTTCTGCCTCTTGCTTGTCTAGTAGGGCACAGGTTGCTAAGGTCATATGTGTCTAGGTAATTATTACTATAGGTAAGCTTAAGTAGGAGTCCCAGCTCACTGGTATCAATCCCACGGAACTCAACCTTGCTCTCACTGATCATTTCTACGCATTTCTCCACAGCAAAATCTACGTCAATAGATGGTTACAGGGACACAACATCCATACTGCCTATTATGCAGTTTGTTAGGTCCCCTGATCGGTTACTCACGCCGATTCTGCTGAGGAGGTCCTCCGTGCTGTTACATACATCTGGGGACATTTCAATGATGGGGCGTATGATCAGGGAGAGCAAGTAGGACAGTCTGTAGTTACTAGCAATGTTAGCTCCACAGACTGGCCGTGTTGGTGGTCCCGCGACAGGGTCACAGCCCGTTTTATGGTCTTTTCGAAGCCCATACAACGCCGGCACGTCATTGTTCCAGGCCTGGAAGTTGTTGGCAGTCCTTTGGTTGGGCTGCATTATATTCGTCCACATCACCATATGGGCATTGAGAGCTTTTTCTCTATCGTCATGCTCCTGTGGTGTTACCTCTCTTGTGTTAGTGATGTGGGGTTGCATTGCCTGGATGTAGTTTGGCAGGCTGTCAACCGACATTCTGCCAGACTTGTCTGTTGGAAAGCATGCTATCTATCCATTACGCGAGCGCTTCATGAGCTTACGCAAGCCATTTGCAGATTTTTCTCCCAGTTGCTGGGCCTCCATTCTATTATGCTTCTTGCGATATTGTTCTATAATATTTCTAAGTTCGGATCTAGCTATACTAAATTGTGCTTCTGTTTGTTCATCGACCTGCGACGGCAATTGCGTGCGTTTGTTAAATGGTAAAGTCGTGGCGTGGACTCGTCGCAGGTCGAATAATTTATCGGAGGGATTATAAAACGTAGAGTTCCAGGCTGCTGCTTTATGTGTACTAATGCTATTGTTATTGTTAGTTGTGTTGTTTCTATTTCTATTTCCACCAACAGCCTCATGGTTGTTTATATATCTCTCACAATTACTCCTGTCTCTTTCCACTGGCTCATTGTTGTTATCTACCCTATTTTGTGCGTCTGTGTGTTCGTCTTGGTTATTCTCTTTGTCCTTAGTCTCCCTTCTCTTTTTAATCCTATTACTTTCCCTTATTTCTGTGATTTCTGTGCTACTGTCATTACTTGTTTTCTGTGTCTGTGTGTTTGTTAAGATTGTGGAAGTGGTGAGAGGCATTGAATGTGTGTGTGTTGTTGTTGTTGTTGATGTGTGCTGTTGTTGATGTGTGTTGTTATTGTCTCCGTGTGTGTTATTGTTGTTGTGTGTGTTGTTATTGTTGTTTGTGTCTGCGTGTCTATTGTTGTTGTTTCTGGGTATGTTGTTATTGTTGGTGTTGTTGGTGTGTGTGTTGTTGTTATTGTTGTTTGTGTCTGTGTGTCTATTGTTGTTGGGATGTGTGTTGTATATGTGTGTGCGTATATTGTTGCTTTTGTTTTTGTTTTTGCTTTTGAGGCTCCAGCGTAATTTTGTAAATGATTTTTCTATTTCTGACAGACAACTAATCATATTTACCTTCTTGAATGTCGCAAATTTCGGGGGTAAACAAAACACAGACATCTCATCGTCATCTATTCTTGTGTTACCGTATATATTTGCGTTGTTGTTGTTGTTGAACTCTTCTGTTAATGAGGTGTCGGCCATATTTATACCGTCAATTTTGTCGGGATATCTATTGGTATTCTCTATAGTATCCTGATTTAGCTTTATCTGCTTAAGCCACTTTCTTTTCTTGTTAAAGTGCTTATCACATTCTTGAGTAATGTACTGTTCTTCAGGGCGTATAAGGCTTATAAATATTAGTTTCTCTCTTGGTGTGGTGATCCTAGCTATTTCTTGTATTAGGTTACGCTTATGTTTTTCTTGATGACTTAATTCTCGATAGATCTTCTTTTTTATGTTTAGAAGTAATGTTCGTTTTAGCGTATCTGCTTGTTTTTTGGTGAGTTGTAATCTTCTAACGTCGGTGTTGATAGTGTTGGTGTAAACTCGGGATGAGGCACATTCTTTTATGAAGTGTAGTTGTCGAGATGTTATGGTTTTCCGTAGACAACTGAACATGGTGGTTTTCAGTATCTTGTTACCTGTACTAGACACAGAATTCTGGTTAGATACCATTAACAACAAAAAACAAATCCTCCATTCCCATTATGCCAAACCCATGACTTCCAAACATCTGATCCACCGAAACTCGGCCGTTTCGGACCATACCAAAATCAACATACTAATTGCGGATTTGGTACGGGTGATAAGAAATGTGTCCCGCATGTGCAACCCCGAAGAACTAGAGAGACACATACAACACTTCATCCACCGTATGCAGTTCTCTGGCTACAATCAGAGAGATAAAATCAGAGTGTATAGAGGAGCAAGAACCAAATGGGAAAAAATGGTAAATAATGACATAAATGGGACCTGCCCCTTGTATAGGAGCAAATT
>OZ024741.1:312535931-312560931 GCA_964016885.1 Eledone cirrhosa | reverse complement strand
ACATCCATTATAATATTTTAGCATGGCAATTTACATTCAAAGATAAAAGTCATATTAAAGAAAACAAAATTAAAGTTAAAATACAACATTGGTAGTTTACGAAGATAAAGCAAGAGGATAGTTTGAAGTTGTTAGTGTATTCAATAGTTACACGTGGGGCATGCACGTGTGTCTTATTTATATAAGATTATAGTGCGGCAGGGTGTTATATGTAATACAAGCATTTTAAGCGGGCAATCAACAGTATTATGGGGGTTGTATTGGTAAAGTATTTTTTTATATGAATCATATAGAAGCTTGTGTGTAGAGAAATATTAAAAATATTAAAAATGAGAAGCAAAACAATGTTATGGTTTTCGTATACACCACCATTTACACAATCCAGGAAACGTAATATATAGATTATATGTCCTTCACATAATCTACGATGATTCAATATTGGTTGCTTGATGAATTATGTTAGAATATTACAGCTTGTTGTTCTTGAAAAGGAGGTCATGTATGTAAACAATCATTGAAAAATTGCTCCGAAGACTCCAAACCTCGCTTTGGAAGAAACAATTGTAAGCGAAAAAATGGTTTAAACAGAACTTTGATTCATGTAATATATATATATATATATATATATATGGAGGAGGTTATAGTTCACTTGAAGCATTGTGTAATGAGGTATAAACGTTTGAATATGTATAATAAAGCCAAAACAATGCAGGTATGGACATAGAAAAAAAAGAATGCAATTGCAAAAGATATTGTTGACAATTCGTCTTTTACCTTAGATTTATTTTAAACGTCCTTAATTTTCGAGATAATATCTCTTCTTCAGAGGGAAATAAAGGTCTCAAACCAGCGTTCTAAATATCTTGCCAAGCCATGCTGCCAGGAAATAGTATAGAGTATCTGTTCTATCTCTAATGTCAAAGAGTTAAAATTAGGTGGATAAAGAGTAGTCTCCCTTTAAAAGGGGTTTGTTTAGGGTTTTTTAATTTTTTTATATACATGCCTGTTTAAGTGTGTGGGAGAATGCTTGAAGGTCTAAGTATGTGAGTGTGTGTGTGTGTGAGAAGATAAGTCAATTCGTAAATGTGGGGGATAGGTGTTATCTGGTGTTAGAACTGGTTTTGTGTGTGTATGTGTGAGAGAGAATAAGTGGAGGTGTAAGCGTGTGTGTGCGTGCGTGTGTGTGTATGGGGTGTGTAAATATGGGGCTAGAAGCCCTATCAGGTTATAAATCGGGTGTGACAAATGCAACAACTTCTACGTAGGTAGCACCACCAGACCACTCCACATAAGAATAAAAGAACACCTCAATACTAACGCTTCCTCATTTAAGAAACACCTAGTTAAATGCAAAAACACCGACAAAACCATAACAGTTAGGATAGAAACTAAGGAAAGAAACCTCGGCAATCTTAGAATTAAGGAAGCACTAATTATAGATAAAACACTACCACCTATCAATAATAGACTAGAACTCAACACCCAATATTGTTGATATGTATTATTAAAAAATATTAAAATATAGTAATAGTAATGTAATTAAGGATATATTGTGAAAGAAGTAGAAGAGAGTATGAATAAGTGTAATATGTATTAGTTAGATGAGCATGAAAGGGAGAAAAAATAATGTATTGAGGATGAATAATCTAACGTCAAAAAAATGTTTATGTTTACAAAGGATTTTTTAAGGTGATATAAAGTAAGAATATATTGTGCTGTGTAATAATTGTTTCTACGTTAGGCACAATGATAAATGAGAAGTGTCTAGGAAGAAAAGGTACAGATTAGGGGTTAGAAATTAAAAGAAAGAGAAAAGAAAGGAAAAATAAAAGGAAACAGAAAGAAAGGGAAGTGATAAATAGGAGTGAAATAGAATGAGTAACTAGTATTATATAATGTATAATAAGAGGAACGATCGACTTTCGTCAAATCGGACCGAGGGAACAATTTTTCCGTTCGTCTTTCCAATTGCTAGTACTATCTATAGGTCGCAACTCCAGGTAGAAGGAACAACGTGAAATAAAGTGTCTTGCTCAAGGACATAACGCATCGCCTCGTCCAGGAATCGAACTCACAACCTTACGATTGTGAATCCAATTCTCTAACCACTCTGCCACACGCCTTCACAATGTATAATAAATAACATTGAAATAAGGTAGAAAGGTGCGTATATTTTTAAAGAAATATATATGTGTATATATATATATATATGTGCCTTTGAGAAAAGGCGTTTAAATTGATAAAGTATTAGATATTAGCTGTATACTTTATGGAATGTTCTGTGGAATTTATGCAAGCAGAGAGAAAACAAGTCAGTGCGTCTATTTATTATAGAATCTAAATTAGATATAATGGTAAATCTTTCACATAAACAGAGATTGCATGTCTTGGATAGAGAACTGTTCAAGTATGTAGAAGCAGAAGAAACCTTCTTCCAAGAGATGTTATAGTTAATATTTTTGTCTTTCAAGGACCATATGAGTTCTGAGAGTGCCGTGTTGGTTCTTTTAAGTTGCTATTTAAAAGACGAATTATGATTATAAAGACGAGCTTTAAAGGAGGTGGAAGTGGAGCCAAAATAGGTCCCGACGTCATTGTTAACTCTAGGCTAATTCCTGCAAACCCAAATACAACGTCAAACGCAACTTCGCAAAATGTTCTTACTCCCATTCTAAACCAAGAAACTATTATTCCTATCGTAAATAACTTCTCCAATCCAATTCCTTCTATAGATAACACTAGGTCACTTGTTAATAACTCTGTTAATCTCTCTAATCGCAATTGCAATTGCCATGTTAAAAAAAATGTCCTCTCAACAACCATGGTCTTGAAAAAAAATTAATCTACGAATGTAAAGTTATAACTGACACCAATTCCTTTACCTATTTTGGCTCCACTTCCATTATATACATATATGTGTATATATATATATATACATATATGTGTATGTATATACATATATGTGTATATATATACATATATGTGTATATATATACATATATGTATATATATGCATATATATAAATATATATATATATATATATATATATATATATATATATATATATATATATATATATATATATATATATATGTATATTTATATACACATATATGTATATATATATACACATATATGTGTATATATATATATACATATATGTGTAAATATATATATACATATATGTATATATATATGCATATATGTATATATATGCATAGATGTATATATATATATTAATATATAAGATCAAAAGATGGTTAAAAGAGTTCCATGTATTTTATTATGCGCATTTCAAAACAAATATCACCATGCAATAACATTTGCGTTTTCGTCAGATTAAATAGGGGGACATGATATATATATACACATATATGTGTATATATATATACACATATATGTGTGTATATATATACACATATATGTGTATATACATATACACATATATGTGTATATATATATACATATATTTATATATATATATATATATATATGGACATATATATGTATATATCCATATATATATATACATATATACATATATATACATATATGTATATATATACACATATATGTATATATATATACATATATGTATATATATACACATATATATACATATATATACGTATATGTATATATATATATATAAAGATAAATATATACGTATATATATGTGTATATATATATGTATATATATATATACATATATGTATATATATAAATATATGTGTATATATATACATATATGTATATATATGCATATGTATATATATATATATACATATATATACATATATATATATACATATATGTATATATATATACACATATATGTGTATATATATACACATATATTTATATATATATACACATATATGTGTATATATATACACACATATATGTGTATACATATATACATATATGTGTATATATATACATATATGTGTATATATCCACATACATGTGTAAAAGGAACCAGGTGGACCATAACGAACCAACGTATTGAATACTTAGGATAGTAGAGTGGGTAATAGGAACAAGTAAGACCCCGACAGCAGAGTTCAAGCTGTTTCGACGGCTAATTCTGGACACATATATATATATATATATCATATACGTGTATATATATATATATATATATATATATATAAACGTTTGAATATGTATAATAAGGCCAAAACAATGCAGGTATGGACATAGAAAAAAAGAATGCAATTGCAAAAGATATTGTTGACAATTCGTCTTTTACCTTAGATTTATTTTAAACGTCCTTAATTTTCGAAATAATATCTCTTCTTCAGAGGGAAATAAAGGTCTCAAACCAGCGTTCTAAATATCTTGCGAAGCCATGCTGCCAGGAAATAGTATAGAGTATCCATCGCACATATTATTAAACCCTTAAATATTATTCTTAATACTTATTAACAATTTCTTTTCATCGCACATATTATTAAACCCTTAAATATACAAACCTTAATTTAACATTATTCTAAATTTTTCTCTTCGTTAATTTTCAAATTCTTTTAATTTATATATTATCTTCCAACGGTTTTTCAACCTCTTTATGTAAAACAATATATTTTCTCAGTTATAAAAGATATCTCTCACTCTCTATCATCCATCTCTCCTCCTATCTCATCCTTCCTCATTATACTTCTCCCCCTCCACTTTTTACTCTCATCTCCTCCTCGTTTTCATCCTTTCCAACTCCCACCACCCCCTCAATTTTTTCCCAATATCTCACATCAATTTAAAACTACTTTTCATATGTTGATTTAAAACTGCACTATTCACAAGTGTGTTTTAATCTACATATCATGTCTCCCTGTTTTATCTGACGAAAACGCAAATGTTATTGCATGATGATATTTGTTTTTGAAATGCGCATAATAAAATACATGGAACTGTTTTAACCATCTTTTGATCTTATATATTTTTATTTATAATCCAGTCCTACAAACTGTAGAGTGCTACTTATCCGATATCTGCATTGCTTTATTGTACTACAATAACACTCACCTCCTACATATATATATATATGTATATATATATATTTATATATATATATATATATATATATATATATACACACATATGCATATATATACATATATGTATATATATATACACATATATTTATATATATACATATATGTTATACTTGAGGAGGGTCATATTTGTGTAATATTGCCAGAATTAATAACAGAACACACTCACTGTTTGGTTGGTTTTCGCATTTCGATTCTGTGTCTTTTATATCGGTAATCTTATTTATTCGGTCCTCAATGTTGCCATTGACTGACCAACGGTCAAAAATAATACAGATACAATATAGACACAAACACATATATATAGTTTATCAAAGTTCTTTCGTTTCACATCTGCAACATCGTCAGTGGTGCTATTGTTTCTTCCCGTTACATTGTATTTTCTACGCCATCTTTATATCTTTATTTATATATATATATATATATATATATATATATATATATATATATATATATATATATATATATATATATATATATATATATATATATATATATATATATATAAATATATATATATATATATATATATATATATAAATATATATATATACATATATGTATATATATATATATATACATATATGTATATATATATACACATATATGTGTATATATATATACACATATATGTGTATATATATACACACATATATGTGTATATATATATACACATATATGTGTATATATATATACACGTGTATGTGTATATATATGTACATATACATATAATTGTATATATATATATACATATCTGTGTGTATATATACATATATGTGTATATATATACGTATATGTATATATATATATACATATATGTGTATATATATACATATATGTGTATATATATACATATATGTATATATATGCATATATGTATATATATATATATATGTATATATATATATATACATATATGTGTGTATATATATATATACATATATGTGTATATATATATATACATATATGTATATATATGCATATATGTATATATATATATATATATATATATATATATATATATATATATATATATATATATATATACATATATGTATATACATATATTTGTGCGTATATATATATATGTGTGTATATATATATATATATATGTGTGTATATATATACGTATATGTATATATATTAGTAAAAGGAATTCCAACATTGTCTGATTTACTCGTTTTATTTACAATCGTTTAAAATTTATAATGGTATTAGAATGAAATAGTATGTTAGAATATTAAATGTTAATGTTAATTGAACAAGTACTTTCATGCTTTCGCAATCTTCAGGTTCATAATGTGTGGTGACAGTCAAGTTTGCAATATTCAACTGTAATGAGATGGGTAAATTTTGTTCCTTATATACAGTGAAAAGTGGCTCCAGAATGCTAAATCTTGCATACTGTATTACGACCAATCGGTGTATAGTTTCACTGGATTACTAAAGCTGATTGGTTTTGGCGTCACGGTTGGTTGAGCATGTCTAACGACTGCTAATTGACCCTATGCAGAGCATTGCTAACAAGAAATGGAAAAATAATATACATAATACCAAAAATAGAACAAAATACGTAACGAAACCAAATATATTATCACGACAAAAAGTTCATCAAGCAAACACCAACAGGAATATAAATCCTGAGCAGAGAAAAATCCATGTTTTAACGTCAGGACCACAAAAATCGGAAAAAGAAAAACTCCAGGAGGAAACATACCCAAAACAACTGTACACGTAGATCCTAAAATAATTAATTTATCCAAAAGAGATCTTGACAATGATGAAATGCAAATTCCGTCAAAAGTCAACCACCAAGAACTGAAGGAATTCTGTCGAAAATTACGTCTTGTAAAATTCTTCCCTGATAAAAGTAATGAGAGTGATGGATCACTAGTAAAGAATAAATCAAATTTCACTCCTCCAAAAGGAAGAAATATCTATCTCGACCAATACATTGACATCCTGTCTAAATTTCCTCTTAGACGTAATACTAATGTTAGGCCAAACATTAACAAATCAGAAATGTTTGCACTTAAACGTATACAAAATGATAAAACAAAAATAATTAAACAAGCAGATAAAGGGGGTGCAGTTGTTATAATGGATGCTGAATATTACAAAGATTTGGTTGAGGAACAACTGAAAGACACAACATTCTATCATGAAATACCGTCAAATATAGACCACAACATCATGAAGAAGATCAACAACCTGACTTCAAAATACCACAACTCACTTACTCATAAGGAAAGAGAGTACATCACCAATTTTGAGCCAAAATTCGGCAACCTGTATGGCCTACCGAAAGTTCATAAGTCAAAAGAAATACAACTGGCAGTAAAAGAACAAAACAGTGAGTACATTACATTACTACACCCCAAATACTTAAAACTTAGACCTATTATAGGTGGTCCAACATGCCCCACTCACCGTCTAAGCAATTTTATTGACATTATTCTGAAACCACTATGTATTCACATACCCAGTTTCCTCCGGGATGATATCGACTTCCTGTCTCATCTTCCCAAAACCACGGAAACGAATTCACTTCTCCTTAGTTTTGATGTGGTAAGCCTTTACACCAACATTACACATGATTGAGGAATAAAGGTGGTTAAATACTGAGTCGAAAAACATAGAGAAGTGATTCCCATCAGATTCACAGCGCCATTTATATTAGACGCAGTTAAACTTATTCTGGAAAAGAACACTTTATTTTTCAATGGAAAGAATTACATCCAAATTAGAGGCCCAGCGATGGGAACGAAGTTTGCTCCTGTTTACGCGAACTCTGTAATGGGATACTTAGAACAACAACTCTACCAAGAAATGGAGGGAAAATATAACACTGACTTTAGAAAGTACGTTGAAAAATCTTGGAAGAGATACTTTGACGACTGTTTCATCATCTGGACAGAATCTCTAGATACTCTGGATGAGTTCAATATCATTCTGAATAACCTACACCCATCCCTCCAATTCACAAAAGAGATGAGTAGTACCAAATTACCATTCCTAGATATAATGATAATCAAAAACGACACCACCATTACCACGGATATATATTATAAACACACAGACACCCATCAATATCTGAATTTTAAGTCGTGCGATCCACCTCATACAAAACGCAACATCCCACACTGCCTAGCCAGAAGAATGTGTACCATTGTAGAAGATACGAATATCAGGTACAAACGCCTAACAGAACTAAGAGAATTTTTGCTCAAACAAAAATACCCATCTCTACTTATAGAAAATGGCATACAGCGGGCTATAAAAATACCTATACAACAACTTAGGACAACCCAAGGAAGAAGAAACCAAGAACTGGTCATACCATTTATAATGACACACAACCCATGTCACCAGAATATCTTCAACACTGCCAAAGCAAACCTACCGATCATTGCTCAAAGTAATGAATTAAAAGGCTTAATTACAGATCGATCTTTGACTCTTAGTAAAAGACAGCCGAAAAATTTGAAGCAATTACTAACAAAATCAAAGTTTGACCTTAACGACAAAGACCAATAATTCACTGTATCTAAATGCAATAATAGTCGATGTGGCACATGTCAATCCATACATATATGAAAACAAAAACTGGAAAAATATTCCCAAATGCAAATATAAACTGCAAAAGCAGAAATCTACTGTACTGCATTAAATGCCTGAATTGTGAAGAACTATATCTCGGTCAAACTGGAAAAGCACTATCGGAACGTGCACGGGTACACCGACAGCAAATCAGAGACCCAAATATCCGTCAGATACCCCTGCAACTTATACCTTACGGCCAGATTGTTGAACGTATATACTTACCTTATGCATATTAATGGCTGAGTAGCCCAATTTGCATATCGAGTGGGTTAATCGGCCGGGTGCACCGAAAACGATAAACGGAAAAAGAGTGGGAAATGAAATTTTGTTTCATTTTTTCCGTTTATCGTTTTCGGTGCACCCGGCCGATTAACCCACTCGATATGCAAATAGGACTACTCAGCCATTAATATGCATATGGTAAGTATATACGTTCAACAATCTGGCCGTAAGGTATAAGTTGCAGGGGTATCTGACGGATATTTGGGTCTCTGATTTGCTGTCGGTGTACCCGTGCACGTTCCGATAGTGCTTTTCCAGTTTGACCGAGATATAGTTCTTCACAATTCAGGCATTTAATGCAGTACAGTAGATTTCTGCTTTTGCAGTTTATATTTGCATTTGGGAATATATGTATACAAATATATACATATATATATATACATATATGTATACATATATATATATGTATACATACATATATATATATAATATATGTGTATATATGTATATATATATATATATACATACGGGCTCTTATTAGTTAATAACTTGAATAACCAAAATCTTGAAAGGCTACGGAAAAATATTAGAAAATCTTTTAGTGAACTGGGTCTAAAAATGACATACAAATACAATCTTAAAGTAGTAAACTTTCTGGACGTAACTCTTAATTTAAATACCGGACAGATACGACCCTTCCACAAGGTAAATGAGAACCTTACGTATATTAACTTTAACTCTAACCACCCACTCTCCATGATCAAATCAGTTCCCCGGAGTATTTCTCTTAGAATCTCTCGCTTATCGTCTAACTCTGATATTTTTAGTGAACACGCTGAATACTACAATAATGCATTAAGGAATGCTGACCACCGGGATACAATAGAATACATCGATAAGAATTTCCATAACACACATAGCTCTACACGAAATCAAGGAATACGTAACCGGGGGACTAAAACACAAGCACACACACACAGTACTACCAGACATACTAATAATAGAAGATCACCACCAAATAAATCACGTTGTAGAAAGTATATCTGGTACAATCCTATTTTTAATGCCTCGATTAGTACAAAACTATCTCTTTCATTCTTTAAATTAATCAACAAACACTTCCCTAGTTCCCATAAATACAGCAAAATTCTGAACTCTAAAACTATTAGACTATCATACTCCACGGCACCAAACCTTGAAGCATACATAAAAAACTTAACTTAAGGCAATTAAACAACTCTACAAAACAAAACATTTTAGTAACAGATGGGCAGAACGCAATATCTGCCTCCCAACCACTAAATGGGAGACGGGTATTACACAACCCACCTGTACCGCTATCACAACCTATCCATGGTATACCCGCTACCCACAACAAAGAATGTAACTGCCATCTACCTGAAAGATGTCCATTGCAGAATGAATGCCTAAAGTCCAACATTGTTTACCAATGCACGGTTGAATCGAACGACCAGAAATGGTATTATATCGGATCTACCACCACATCGTTTAAATCTCGCTGGTACCGTCATCGATTCTCAATCAAACATCCGAATCACCGTTTTGTGACCACGCTCGCCAACAAAACTTGGCAACTCCGTGAACACAACCAACAGTTCACCTTAAAATGGGATATACTTTCCAGCGCAAGTGCATATCGGAGTGGATTGAAGTACTGCAGGTTATGTAACCTTGAGCTATCTTACATATTAAAATCCAAAAACAAACTACTTAACGATAGAATTGAACGATCATTATACTGCAACCACAAACTAAAAGCTAAATTCTCTCACTATAAAATAACTTAACATTCGAACCCGTAACTATAACACCACTTTCTAGCTAACAACCTTCTCTTCCCCCCACACTACAAGACAATACACTGCTTATCACTATACATGGTAACTCAGTGCAATTCCTAGATTACTACTACAAACCCAAAGTTCACTCACCACACATACTTTGTCTGTCCCCTCTCTACCTATCACTCTCTACATCCATTACACTCTCTCTCTCTCACCTTTGACCTACCTCCCTCTCAACATCTATGAACCTGCCCTCTGGGGCAATAAATAATTCCGACCTTAACTATCAACGCATCTCTCCAAAAGTAACCAGTATAATAAAACCCCTACCATAACAATTTGATTAAGATATCTACAAGCCACTCTCTCCTACTTCTCCAACCGCTGCATATCTTTCTTTCTCTCTCCCTCTTCCCTACTTTTCTCTCTTCCTTTTATACTCTATCTTCCCCAACAACCCCACTTAAGGGTATTTACATTGTACATTTACCATTCTGCTCTGAGGAAACAGTGGTCACAGCATTGGATATTCGAGTTCTGCAAGTACTTGTGAATTTGCACGTAGCGTAACTAGGCTGCAGTACCAACGTGGAAACACTTGTAAGCACACGGAATAAATTACCTTTTTATGATGTCTACCTGTTATTATTCATTCTTTATATACACTCCGGAATACTGAAGGATCAGGAACTAAGTTTCTTGAACAATTCTTCCATAACTCGTAGAGTAACCTCTTACCGTACGTCAACCATATCCAGTGTAGTAATTAACCATTACTACATCTTGGATAATCCTATACCTAATATATATATATATATATATATATATATATACATACATATATACATATATATATATATATATATATATATATATATATATATATATATATATATATATATATATATATATATATATATACATATAAATATACATATATATACATATATATGTATACATATATACATATATATATATATATATATACATATATATATATATATATATATATATATATATATATATATATATATATATATATATAAATAGTAGAGGCCGGACTCTAGATTGAGAGTAACATCTAGGAAGTTGACTACCTTTCTATTATTTTCTATGTCAATGCTGAGGCCTAGGTTTTTGAAAAATGTAATCAAGTTCTTTCTAGTCCTATTTATAATGCTGTTGCTGTGGTCGAGTAGCGTAAACAACGCATCGTTGCGGTATATTCCACCGCCTGACGAAGGGATCTCGCTTTTCAGGTCACTGAGGATGTAGAGGCCCACCAGGTCAGTACACTGCACCGAGTCGCTCGATCCCATCGTGATGTCACAATTGTCCGGCCACTCTCTCCTAGTCCAGAGCTCGCCGTCGAAACCTATTAATGTCCTCCTAGCAGGATGGATGATGTTAATTTCATCCCTGGTTAAATCAGTATGCCTGCGTGCAAACATAAGTGCCTTGTTAAGAACCACCGGCGATATGGATGCGTAATAGTTACATATATCAAACCGTATAACATTTGTCCTACCTTTGCACTGCAGGCCGTTAAACCACTCAATCACTTCCCCCGTTCTGGTTCATTGCTGTAATTGGGTCTTTTTTCTAAGGGTTGGTAAGATTCTGTCCAGTATTTTCTTGCTAATACACCCGATGTCAGACCTTGATGGTACTATAAGTCTGACTGGGAGTTCCGTACCGAAGTTCGGTTTGTGATCCTTCAGCAAGATACGTGTTCTTTGAGCTGGTAAAACCCGGTCCTATCCGTAATGCTGAGTTTATTCACTATTCTATTAGTCCGCTCGTTAATGTCATCAAGGTTTATCCTGTGTAGTGTTTCTGTAATTTTTTTCTAAGTTCCTTAAGTATTAGTTTTCTATAAGTTGCCACATCCAAGTTGTAGAGGTTACCCGTTTTATCCGCATGAACGAGAATTACGTCTGAGCGTTTTAGTGCAGAGATCATATTCGCCAGTTTCTCGAGGTGAGGATGCTCCTTAGATGGGATTATATATATATACATATATGTCTATATATACATATATGTCTATACATATACATATATATATATATGTATATATATATATATATATATATATATATATATATATATATATATATATATATATATATATATATATATATATATAAATATATATATATATATATAAATACATATATATATATAAATACATATATATATATATACATATATATATATATATATATATATATATATATAAAAATACATTTATATATATATATATATGTATAAATACATATATATATATATATTTCAGTTTAGTAGTCAGTTACAAATATTAAGCTCTAAGAAAATACTTCTGAGCATTACATTATAGTTTAAAAAGTAATTAAAAAAAATATATGATCAACACTATGGTGGTTTTTTTTTTGCAAAATGACAATAATTTTTTAGCCAGATAGAAATACCTTAATTCAAGTACATATAGTCCGTCTGTATCGATCTAGAGAATATTAAATATTAAATCTATACTTACAGACGTAAAATGGCAACTGCCTGGTGCCTAGACAAGTTTAAATTTCAAAATTCAAACCTTTTCAGCAGATCGGGCGGAACTTCAAAACGTAAACCTGTTTCACAAGGGATGTTATACTAATGAAATAATTAATTAATTACGGAACAACTATTTATAAAATAATTATTAGTAAAGTAATCAATTTTCTGTGATCTTCGGTAGGCACCCAGAAATTAAAATCACTTCTCCTAAGATATCTTAAGACTGATCTGTCGCAAGCCTAATACATGTGCTTTTGCACACGACCTTCTCAGCATTCTGGCTCATATCTATGGCGCTAGAAATAGCAGCCGTGAATATATGATTATGAATTCAGCTCACCGTAGGAGCAGTTTAATTTCAGTTTAGTAGTCAGTTACAAATATTAAGCTCTAAGAAAATACTTCTGAGCATTACATTATAGTTTAAAAAGTAATTTAAAAAAATATATGATCAACACTACTGTGTTTTTTTTTTGCAAAATGACAATAATTTTTTTTTAGCCAGATAGAAATACCTTAATTCAAGTACATATAGTCCGTCTGTATCGATCTAGAGAATATTAAATATTAAATCTATACTTACAGACGTAAAATGGCAACTGCCTGGTGCCTAGACAAGTTTAAATTTCAAAATTCGAACCTTTTCAGCAGATCGGGCGGAACTTCAAAACGTAAACCTGTTTCACAAGGGATGTTATACTAATGAAATAATTAATTAATTACGGAACAACTATTTATAAAATAATTATTAGTAAAGTAATCAATTTTCTGTGATCTTCGGTAGTGCTCTTACGGTGAGCTGAATTCATAATCACATATTCACGGCTGCTATTTCTAGCGCCATGGATATGAGCCAGAATGCTGAGAAGGTCGTGTGCAAAAGCACATGTATTAGGCTTGCGACAGATCAGTCTTAAGATATTATCTTAGGAGAAGTGATTTTAATTTCTGGGTGCCTACCGAAGATCACAGAAAATTGATTAGTTTACTAATAATTATTTTATAAATAGTTGTTCCGTAATTAATTAATTATTTCATTAGTATAACATCCCTTGTGAAACAGGTTTACATTTTGAAGTTCCGCCCGATCTGCTGAAAAGGTTTAAATTTTGAAATTTAAACTTGTCTAGGCACCAGGCAGTTGCCATTTTACGTCTGTAAGTATAGATTTAATATTTAATATTCTCTAGATCGATACAGACGGACTATATGTACTTGAATTAAGGTATTTCTATCTGGCTAAAAAATTATTGTCATTTTGCAAAAAAAACACCGTAGTGTTGATCATATATTTTGTTTAATTACTTTTTAAACTATAATGTAATGCTCAGAAGTATTTTCTTAGAGCTTAATATTTGTAACTGACTAGTAAACTGAAATTAAACTGCTCCTACGGTGAGCTGCATTCATAATTACATATTCACGGCTGCTATTTCTAGCGCCATGGATATGAGCCAGAATGCTGAGAAGGTCGTATGCAAAAGCACATGTATTAGGCTGCGACAGATCAGTCTTAAGATATTATCTTAGGAGAAGTGATTTTAATTTCTGGGTGCCTACCGAAGATCACAGAAAATTGATTAGTTTACTAATAATTATTTTATAAATAGTTGTTCCGTAATTAATTAATTATTTCATTAGTATAACATCCCTTGTGAAACAGGTTTACGTCTTGAAGTTCCGCCCGATCTGCTGAAAAGGTTTGAATTTTTAAATTTAAACTTGTCTAGGCACCAGGCAGTTGCCATTTTACGTCTGTAAGTATAGATTTAATATTTAATATTCTCTAGATCGATACAGACGGACTATATGTACTTGAATTAAGATATTTCTATCTGGCTAAAAAAAAATTATTGTCATTTTGCAAAAACAAAACACAGTAGTGTTGATCATATATTTTTTTAAATTACTTTTTAAACTATAATATATATATATATATATATATATATATACATATATATATAAATACATATATATATATATATATATATATATATATATATATAAATATATATATATATATAAATACATATATATATATATAAATACATATATATATATAAATACACATATATATATATATATAAATAAATACATATATATATATATAAAAAAGGAACGATCGACTTTCGTCAAATCGGACCGAGGGAACAATGTTTCCGTTGGTCTTTCCAATTGCTAATACTATCTATCGGTCGCAACTCCAGGTAGAAGGATCAACGTAAAATAAAGTGTCTTGCTCAAGAACATAACGCATCATACATATATACTTATATATATATATAAATACATATATATATACTTATATGTATATATATATATGTATATATATATAAATACATATATATCCATATATGTATATAAATACATATATATATATAAATATATATATATATATAAATACATACATATATGTATATATATATAAATACATATATATATATATATAAATACATATATATATATATACTTATATATATATATTAATTCAAATATTAACAAAATATATTTTCTTGTGATTAATTAAATTTTATTATACATATTTCAGAGTAAGAACACCAATAGCTAACCTATTCGTCAAAGCTTTGGACAGCTCTTTTCCTAGTCAACATAAATACCATTCCAGTTTTAATAGACACACTATTAAATTATCTTATTCTACAACAATGAATATGGCCCAAAATATTGCTAAAATAAACAGTAACATTCTAAAGCGGAATCAGCATAATGATTGTAATAATAGTGTTAACATAAATAATAATAAATCAAAATGTAATTGTAGAAATAAACCAGACTTCCCTCTGCAAAATATTTCTCTGGACAGTAATTTCGTGTATAAATGCACCGTTAAAACTGATAACAACACATACAACTTCATTGGAGCTACCTCTTCTATATTTAAGGCTAGATTTGCGAATCATAAATGCTCATTTTTGAATTCTAATAGGAAATCATCGACATCTTTATCACAGCTTATATGGTCATTAAAGACAAAAATTTAAAATACTCGATCTTTTGGACGAAACTTTGTAATAGTGGAGTTTATCTCAACTCAAGTATATCAAGTAACTGCGCTCTCTGTACAATGGAGACCCTATTGATAATTAATAATTATGAAAACCTAATTAACGAAAAAAGTGAATTATTCTCAAACTGCCTTCATAAAGCTTTGTCTACATTCCAAGCTTCGCATAAGGTCAGGAAAAAACAGTAAGCAACCAAGCCTGATTTTTAGACGTACATCATCAACTGTATAAATAATAACGGCTTAGAAAACTTTAATAATGCTTTATCTTCTAATCATTTATAATGGAAATAATGTTTGAATGAATGACACTTGTTTAATAACTTGTTGGCAGGTTGATATACATAACCTATGTCTTTTTGGATATTCTTAACTTTGATTCAGACCTTTATTTTTCTATCTCTGTTTTAATATAGTTTAGATATCTATCCTGTAAATTTTACTGACCTTATTTTGAATCGTGGATCATTCATGCGTTTACATTTATATATATATGTGTATGTATTTTATTTTATATATATGTGTCCATTTTACTCATTTGGGATGGTTTTTGAAGACTCAGAAAGTTAGCTTTGTTTTTTAGGTATTTTACCTATTTTTAGCGGACAATATTAGTAGACTAATATTGGTTTATATCTCCAATAAACTGTAGGTAAGACTGCTAACAGTGATTTTAATCGATATGTTTTATTGGATATATACTGTCTTATTAATACCTAGTATATCAAAGTATAGTTTGTGCAAATATCTTTATCTAGTGTAATAACATAATCGTAGTTATGCATGTATGAAACTACTATCAAAGATTATAATCGTTATACTTTATTAAATGTATACCGTCTCATTAATACTTAGTATATCTCTCTATATATAGATTGTGCAAATATGTTTATATTGTATAATAACATAATCATAATTATAGTTCGGTATATCTCTGTATATAATTTTGTGCAAATATGTTTATAATGTATAAGAACATAATCATAATTAGAGTTCGGTATAAATCTATATATAGTTTGTGCAAATATATCTATATTGTATACATCATCATAATTAGAGTTCAGTCTTCCCTAGAAGGTGGAACTAATGTAGTGATTTAATATAATATATGAACAAATAATAAAAGAATAATAATTTATAATCCTCTTATGATGATCAATGCACACTCATATATATATATATATATATATAGCGGACAACTCTGGTTTAATTATTATACTTTTGGCACTATAACTATTTAACAATAAATTCCTTGATAGTTATAACTGTAAATACTTCATAAACTATACTTATGGAAAATCTTGTCACTGTTAAAAGTAATTTTGTTAAAGATTAACTTTGTGAGAATATTGAACAGTATATATTTTTCTTTCGCGGGCCTCGTAAATCCTTTAAATTTGTTTTCATAAAACTTTGAATTTTAGAAGTCTAACACATTTATGAAATTTATAAAATTTATAAAATTAATACAAATAACCATCAACTGTTAAAACCTAAAATGTTGATTCTTAACGCTAGAATAACATAAATTAAATATTTTGAAATTTAACCGCCAAATTATACATGTTTATATGTGTCCGAAGAAATTTTGAGCATAAATTACTCCCCTTTATCTCTCCCTGTCTTTAATTATATGTCAGTTGCATTCTCAAGCTAAAAACTAAATAAATTATAACTCCAGATACGTCTTAATCTATAGTCCTTAATCTATAACTGTTGCATTAAGGCAAAGTTTTTCTTAATCACACTCTCTCTATTGATTCTATTATGTTTTCACGTGTTCTCAATATTAGGGTATAAGAATTGAGTTTTCTCAAGTTAATCACTACCTTAATTAAATCTTAACCATCTAACATGTCATGGTATGTCATGTATCATTTTATTTTATCTGATAAGGACGTACCGTTGAACCTGATTCAAGTACCTCTGAATATGTATAATAAAATTTAATTGATCACAAGAATATCTATTTCGTTAATATTTGAATTAGTATTAATAACTCTGGAAAAATCTTTTAACTGTAGAGTGCATCCAATCTACTGTAAAACTCATTCTTTGATTTACTCATTGAATCTTGTTTAACTCTTTAATATATATATATATGTATATATATAAATTAATATATATATATATAAATACATATATATGTAAATATATATATATATATATAAATTCATATATATATATATGTATATATATATAAATTCATATATATATATATGTATATATATATAAATTCATATATATATATATAAATTCATATATATATATATGCCTATATATATATATATATATATACATATATATATATATATATATATATATATATATATATATATATATATATATATATATATATATATATATATATATATATATATATATATATATATATATAGAGAGAGTTCAACAACGAATATTGGACCAGAGCCGATACCTCTAACAACTTCGACATCACAATGGGAGCATCCGATTCATCCCAATTGACTGATTTAATTGGTATCTTCATTTTGAACTCTTTGAGTCGGAAAATTCCTCAACTTCGCGGTGGAATTTATCGTGACGATGGACTCTTTACTATCCTAAATTGCAATATAGTTAACCTTAATATTATTAAGAACAATATACGTAATCTCTTTAACCAACATAACCTAAAAATTGAATTTGATAATAGTATCAAACTAGCTAATTTCTTGGATGTATCTCTTAATCTTGACACTGGCCTATATTACCCTTACCATAAAAAACAATGAGAACCTTAATTATGTTAACTTTAAATCTAACCATCCTACCAATATCAAGAATGCTATAGTTAATAATATTGGAAATAGAATATCTAACATATCTTCTAATAAAAACATCTTTGATGCTAACGCCAATTACTATAATAACGCACTTTCTAAAGCCGGCTATCCAGATAAAATCAAATATAGTAAAGAAACAAATTCTAGAAAAACTTACAGTAGAATAATTAATCATGACCATTCCAATAATTTTAATAAAAGACCTAGATACAAAAACATAATCTGGTATAATGCTCCTTTCTCCATCTCTATTAATAACAATATTCCTAAATTATTTTTTAGTGCCTTAAATAAATGCTTCCCTCCCTCACATATCTATAGTAAAATATTTAACAAACACACCATCAAATTTTCGTATTCTACATCCTCCAATATGTCCAACATCATCCCTAAACACAACAATAAAATACTAAATACTAAATCTCTTCCTTCCAATATTGAATTTCATAATAACAGTAATAGTACTCCCGACGTCATTGTAAACCCTAGGCTAACTTCTGTAAACCCAAATACAACGTCAAACACAACTTCGCTAAATGTTCATAATCCAACTCTAAATCAAGAAACTATTATTCCTATTATTCCTATCGCAAACAACTTCTCCAATCCAATTCCTTCTATAGATAACACTAGATCACTCATTAATAATCTCTCTAATTGCAACTGCCGCATTAAAAATAAATGTCCTCTCAACAACCATTGTCTCGATAAAAACTTAATTTATGAATGTAAAATTATAACTAGCACCAATTCCTTCACCTATTTTGGCTCCACTTCCACCTCTTTTAAAGCTCGTCTCTATAATCATCATTCATCTTTCAAATACAAACTTAAAAGAACTAACACTGCTCTCTCAGAACTCATATGGTCCTTAAAAGACAAAAACATTAAATATACCATCTTTTGGAAGAAGATTTCTTCTGCATCCTCATACTTGAACAGCTCTCTATCTAAAATCTGTAATCTCTGCCTAAATGAAAAATTTACCATTATCTCTAACCTAGATTCTATAATAAATAGACGCACAGATTTGTTTTCTATCTGCCTGCATAAATTCCATAGAACTTTTCACAAAGTATACAGTTAATATTCAATTCTTTATCAATTTAGAATCTTTTCTCAAAGGCACATATACATACACCTCTTTAAAATATACCCATCTTCCTACCATACTTTAAAGGGCTTTATACACTCTATAATACTTGTTTACTCATTACCCTCACTCTATCTTCACCTTGTAAAATCATTCATAACATATACATCTGTTTTTTTTTTTTTTTTTTTTGACGTTAGAATATTTATCCGCAATCATTATTTTTTTCTCTCTCCTTGTGCCAAACGTAGAAACAATTATTTTTTTCTCTCTCTCATAAATCTTTTTAATCTCAATTTCATCCTTAATTTATTTTTTTTTTTTTCTCCCCATCAACGAACTCATTCTTAATACATATTAACTCTATTCGCATATATTATCAATTCCTCCAATATACAAACTTTAACTTCACATTATTTTTCTCAAATCCTTCTACACACAAACCTTAATAATTTTTCTCTTCGTTAATTTTGAAATTGCCACAACATACCCTTTTTTTGACGTTAGAATATTCATCCACAATTATTATTTCTTCTCTCTATCTTCATACATAAATTCCCTTCGTTAATTTTCAAATTCCTTTAATTTATACATTATCTTCCAACGGTTTCTCAACCTCTCTGTGTAAGGCAATGTATCTTTCTCTCAGTTATAAAAACTATCTCTTTCTCTCTATCGCCCATCTCTCCCTCTCCACCTTCACTCTCATCTCCTCCCCCTTTTTTTCATCCTTTCCAGCCCCCCTCCTTAAATAAAATACTTTTTCCTCGCACATATCCTCCTTTCGTTGATTTTCAAAATTTTTTTGGGGTTTATACATTATCTTCCAACGGTTTTCAACCTCTCTGTGTGGGACAGTATATCTCCTCTCAGTTATAAAAGCTATCTCTTTCTCTCTATCACCCATCTCTCCCTCTCATCTCCTCCCCCCTTTTCATCCCCCCCTCTCTAAATAAAATGTTTTCCCAATATCACACATCAATCTAAAACCACTTTTCATATGTAGATTTAAAACTGCACTATCCACAAGTGTTTTTTAGCCTTCATATCATGTTCTCCTGTTTTATCTGATGAAAACACAAATATTATTGCATGATGATGTTTGTTTTTGAAATGCGCATAATAAAATACATGGAACTCCTTTAACCATCTTTTGATCTTATATTATATATATATATATATATATATATATATATATATATATATATATATATATATATATATATATATATATATATATATATATATATATATATATATATATACAAGCAAATTATAAATGTAAACACGTAAGTATGTTTTTGAAACGGTGCGCGAGTTTGAGATTAGAAATTAGAAATTATAAGCTTTCACCGTATTTTAGACTAAAGAAATTTCTATCCTGATAGTGGGGTTTATAACCCTCGGAGAAATGGAAAAAGATGAGTGTTGCCGTACATTTATATATGCATATATATATAAATACATATATATATGTGCATATATATATAAATACATATATATATATATATATGTATATATATATAAATACATATATTCGGTCCAGTTTACATACGGGTCAATTTTACGACCTTTCAGACCTTTATTAGCTGGCAGGAGATTGTATATTTTGTCGTTCCTGGGACGATTAGCCCTAGGAAGGGAAAATGCTTCTCTGATGAGCTTTGGTTTTCCATCATAAATCCATCGCATTTATGAGGTTTTACAAAGCGAAACTGATCAGTAAGGGCCACTAGGAGAGGTAAATATTTATATTATATTTTTTAATGTATTTTGAAAAATTGATTGAATTTTACTTGTTCTCCTTATCTTAATATATATATATATATATATATATATTGGAAAATGTGTGTAATCCTTGGTACAGTTAGGTATATTAAGACAGGGGGGAAGAAAAAATGGCTTCACTTGTGCTTTCAACAAATTTATTTTCTTCACAAAATCCCAAAAGAATCTTTCTTAAAAAAAATTATTTTATAAATTAAGTTGTTGGTTGTTGGTTAGGTCTTAGGAGTTCTTGGTTAACGTAGGAGGTATTGTTTAGTTTTTAGAAAGACCTTTCACGCTGAGGTGCGCTTGTCAAACTGATGTGTATGTGGTGTGTTGTTCTATATATAGGGATTTAACATGTCTGTGGTGTGGTGGGGGTTTCTTTTCTCCCCCTTTAATAAGTGCATGGGTGTAGGTGTGTTGAAAAAGTGTTCATAGCAGTAATGAGTTGAGACGGTGAGTAGGGTTGGGTGGGTAGAAGTGTAGCAAGTGCGGCCTGCCCCGGTCATTCTCGAAAAATTCCTTTATTCAGGGGAAAAAGCTTTTAGTATTACTTTTGTGTTGAGACTGGTCACAGGCAAATCGCACCTGTCAAGTTTGTGAATAATTATTTTTTCTTATTTTTTTCATGAAGAATTTTTCTACGTCCATCCCAAAGTTAGTCCTTTGTTCAACACACACATATGTGCGCATATACGTACATACACACACGGGCATATGTAGGAATATATAGGCACACACCATCAATCACACACCCATGTACAAATACATCCACATACATACACAAAAACATATAGAGACACATATAAAAACACACATACACATACGTACACACACGAATATGTACTCATACCTCCACATGGGTATATATATATATACACATACACATACATACATATATACATATATATATATATATACATACATATACACATACACACACATACACACACACATATATATATATACACACACACACACATATATATATATATATATATATACATATATACATACATATACATACATACATATACATACATATACACACATAAAGATACATAACTAAATATACATATATACACATACACACACACACACACACACAGGTGTATACACACACACACACACACATATACATATGTCCGTATATATACCCCTCCGTTCAAACATACATGCATACACACACACACATACACACATACATCTATATATATATACACATATAAAGAGAGAGGCATACTCAGGAAAATACAACAACACAAGAAATGAAGCACCCACACACAATAAACCAACAACAACCAGATATTGGGTAACCCCAAACACACAACTACATACAGACCCATTACTCAACACCAGAACCAGATACAACCACTGCCATAACACCAATAACAATCACCGGAGACAAAATCAAAGACACATGAATACTGAACGAATCAACAGAAGAACCAGACCCCCATACAGCAACGGCCACGCAAGAGTCTATCGCCCAACCAGTTACCGACATGAAGTTCCGGCGGGCCAAAGGTTTCACCACAACAGAAACACCCCTATCCCAAATGGCACCCATTTTTTAGGACTAGGGGCCTCGCACCAAATGAAAGAAAAAAAGAAAAAAGCACCACCTTTCAAGTGGCACCTGACGAGAGAGAACCAATCGAACCAAAAATAATCAATATATCAGCCAAGAAATTACCACAACCAGATATACAACTGTTAGAAAATGGACTGAAGTTCACTCCCACTCCGAAAGCAGATACAGCCGATGTTATAAAAGACACAGAAAATACTGTCGAAAATTACGCTTAGGAGAATTTCTTCCAGGGTGTACAATACGAGGAAGAATCACTGGTGAAAAACAAAAATAACTTCACACTCCCGCTAAATAGAGATAAATACCTGGAGGAATACATAACCTGCCTTCGCCGATCAGCACGTACAAATACGGCCGAGACGAAACACAAATGCAACATCCCTACAGACCAACTACTAGCATTGAACAAGCTACAAAGAGATTCCTCAATAATAATAAAAGTAGCGGACAAAGGTGGTGCAATCGTCATCATGGACACAAACCACTACAAAGATATGGTCCTAGCACACTTGAATGACGAAAACTTCTACAGAAAAATCACTAAAAACGAAGAAAGGAAATCGAGGAACCAAATAGGCAAACTAACAACAAAGTAGCAAAACAACCTAACACCAAAAGAAGTAGATTACCTAACCAAGTTCGAAATGAAAACCAGCAATCTCTATGGATTACCAAAAATTCACAAATCCATTGAAATCCAAAACAACATAAAAGGGAAAAAATACATCATATATCGAAGCACCAAAACCGACAGACTTAAAATTACGCCCCATTATTGCTGGCCCAGCCTCAAGCACACAACGTCTAAGCAACCTATTAGACATCATACTCAAACCCCTATGTAAAAAAGTTCCAAGCTACATCGGAGATGATATGGAATCCCTTAACTATATCCCCCAAAAAGTACACCGGGATACAATCCTAGTCAGTTTTGATGTAATAAGCCTGTACACTAACATCCCACACGACCTAGGGATTGAAGCTGTGGACTTCTGGATTACAAAACACTCAAGTCACATTTCAGAAAGATTCCCCAAAGAATTCCTCTTGGAAGGACTTAAATTAGTATTGGAAAACAACCACTTCCTCTTTGACAACGAACTTTATCTACAAATAAAAGGAACAGCCATGGGTACCAAAGTGGCCCCTACATATGCAACGCTCGTTATGGGTCACTTAGAGGCAAAATTATATTCCCAACTACAGATAACATTCAGTCACGACTTCGCCTTCTACATTAATAAAAACTGGAAACGTTACCTAGATGACTGCTTCATCTTCTGGGACAGAAGCCAAACAGACCTACACAAATTTTATTCGATCCTAAACAGGCTTCATGAAGCTATACAATTCACTATGGAATGTAACGAAAAAGAACTGCCCTTTCTAGATATCCTCATCATTAAAGAAGGGGAAAATATCATAACGGACCTATTTTGCAAACCCACTGACACACACCAATACTTAAATTTCCGCTCAGCACACCCCTCACATACG
>OZ024741.1:312508431-312533431 GCA_964016885.1 Eledone cirrhosa | reverse complement strand
TAACGGCTGAGCAGCCTAATTTGCATATCGAGTGAGTTAATCGGCCGCAGTACCGAAAACGATAAATGGAAAAAAATGAAACGAAATTTCATTTCTCACTCTTAGTACGTCTGTTACTTAAATATATGTACACGTACATACATATATGTATGCAGACATACAGTAGTATGTATATATACATACATGCACACATATATACATGTACGTATGGATTCACCGAACATTTATTATAATGCTCGGTGTGTTTGTGAACAACCATCCCGAATTAAGCCGTACAGTGTCTAGCAACCATCGTTGCTCATTTGTTCAACACTGACAAAGGAACGCTGTACTAGTTTCAAGCTTATTAGCTATCGTCAGCAACGTATACCTTCCTGCCAGATGGTTGAACGTCTGAAAGTATTTATTATCCTTATGCATATTAACGGCTGAGCAGCCTAATTTGCATATCGAGTAAGTTAATCGGCGGGGGTACCGAAAACGATAAACGGACAAAACGAAATGAAATTTCATTTCTCACTCTTAGTACGGCTGTTGCTTAAATATAAATATGGCCGCGTACATACATATATGTATACAGACGTACAGTAGTATGTATATATATATATACATACATGCACACATATACCTGTACGTATGGATTCACCGAACATTTATTATAATGCTCGGTGTGTTTGTAAACAAACATCCCGAATTAAGCCGTACAGTGATTAGCAACCATCGTTGCTCATTTGTTCAACAATGACAAAGGAACGCTGTACTAGTTTCAAGCTTATTAGCTATCGTCAGCAACGTATACCTTCCTGCAAGATGATTGAATGTCTGAAAGTATTTATTTTCCTTATGCATATTAACGGCTGAGCAGCCTAATTTGCATATCGAGTGAGTTAATCGGCCGGGGTACCGAAAACGATAAACGGAAAAAAATGAAACGAAATTTCATATCTCACTCTTAGTATGGTTGTTACTTAAATATAAGTATGTACACGTACATACATATATGTATACAGACGTACAGTAGTATGTATATATATATACATACATGCACACATATACATGTACGTATGGATTCACCGAACATTTATTATAATGCTCGGTGTGTTTGTAAACAAATGTCCCGAATTAAGCCGTACAGTGTCTTGCAACCATCGTTTCTCATTTGTTCAACACTGACAAAGGAACGCTGTACTAGTTTCAAGCTTATTAGCTATCGTCAGTTTGTTTACAAACACACCGAGCATTATAATAAATGTTCGGTGATTCCATACGTACATGTATATATGTGTGCATGTATGCATATATATATATACATACTACTGTACGTCTGTATACATATATGTATGTACGTGTACATACTTATATTTAAGTAACAGCCGTACTAAGTTTGAGAAATGAAAGTTCGTTTCATTTTTTTACTTTTATATATATACAAATATAATTACAGCGAGATCGTATTTCGGCTGTGGTCAAAAACAAAGTAAAACGCAATTTTCGAGATAGGCGGCAAGCGCTCAATGGACTAAAAGAAGACCAGAGCAATTAACATAATTTATAGGGGCCAGACAAACTGAAAACGGCGATCATTAAGTTATCATCCACCGGAGCCAAAAAAAAACGAAGCAAGTTAAATAGGTTCAGAAAAGAATTTACCGGGACATCCTGGAAAGTGATGGTATAATCCAGTGGGACGTTTCTGTGACATCTAAATCAATTATACTGCCTGCTTTGGTTGTAAGCTTTTGGTATAACGATCGAACAAGGCTGCTATTTCGTCAACAGATATTTTGTTCTCAGCCGGCAAGCGTGTTCCAATGCATTATTAGTGTTGAAGTGATAGCCCCACGTATTTACCCTGCAAGGGAGATGTGTGTGTGTGTGTGTGTGTGTGTGTGTGTGTGTGTGTGTGTGTGTGTGTGTGTGTGTGTGTGTGTGTGTGTGTGTGTGTGTGCGTGTGTGCGTGTGTGTGTGTCTGTCTGTGTGTGTGTGTGTATGTGTGTGTGTGTGTGTGTGCGTGTGTGTGTGTAAAACGTAAACAGAAAAAATAAAAATAATAAAACAAACGTGGAAGGAATATATTAGTTCAACGCTTGAAATAGCAGGAAGAGGGTATATAACGTTTTGGACGCTAATCTTTCACCAGAAGAAAGATTGAGAAATTAAAGAAGAAATAGAAAGATAGAATATTACTTAGAAATATTCCGGAACTGATTCAAGAAGGAAAGATTTCAAATATTTGTGGATGCTATTTTTAGGCGCCGAATTGTCAGTCATTAAGACGTCGCATAAAATGCTTCAAGTTTTAGTCCAACTTCACTGCGTGCTCTGAGTTCACATCCAAACGGTGTCAACTTTGCCTTTTATCCTTTCGAAGTCGATAAAAAAGTACGAATCCAGTATTAGGGTTGATTCTTCGTCTATAGAAAAAGTCGGAGAGGGTTGGGCTCTGTAAGGTTTAAAAGTGCCCTAGACATGCTTTTTGATGGTGCCTCTACGACTCCACAAGCGGTTTAGGGATTGTTTATCTTCCTATCCTATTTTACTCAATATATTGTATGGTTCTTCCATAAGATATTGTAAAATTACATTTGTTCGAACATAAGATCTCTGTATGAAATGTACGTATCGTTTGGCAGTATTGGGAGAGGGTCGGACGCCATGCTTTGACGTATAGAGTTACGGCCCTTGCCATTCTGAGTTCAAATCCCGCCGAGGTTAACTTTGCCTTTCATTCTTACGGGGTCGATAAAATAAAGTACCAGTAATGCACTGGGTAATTGCTGGCCTTGTGCCTAACGTAGAAACAGTTATAATATATAATAGGTGTACTCAGACGACTTCGTTTCTCATCACTTTAATCATACATTGATGGATAGGGTATACCTCATTTTTGTCTGTATGCAATTAATGATGTCTTCAACATTATCATCTATATTGATATTTCCAGACTGTCCAAAAGGAAGCTTTGGTCTGGGTTGTAAAGTGATATGTACTTGTAACAAAACTTCTTACTGTGAAAACATACATGGAAGATGTTTAAATGACTGTCCTGAAAATTATAAAGGTGACAAATGTAAAAGTATATCAAAAGGATGCTACTTTTTTAATTGTATGTGTATGTATATTGTATGTGCATGTATATCATTATCATCATCATCATTTTAGGTCCGCTTTTCCCTACTTGCAAGGGTGGGGAGGGTCCTATTCAGCACAGAATCTCTGCACTTGTCACTGTCCTTCGTCATCTCCTCTGTGAGCTTCAGCGATCTGAGGTCCGTTCTCACCATCTCCGCCCATGTTTTTCGTGGTCTTCCTCTACTGCGTCTTCCTTCTACTGGCATTTCTTGGCACTACTTTACCCATCAGTCATCCTCCATACGCATCACATGTCATACCATCGCAGACTTCTCTCCCGCACACTACAACTTATCCTTCTTATACACAGTTTCTCTCTCAACTCATCCATGATTGGTCATTCACGTACATTGACATTACAAATCCAACGGAGCATGCTTGCTTCATTTCTCTCCAGTCGTTGCATACCCTCTGCAGTTGCTGCCCATGTCTCACTACCATGCAGAATCACGCATCTCACACAGGCATCATATAACCGGCCTTTCGTACGCAGGGAGAAACCTTTCTTTGTCAGCAGGGGAAGCAGATCGCTAACCTTCTTCCAACTAGATACTATTGCCTCGAAACACCCTCCTCCCATGCTAATTTGATCACCTAGATACCGGAAGCTATCAACCACTATAGAACTTACCTGCATTTGAAAAACGTGTCTATCACTGCGATTTCTACTGTCAAATTTCCTTGTATATATATATATATATATATATATATATATATATATATATATATATATATATATATATATATATATATATATGTGTGTGGTGTGTATGTATGTGTGTATCTATATATATGCATATACTTAGGGTTAACATTGATGCAATTCAATTCAAGCACTCAACGTACTTTTTCCACATAGGAGTGACGAAGTAAATATCGAATAAGGGAAAGCGAAGTAGTTTCAGATGTTCAAGTCTTTTAATAATAATGCTGTGATATATATTTCAATGACGACACTGGCCACACTGTTCTGTGTGCCAGCGTCGCAACATCGTCAGACAGCTTGTTACATAATAAGGTTATGTTTCCGAGGCAATTCAAATTGAATCTACATGGGAACGGACGAAGTGTGTGCTTTTGGGTTCTTCATCCGTTCCGCTGTGAGTACCAATTCACCCCCACCGGTCCGCGCAGGCGCATGTCCGAAGGAAGTTGACCATTAGCTACCGCAGATTTCAACGAAATTCGCTTAGTCAGTTCCCCCTCTCAGCCAAACAATGACTTCTTCAGGCCTGTACCATAGTTTACTGCTACCCATCCCGTCTGAGGCAGCCAGCCGAAAGCCAAGCATGGACAGTACGACTGACCATCAACTCTTAAGAGAAAATATACTTAATTCTAGTTATCATGGTTTTACATTGGAAGTTATGAGTGAGAGTTGGAAATAAAAATTAAAATTTAAAAAATTAAAAAATTAAAAAATTAAGAATTAGAAATTTAAAAAAATGTTCAAGTGGGAATCCGGATTGAGGTGAGTAAAAAAACATATAGTTTGAAGTGAGTAAATAATATGCAGAGAGATGTTTAAGTAAGAAGTTCTGAAAGGGGTACTAATGTCAAAGTTACACTATCCACATATTGAAAGATAGTGCCGTACATTAGAACGGGGGGTAAACTACAGTATTAAAGGCAGTAGTCAATCTGGTACATCGTCATAATTTCCATCACATGGAACAAAACCAAGAAAAAAACAGATATAAAGTACACAAAAGAAAAGAACCAATAATGAATAAATGCAAAAACACAGAGTGCAAAATGATCCATATGATTGTCAATTTGTCCATGTATAGATTGAATTGAGGGGCTTCTGTAAATCCGGATTGTCATTTGAAAAATATTGTTAATTTCTAAATGTTATTTCTATTTTTTTTTTATTTTTTAATTTATAATTTCTGATATTTGATTTAGGATTTTCGATTTTAAATTTTAATTTTTATTTCCAACTCTGCGGTAGCTAATGGTCAACTTCCTTCGGACATGCGCCTGCGCGGACCGTTGGGCTAGGACAAGATTTGGTTGATATCCTAAACTTAGTGGTAGATGAATTGAACAATGATAGTGGGAAACCTATGAACCTAAGATTTGTAGACAGGAAAAAATTAAAAGAAACAACAGCTAAGGTAAACAAAGTCATCCCATACCTTGAGGCGAGGAGCCTTCACCAGTGCAACAATATCCTCAAAGCAACAGCAAATGCGGCGAGGAAATTACTTGGCATGAAAGCGAGAGGAAACAACAGACAAGAAAGATCAAAGCCTTGGTGGAAGAAACGACTGAATGGTCAAATCAGGGAAATGAGAAATGGCATTGGAAAGCTTGAGTCCCTACTGAATGGGACACTAAAAAACATAGACACTACAAATAGACTGGAAATAAAGTACAAAACTAGGAGGAAAAAACTAAATATTATCATAGAGGAACTGAAGCAACGCATTCTAGTAGAGAGTGCAAAAATTAGGCCATAGGAGAGCAGAGTCAGTCAGTATAGACAGAACCGCATGTTTGACAACAACCAGAAGATGCTGTTTGGACAGCTTGAAGGGAAAGAAAGAGGCAACGACTTGATCACTGAGGCGGAACAAACTTAGACATTCTGGAGAGGAATATGGGAGCAGAATGTTAAACATAATGACCAGGCAGTGTGGATTTAGACAGTACAAAACGAGATTAGTGAACAGGCACACCAACAACTGATTTGAGTATCACAGTTGAAACTCTTAAGGGGCAGGCCAAAAAACTAACCAACTGGAAATCACCAGGCCCAGATGGTGTGCAGGGGTATTGGATAAAAAATATAACATCCCTCCACCCGAAACTGACAACCATGTTCAATGACTTCTTGATGTCAGGTGAGGTACTAGAGTGGTTGACAAAAGGTACCACAGTTCTGATAATGAAAGACCCAATCAAGGGTAATGATGTTACCAACTATAGACCTATCACATGTCTGTCCGTAATGTGGAAACAAACTGTTGACAAGCATTGTGTCTGAGAAAATCTACCATCACCTCCACACAAACAACTTGTTACCGGACGAACAGAAAGGATGCCGAAAGAATTCCCGTGGTACAAAGGACCAGTTACTTATTGATAAGATGGTAATGAGGAATTGCAAGAGGAGACACACTGGTCTTGCCATGGGATGGATATACTACAAAAAGGCATTTTACATGGTGCCTCATTCTTGGATCAACAAAAGCCTAGAGATCTTCAAGGTGGCAGATAACATCAGACAGTTGTTGGGCAAAAGAATGAAGTCCTGGAAAGCAGAGTTAACATCAGCTGCAGAATCCTTGGGAAGCGTGAATATCAAGAGAGGTATCTTCCAGGGAGATAGTCTGTCCCCTCTGTTGTTTGTGCTTGCCTTGATGCCCATGAGCATTATACGAAAAGTGAGAGCAGGATACAAGTTGGGAAAGGGAGAGCTTACCATCAATCACCTCCTCTTCATGGACGATCTTAACTCTTCGGGAAGAGTGAGAAGGAGTTGGATGTGCTTGTTGACACTGTCCGTATTTTCAGCAATGATATATGTATGCAATTTCGTATTAGTAAGTGTGGAGTCCTTGTAATGAAGAAGGGTAAATTGAGCAGAAGCAACGGAATCCAGGTACCAACAGGTGAGATGATAAAGGAAATTGACACTGAAGAAGGATACAAGTATTTGGGTCTTCTGGGGGCTGATGATATCAAGAACAAAAAAATGAAGGAATTGATAAGATCTGAATACATTCGGAGAATAAGGAGCGTATTAAAGTCACATCTGAACAGTAGGAATGCCATAAGTGCAGTAAATTCCCGAGCTGTGTCTATTATTAGGAACAGTGCGGGAATTCTGAGATGGAATGTTGCTGAACAAAAAGAAATGGATAGGAAAACTAGGAAGCTATTGACAATCTACAACATGTTCCACAAGAGGAGTGATGTCGATAGACTCTACGTAAGGAGATCTAAAGGTGGAAGAGGTCTCATCAGCATAGAGGACTGTGTTCAGATGGAGAAAAACAACCTACACAAATACGTGACTGATAGTAAGGAGCCAATGCTCAGAATTGTACTGAAGGAGAGGACAATAGACCAGGGGATGTCCAGGGAGGAAATAACAACAAGGAGAAAGAGCAGCCTTCAGGAAAAAACCCTTCATAGTACCTTCTTTGAGAAAACTGAATTCAGAGATCCACAGACATGGAACTGGTTGAAAAGAGGAGACTTTAAAAAGGCTACAGAAGGAATGCTAATGGCTGCTCAAGAGCAGGCCCTCAAAACGAAGTGGTTGAAACACCATATTTACAAGGAGTAGGCTAGCCCACTCTTCAGGATCTGTAGAGAGAGAGAGAGGAGACTGTGGCTCACATTGTATCCGAGTGTAAACACCTAGCCCAGACTCACTATAAGGGCTGGAGTCATGATGTGATGGGCAGGGTGATCCACTGGCACCTATGCAAAGTAAACAACGTACCACATTCTGAGAATTGGTATGAGTATAAGCCAGAGTCGGTGATAGAAAACGATCAGGTGAAGGTGCTGTGGGATTTTAGGATACAGACGGACAAGAACTGGAACACAATAGACCTGACCTGGTGGTTTTGGACAAAGAAAAAAAGATTGTGCCTGATTGTGGATGTGGCCTGCCCATTCGTAACGAGAGTGCGAGAGAAGGAGAGGGAGACAATTAACCGATACCAGGACTTAAAGTGGGTGGTAAAAAGGATTTGGAACTGCCATGAAGTCAAAGTTGCCCCGATTGTCATAGGCGCACTAGGTACTATCTCAAAAAGTTTCCAGTGATGGTTAAAGAAAATTGGCCACGCCGCGCTTTTTGGAACGCTTCAAAAGGCATGCTTGCTGGGAACAGCAAAAACCCTCCGATACGTCCTGAATATCTGAGGCTGCAGGTAGTGGTTTGATATTCATTTCAACAAACTTTCCAGTTAACTAACATCAATGACTGAGACTCAAAGAACAATAATAATAATTGTTTCTACTTTAGGCACAAGGCCAGCAATTATCCAGTGCATTACTGGTACTTTATTTTATCGACCCCGTAAGGATGAAAGGCAAAGTCAACCTCGGCGCGATTGAAGAACAATAATAATAATAATGTCCATTATTATTATTATTATTATTATTGTTATTATTCTTTGAGTCTCAGTCATTGATGTTAGTTAACTGGGAAGTTTGTTGAAATGAATATCAATCCATTACCTGCAGCCTCAGATATTCAGGACGTATCGGAGGGTTCTTTTTGAGATAGTACCTAATGCGCCTATGACAATCGGGACCACTTTGACTTCATGGCAGTTCCAAATCCTTTTTACCTCCCACTTTAAGTCCTGGTATCGGTTAATTTTCTCCCTCTCCTTCTCTTGCACTCTCGTGTCGAATGGGCAAGCCACATCCACAATGAGGCACGATCTTTTTTCTTTGTCCAAAACACCCAGGTCAGGTCTATTGTGTTCCAGTTTCTTGTCCGTCTGTATCCTAAAATCTCACAGCACCTTCACCTGATCATTTTCTATCACCGACTCTGGCTTATACTCATACCAATTCTCAGAATGTGGTACGTTGTTTACTTTGCATAGGTGCCAGTGGATCACCCTGCCCATCACACCATGCCCTTATAGTGAGTCTGGGCTAGGTCTTTACACTCGGATACAATGTGAGCCACAGTCTCCTCTCTCTCTCCACAGATCCTGCACAATCGGCTAGCCTCCTCCTTGTAAATAGGGTGTTTCAACCACTTCATTTTGAGGGCCTGCTCTTGTGCCGCCATTAACATTCCTTCTGTAGCCTTTTAAAGGTCTCCTCTTTTCAACCAGTTCCATGTCTGTTGATCTCTGAATTCAGTTTTCTCAAAAAGGTACCATGAAGGGATTTTTCCTGAAGGCTGCTCTTTCTCCTTGATGTTATTTCCTCCTTGGACATCCCCTGGTCTATTGTCCTCTCCTTCAGTACAGTTCTGAGCATTGGCTCCTTACTATCAGTCACGTATTTGTGTAGGTTGTTTTTCTCCATCTGAACACAGTCCTCTATGCTGATAAGACCTCTTCCACCTTCAGATCTCCTTAAGTAGAATCTATCGACATCACTCCTCTTGTGGAACATGTTGTAGATAGTCAATAGCTTCCTAGTCTTCCTATCCATTTCTTTTTGTTCAGCAACATTCCATCTCAGAATTCCCGCACTGTACCTAATAATAGACACAGCTCGGGAATTTACTGCACTTATGGCATTCCTACTCTTCAGATGTGACTTTAATACGCTCCTTACTCTCCGAAGGTATTCAGTTCTTATCAATTCCTTCATTCTTTTGTTCTTGATGTCATCAGCCTCCAGAACGCCCAAATACTTGTATCCTTCTTCAGAGTTAATTTCTTTTATCATCTCACCTGTTGGTATCTGGATTCCGTTACTTCTGCTCAACTTACCTCTCCTCATCACACTGACTCCACACTTACTAATACCAAATTGCATACATATATCATTGCTGAAAATACGGACAGTGTCAACAAGACCATCCAACTCCTTCTCACTCTTCCCGAAGAGCTGAAGATCGTCCATGAAGAGGAGGTGATTGATGGTAAGCTCTCCCTTTCCCAACCTGTATCCTGCCCTCACTTTTCGCAGTATACTGGTCAGGGGCATCAGGGCAAAGACAAACAACAGAGGGGACAGACAATCTCCCTGGAAGATACCTCTCTTGATATTTACGCTTCCCAAGGAAACTCCAGCTGATGTTAACTCTGTTTCCCAGGACTTCATTCTTTTGCCCAACAACTGTCTGATGTTATCTGCCACCCTGAAGATCTCCAGGCTTTTGGTGATCCAAGAATGAGGCACCATGTCAAATGCCTTTTTGTAGTCTATCCATCCCATGGCAAGACCAGTGTGTCTTCTCTTGCAATTCCTCATTACCATCTTATCAATAAGTAACTGGTCCTTTGTACCACGGGACTTCTTTCGGCATCCTTTCTGTTCGTCCGGTAACAAGTTGTTTGTGTGGAGGTGATAGTAGATCTCCTCAGACACAATGCTTGTCAACAGTTTCCACATTACGGACAGACATGTAATAGGTCTATAGTTGGTAACATCATTACCCTTGATTCGGTCTTTCATTATCAGAACTGTGGTACCTTTTGTCAACCACTCTGGTACCTCACCTGACATCAAGCAGTCATTGAACATGGTTGTCAGTTTCGGGTGGAGGGATGTTATATTTGTTATCCAATAGCCCTGCACACTATCTGGGCGTTGTAATTTCCAGTTGGTTAGTTTGTTGGCCTACCCCTTAAGAGTTTCAACTCTGATACTCAAATCAGTTTGTTGGTGTGCCTTTTCACTAATCTCCTTCTGTACTGTCTCAATCCACACTGCCTGGTCATTATGTTTAACATCCTGCTCCCATATTCCTCTCCAGAAGGTTTTAGTTTGTTCCGCCTCAGGGATCAAGTCGTTGCCTCTTTCTTTCCCTTCAAGCTGTCCAAACAGCATCTTGGTTGTTGTCAAACATGCGGTTCTGTCTATACTGACTGACTCTGTTCTCGTATCGCCTAATTTTTGCACTCTTTGCTACAATGCGTTGCTTCAGTTCCTATATGATAATATTTAGCTTTTTCCTCCTAGTTTTGTACTTTATTTTTAGTATATTTTTAGTGTCTATGTTTTTTAGTGTCCCATTCATTATGGACTCAAGCTTTCCAATGTCATTTCTCATTTCCCTGATTTGACCACTCAGTCGTTTCTTCCACCAAGGCTCTGATCTTTCTTGTTTGTTGTTTCCTCTCGCTTTTATACCAAGTAATTTCCTCACCGTATTGCTGTTGCTTTGAGGATATTGTTGCACTGGTGAAGGCTCCTCGCCTCAAGGTATGGGATGACTTTGTTTACCTTAGCTGTTGTTTCTTTTAATTTTTTCCTGTCTACAAATCTTAGGTTCATAGGTTTCCCACTACCATTGTTCAATTCATCTACCACTAAGTTTAGGATATCAACCAAATATTGTCCTAGCCCGTCAGAATTCATCTCCTCAGTGGCCGTATCTCTGTTCCAGGTATTATTTATCTCAGCATTCAGATCATTGTCTGCTTCGGGTGGTTCCTCCGTTCTCTCGATCTCTTCACCTTCATTTCCCACTGGCTCGTTTGCCTGGCATACTCCACTCTCCATTTCCAAACTAATCTCTCTGCTCAGTTCCTCCAGTTAAAGCTCGCTTATCCACCCATTAGTTCTTATTATCCGAGCCTGCCCGGCCAATTTTTGTTCATCTAATTTAAATAGACCAATCTCGTTCCAGATGTTATGCATCCGTTTCCTATAACCTTTCTCCTTGGGGTTACTCTTCAGGTAACATTGCATAACAGTTCTATTCAGTTCTTTCGTCCAGTTGGTTCTTGTCCCTTTCCTTCTTCTTCCTCCGACACCAGCAGTATTTGGTGACAGCCAGGTCCCTGCTGTCGAGCCAGGGAGCACCTGTTGGGTTAGAGTCTGTCACATGACATTCTAGTCTCCATTTCACCGTTATTCAAACTGTTTAGTTTCGACATTTATACACTCTTATCGAGGATTGGCGAATGTATGGTTACATAACCACCTGTGATTTCATTACCTCCGGTGATTTCGTCACTCCCGGTGATTTTTGTGTGGTATTATCACTCTGTAGACGAACATAAATAAACAAACAAACAAACAGGCAAAAAAACCCCCAAAAATGAATAAGCATAAGTTTCATTGTAATGTAATGTTTGAATGTCTGACTTAGTTTTTCCCTTCCCTTCTCTGCCCGTCTGTTTGTTTTTCTCTTCATTTTTCTTTTCTTTACGTTTTTCGTTGTTGCTGTGCTGCTTTGATTTTGATTTTGGTTCAGTCTATTTATATATTTTGATGCCTTCCTCTTTTAGTGAGGACACTACGATGTAGCAGGACGTAGTGGGAGAGAATAGCGGCGGTAGTGATGTGAATAGTAGTGGTGGTGATGTGATCGTAGTACTGTAGTGATGGTGTTGAAGTTGAAGTAGAAATAGAGGTTGAGCCAACTTGACCAGAGTTTTTAGCGTCGTAGTGGTGGTGGTGTTGGTGGTGAAATTATCTTTAGCTATTTAGCTATTTAGTCATTTTGCCATTTTCATCCTTTTCGACTCCAACATCCCTGATCCAAAATTAAATATTAATATTGTTTTTTAATATTGTCTAGTGATACCGCCACCTTCCCCTTTCGTAAGTTAACAGAAGGTAATGGGCAAATCGCGGTGGTAGCAATGAAGAGTGGTGGCGGCGGTGATGGGATAGTGGTAGCAATGATGGATGGGTGGTGGCGGCGGTGACTATAGTGATGGCGTTGTCGTTACTGAGTTTTGTTGAATAGACTGTAGTTTTGTTTGATCGGTGAATCTATGCTGTTAGTCGCGTATGTTTAATATATGTGTTGACATATTAACTTAATATTGGAATTAAACATTTTGTGAAAACTTGAGACAATAATAATAGTAATTATAATTATTATGCTGAGATTGGTGGTCGTGGTAGTGAAATTGCCGTTATCTGGCTGTTGTAATTAGTGTACACAGAGGAGGGTGATGGGATAGGTGGTGTATCTAGTTTGTGGTGTTGTTGAAATTGCTGTGATTTGGCTGTTCTATATAGTGTAGACAGAGGAGGTTTTCTTTCCATTTATAACCATTCTCTTTTTTGAATATAAAATGTATAATACAAAATTGAATATTTGAGCGATATAACAATGTATTATGGATCCGAATTTTTCTGAGGCTTGAGTCTGGTGCTTTATGCATCATTTGTACAAAGAATTGTTATTTCACAATTGATTTAAATATGTTAAAAATCAAAAACATACGGGAGCGATTTCATGACCTTCTATCCACCACGTACGTCGTCGTCGTCGTCGTCGTCGTCGTCGTCGTCGTCGTCTTCTTCTTCTTCTTCTTCTTCTTCTTCTTCTTCTTCTTCTTCTTCTTCTTCTTCTTCTTCTTCTTCTTCTTCTTCTTCTTCTTCTTCTTCTTCTTCTTCTTCTTCTTCTTCTTCTTCTTCTTCTTCTTCTTCTTCTTCTTCTTCTTCTTCTTTGAATCTCATCATTGATGTTGGTTAACTGGAAAGTCCGTTGGATTGAATATCAAGCCACTACCTGCAGCCTCAGATATTCAGGACGTATCGGAGGGTTCTTGCTGTTCCAAGCAAGCATGCCTTTTGAAGCGTTCCAAAAAGCGTGAAGGGGCCGATTTTCTTTAACCTTCACTGGAAACTTTTTGAGATAGTCCCCAGTGCGCCTATGACAATCGGGATCACTTTGACTTCATGGCAGTTCCAAATCCTTTTCACCTCCCACTTTAGGTCCTGGTATCGGTTAATTTTCTCCCTCTCCTCTCTTGCACTCTCGTGTCGAACGGGCAGGCCACATCCACAATCAGACACGATCTTTTTTCTTTGTCCACAACCACCAGGTCAGGTCTATTGTGTTCCAGTTTTTTGTCCGTCTGTATCCTAAAATCCCACAGCACCTTCACCTGATTGTTCTCCATCACCGCCTCTGGCCTATGCTCATACCATTTCTCAGAATGTGGTAAATTGTTTACTTTGCACAGGTGCCAGTGGATCACCCTGCCCATCACATCGTGTCTCCAGCCCTTATAGTGGGTCTCGGCTAGGTGTTTACACTCGGACACAATGTGAGCCACAGTCTCCTCTCTCTCTCCACAGATCCTGCACAGTGGGCTAGCCTCCTCCTTGTAAATATGGTGCTTCAACCACTTCGTTTTGAGGGCCTGCTCCTGCGCAGCCACTAGCATTCCTTCTGTAGCCTTTTTGAGGTCTCCTCTTCTCAACCAGTTCCATGTCTGTGGATCTCTAAATTCAGTTTTCTCAAAGAAGGTACTATGAAGGGATTTTCCCTTAAGGCTGCTCTTCCTCCTTGATGTTATTTCCTCCTTGGACATCCCCTGGCCTACTGTCCCCCCCTTCAGTACAGCTCTGAGCATTGGCTCCTTACTATAGGTCACGTATTTGTATAGGTTGTTTTTCTCCATCTGAACACAGTCCTCTATGCTGATAAGACCTCTTCCACCCTCAGATCTCCTTAGGTAGAGTCTATCGACATCACTCCTCTTGTGGAACATGTTGTAGATAGTCAATAGCTTCCTAGTCTTCCTATCCATTTCTTTTTGTTCAGCAACATTCCATCTCAGAATTCCCGCACTGTACCTAATAATAGACACAGCTCGGGAATTTACTGCGCTTATGGCATTTCTGCTGTTCAGATGTGACTTCAATACGCTTCTTACTCTCCGAATGTATTCAGTTCTTAACAATTCCTTCATTTTTTTGTTCTTTATGCCATCAGCCTCCAGAACGCCCAAATACTTCTATCCTTCCTCAGAGTCAATTTCCTTTATCATCTCACCTGTTGGTATCTGGATCCCGTTACTTCTGCTCAACCTACCCCTCCTCATCACAATGACTCCACATTTACCAATACCAAACTGCATACATATATCACTGCTGAAAATACGGACATTGTCAACAAGCACATCCAACTCCTTCTCACTTTTCCCGAAGAGCTTAAGATCGTCCATGAAGAGGAGGTGATTGATGGTAAGCTCTCCCCTTCCCAACTTGTATCCTGCTCTCACATTTCGCAGCATGATGGTCAAGGGCATCAGGGCAAGGACTATTATTATTATTATTATTATTATTATTATTATTATTATTATTATTATTATTATTATTATCATTTGCATTTATCTTGCTTTATGTTTATACGAGTTATCACCAAGTCACAACCAGTGACCTCAAGAGACAACAAGGTCCGCCATGTTCAAGAAAGAACACACATATTCACACATGCATCCTTAGTGTTTAGACTTGTGATGTACTTATATTGACAGGATCTTCCTTAGTATATGGGCAGTTCCCATTAGTACTAACTTTTGTATTTCTCCTATACGCGGGTTTCCTGTGATTTGCGATAAGTAGTTGTTAGACCCCTTAAGTATCATTCCCAGAGCGCCTACAACCACTGGTATTGTTTTAGTTCTCAATTTCCACATTTTTCCAATTTCTATCTCCAGGTCCTTATACTTGCTCAATTTTTCAAATGTTTTTATAGATACATTCTTGTCCATTGGAACAGACATATCAATTAGCAGGCATACCCTCCTTTGAAAGTCCTTCAATATTATATCAGGTCTATTTGCATCTATTTTTCGGTCTGTTTGGATGCTAAAGTTCCACAAGATTGAGAAGTGATCTTTTTCAAGTATGGGAGGTGGTTGATGCTCCCACCAATTCTTTTGATGGGGCAGGTCAAAATGCTTACACATTATCCAATGTATGTATTGAGCAGCTCTGTCATGCCTGTTTAGGTATTCGGTTGGAGCTATAGGACTGCACATTGAAATTATATGGTCAATGGTCTCTGGTTGTTTTTTGCATACACGGCATAATGGGCTGCACCCATTTTTTATTATGTTGGCTTGGTAATTTTTTTTTGGCAGACACTGATCTTGTGCGGATATAATCAGTCCGTCAGTCTCCGATTTCAGTCCAGAGGATGCCAACCACTGATGGGTTAAAGTTTTGTCAACATCAGGATTGTTAACTCGCTCTGGGTATTTTCCATACAGAGGCTTTTCTTGCCATTTCTTAGCCAGTTTCTGTAGCAGTTCTTTCTTTGCAGTTACTTTTACCTGCTTTGCTTTTTCTGTGTTTTCCATTTCAGCAGTAAATGGGACTTCTGAAATTTGTAGTCCATTACTGTATATTTCTGCATCTTTTGTAATGGAATATGATCTTTTGGTGCTTTCGTGTTTCAAAACGAGTTTGATCATCCAATCATGTGATTCCCTTAGATATGTGGATAATCCTATTGTTGCAGTTTTCAACGCAATGTCTAACTGGATTAACCCACGTCCTCCTTCTTTCCTAGGGAGATATATTCTATCTATGTCTGCCTTAGGGTGATGCATTCTGTGCATGGTTAAGAATTTTCGGATTTTTGTATCGAGCCTACGGATCTCTGTGCTTGACCAGTTGATGACATTGTAACTGTAGGTTACTACTGGTATGGCAAGCGTGTTTATGGCATCGATCCTATTCCTTGCATTCAATTCCGTTCTTAAGATTGCTCTGACTCTGCGGTAACATTCCTTCCTTATCCTTTCCCTCATTGTCGAGTGCTTGATTCCGTCTCCTTCACAAACACCTAGATATTTGTAACTTTGTTCTTGATCAAGCTCTCTTATCACGTTCCCCCGATAAAGATTAATGTCTGAACTCTTCAGCAGCTTTCCTCTGGTGAACGTTGCTTTGGCGCATTTATCCAGTCCAAACTCCATTTTAATGTCATCACTGAACTGCTTCACAGTGGATAATAGCCCTTGCAATTGTTCATCATTTTTTGAAAATAGTTTCAGGTCATCCATGTAGAATAGGTGATTAATGGTTTTGTCCTAGACTCTATATCCATGTTTTGTTTCATTGAGCATTTTACTTAATGGTATAAGTGCGATGCAGAATAAAAGCGGTGATAAAGAGTCACCCTGAAAAATTCCACAATTAATGTTAACTTCTCCAGCTTCCAGTGATTTTGTTTCACTATTCAAAAGGAGTGTCGTTCTCCATGTCCTCATACTGAATGACAAAAACCTCCTGACAACGGGGGATATTTTGAAAATCTCTAAACATTTTTCAATCCAACTGTGTGGCAAACTATCAAATGCTTTTTTATAATCTATCCAAGCAATCGATAGATTTTTGTGTTTATTATGACAATCTTCCAGTATCATTTTGTTAATCAGAAGCTGATCCTTACAGCCATATGAGCCTCGTTTACACCCTTTCTGCTCAATGGGAAATAGGTCATTTGTTATCAGGTGGTCATATGTGTATTCAGTTAGGACTGATGTTAAAATGTTATACATTGTGGTCAAGCAGGTTATCGGTCTGTAATTTTTGGGATTGTTTGTCTCATCATTCTTCGGTAGCAGGAATGTAATGCCGTTAACTAGCCATGATGGTATCTTTTCTGGCTCCTTAACTATTTCATTGTAAAGTTGGGCTAACAGCTCATGAGACTCTGTGAAGGCATTTATCCAAAAGTTTTGTATTTTGTCTTTTCCTGGGGATTTCCATTTGCTGGTTTTTCTTAGAGCCAAGCGCAGCTGTTCAACTGTTATATTTTCCCATGTTTGTTCTTCAAGGTGAGCTGTTTCTTTCATCTGTCTGTCCATGGGGCATGTATGTTATGAACTTTTTCTTCGGCCCAGATCTTTTCCCAGAATACTTGCACTTCCTCCTTGGGTGGTATTGATGACTTACCAATTTTTCTGTAGAAATTTCTTTGGTTGTTTTTGAACATATTATTGTCCTTATAGAATCTAGATCGTTTTTCAAAGCGCCTTATACGAGCAGCTTTGGCCGACATTTTTTGCTTGATTGTTTCTATCAGCATGTCTATGTCACATGTTGATCTTATACTGTACTTTTTTTTCAATTTTCTAAGTTTAGTTTGTTTAACATGTTCACCACTTTATAGTTTGTTAAAATTTCTATGTCAGATCGGAGAAGGTTTATTTGGCGATTGATGTTATCTTGCCAAGTAGATTTCTTGTGGGAATTCCTTTGTTTTTTCATCTTCACTCCACATAAGTGAGTGGTGACTTTAGCCGATGCATAATAGAGATGATTTAAGTCAGTAATGTTTAGTTTGTTTGTGATGATAATGTTTTTGAGAATTATGTTAGTCTTGTGTATTATCTTTTGGTTCTATTTGGAGTTCTGGATCTTAGGGAGGGTGTCTCGTTGCCCCATGTCAGATTCTTTCATTTTCATCCATTCGATCATAATTTCATCCTTCAAGTTGGCAAGTTCATTCTCGTTCATTTCTTTATCATTTACGATCTCATTATTTTCATTTGGAGTTTCATCCTGAGCATGTACTCCCTCCACTTTTTCGCTCCTTTCTTTAATTTGTTCTGTTGCCAGTGATTCCGTCCCAACCCTGGGATTCGAAGTGTTACAGTTTACCTCGTTTTCACTGACACATGCTTCATTTTCCCTTCGCTGACTTTGTGCTAATAGCTTGATCTGATCAATTTCTATATCAGTTAGTAACTTTTTTCTTACAATATTTCTTCGTATATTGGCTAGTTTGTTACTGTCAATATAGCCTCTGTTTTCGAGATGTTACTATTTCCAGTTGATATATGTTTGTTCTGTATTCGATGTATTTGATGGGTAGTACATGGCAGTGTAGAAAGCCTCAAGGACTTCTTTATTATCTTCCCTTGACCATTTTTCTCTCCTTTTCTTTGGATTTATTGGTGGTGAGCATGGAGGGCCAACAGTAGGAGTATTCCGGTTATGGGAGGTCTCCAGCTCCGAAGTGATGGGAAGGTTTGAACCATTAGCTGATTTTTCGACCCCAGTCTGGTTCCTCTCTGAGGGACGCAGCCCTTTTTTACCCGGGTGACGGCCGATCCAGTATGAGATTTTATCATTAGACATTTACTTTATTTTGTCGCGTTTTATCCTTATCCGCCAAGGGGTAATCATTTCGTGTTACCACTTCTAGAACGAGTGTCAACCAAGACTAGAGGGGTCGTTCTCCCCTAGAGACATGGCTATTCCCCGCCGGCCGCCATCCCGGTATTTCTTGGTCACGGGGTTTTCTTTTTGTTGTTTTTTTTTAAATTGTTATTATCATGAGTGGTTCCTTAATGTGAGCATTGCGTGGCTTAAGAATGAAATTATTAATAATTGTCTCCACTCCAGGCACAAGGCCAGCAATCACCCAGTGCATTACAATAATATAATATACTTTTTGTTGTAGTTGGCTGTTATTGTTGTTGGCTATGTCGGTGGTGGTGCCGGGGCTTTTTATATTGTTGGTGAGGAAGGGGTGAGCCAGCAGTCCCACAATTGTTGATGTAGACGTTTGGCCGGTGGCAAGGTCACCAAGTCAATCTATTTATATCTTTTGCTAGCCTCTATCCTGTCTAGTGATACCGCCACCTTCCCCTTTCTTTCTCAAGTTAACAGGGGAATATTGATGTTAGTTAACTGGAAAGTTTGTTGAGATGAATATCAAGCTACTACCTGCAGCCTCAGATATTCAGGACGTATCGGAGGGTTCTTGCTGTTCCCAGCAAGCATGCCTGTTGAAGTGTTCCAAAAAGCGTGAAGGGGCCAATTTTCTTTAACCATCCCTCGAAACTTTTTGAGATAGTCCCTAGTGCGCCTAATACAATAGGGATCACTTTGATTTCATGGCAGTTCCAAATCCCTTTTACCTCCCACTTTAAGCCCTGGTATCGGTTAATTTTCTCTCTCTCCTTCTCTTGCACTCTCGTGTCGAATGGGCAGGCCACATCCACAATCAGGCACGATCTTTTTTCTTTGTCCAAAACCACCAGGTCAGGTCTATTGTGTTCCTGTTTCTTGTCCGTCTGTATCCTAAAATCGCACAACACCTTCACCTGATCGTTTTCTATCACCGACTCTGGCTTATGCTCATACCACTTCCCAGAATATGGTAAATTGTTTACTTTGCATAGGTGCCTGTGGATCACCCTGCCCATCACATCATGTCTCCAGCCCTCATAGTGAGACTGGGCTAGGTGTTTACACTCGGATACAATGTGAGCCACAGTCTCCTCTCTCTCTCCACAGATCCTGAACAGTGGGCTAGCCTCCTCCTTGTAAATGTGGTGTTTCAACCACTTCGTTTTGAGAGCCTGCTCCTGCGCAGCCATTATCATTCCTTCTGTAGCCTTTTTAAGGTCTCCTCTTTTCAACCAGTTCCATGTCTGTGGATCTCTAAATTCAGTTTCCTCAAAGAAGGTACCATGAAGGGATTTTTCCTGAAGGCTGCTCTTTCTTCTTGATGTTATTACCTCCTTGGACATCCCCTGGCCTATTGTCCCCTCCTTCAGTACAGTTCTGATCATTGGCTCCTTACTATCTGTCACGTATTTATGTAGGTTGTTTTTCTCCATCTGAACACAGTCCTCTATGCTGATAAGACCTCTTCCACCCTCAGATCTCCTTAAGTAGAGTCTGTCGACATCACTGCTCTTGTGGAATATATTGTAGATAGTCAATAGCTTCCTAGTCTTCCTATCCATTTCTTTTTGTTCAGCAACATTCCATCTCAGAATTCCCGCACTGTACCTAATAATAGACACAGCTCGGGAATTTACTGCACTTATGGCATTCCTACTGTTCATATGTGACATTAATACGCTCCTTACTCTCCGAAGGTATTCAGTTCTTATCAATTCCTTCATTTTTTTGTTCTTGATATCATCAGCCTCCAGAACGCCCAAATACTTGTATCCTTCTTCAGTGTCAATTTCTTTTATCATCTCACCTGTTGGTATCTGGATTCCGTTACTTCTGCTCAACTTACACCTCCTCATCACAATGACTCCACACTTACTAATACGAAATTGCATACATATATCATTGCTGAAAATACGGACAGTGTCAACAAGCACATCCAACTCCTTCTCACTCTTCCCGAAGAGCTTAAGATCGTCCATGAAGAGGAGGTGATTGATGGTAAGCCCTCTCTTTCCCCACCTGTATCCTGCTCTCACTTTTCGCAGTACACTGGTCAGGGGCATCAGGGCAAGGACAAACAACAGAGGGGACAGACTATCTCCCTGGAAGATACCTCTCTTGATCTTCACGCTTCCCAAGGATTCTCCAGTTGATGTTAACTCTGTTTCCCAGGACTTCATACTTTTGCCCAACAACTCCCTGATATTATCTGCCACCTTGAAGATCTCCAGGCTTTTGGTGATCCAAGAATGAGGCACCATGTCAAATGCCTTTTTGTAGTCTATCCATCCCATGGCAAGACCAGTGTGTCTCCTCTTGCAATTCCTCATTACCATCTTATCAATAAGTAACTGGTCCTTTGTACCACGTGACTTCTTTCGGCATCCTTTCTGTTCGTCCGGTAACAAGTTGTTTGTGTGGAGGTGATGGTATATTTACTCAGACATAATGCTTGTCAACAGTTTCTACATTACGGACAGATATGTGATAGGTCTATAGTTGGTAACATCATTAACTTTGATTCGGTCTTTCATTAGCAGAACTGTGGTACCTTTTGTCAACCACTCTGGTACCTCACCTGACATCAAGCAGTCATTGAACATGGTTGTCAGTTTCGGGTGGAGGGATGTTATGTTTTTAATCCAATACCCCTGCACACCATCTGGGCCAGGTGATTTCCAGTTGGTTAGTTTTTTGGCTTGCCCCTTAAGAGTTTCAACTGTGATACTCAAATCAGTTTGTTGGCGTGCCTGTTCACTGATCTCCTTCTGTACTGTCTCAATCCACACTGCCTGGTCATTATGTTTAACATCCTGCTCCCATATTCCTCTCCAGAATGTCTTAGTTTGTTCCGCCTCAGTGATCAAGTCGTTGCTTCTTTCTTTCCCTTCAAGCTGTCCAAACAGCATCTTCTGGTTGTTGTCGAACATGCGTTTCTGTCTATACTGGCTGACTCTGTTCCCGTATCGCCTGATTTTTGCACTTTTTGCTACAATGCGTTGCTTCAGTTCCTCTATGATAATATTTAGCTTTTTCCTCCTAGTTTTGTACTTTATTTCCAGTCTATTTTTAGTGTCTATGTTTTTTAGTGTCCCATTCAGTATGGACTCAAGTTTTCCAATGTCATTTCTCATTTCCCTGATTTGACCACTCAGTCGTATCTTCCACCAAGGCTCTGCTCTTTCTTGTCTGTTGTTTCCTCTCGCTTTTATACCAAGTAGTTTCCTCACCGTATTTGCTGTTGCTTTGAGGATATTGTTGCACTGGTGAAGGCTCCTCGCCTCAAGGTATGGGATGACTTTGTTTACCTTAGCTGTTGTTTCTTTTAACTTTTTCCTGTCTACAAATCTTAGGTTCATAGGTTTCCCACTACCATTGTTCAATTCATCTACCACTAAGTTTAGGATATCTACCAAATCTTGTCCTAGCCCGTCAGCATTCATCTCCTCAGTGGCCGTATCTCTGTTCCAGGTATTATTTATCTCAGCATTCAGATCATTGTCTGTTTCGGGTGGTTCCTCCGTTCTCTCGACCTCTTCACCTTCATTTCCTACTGGCTCGTTTGCACGGCATACTCCACCCTCCATCTCCAAGCTAATCTCTCTGCCCAGTTCCTCCAGTTCCAGCTCGCTTATCCACCCATTAGTTCTTATTACCCGAGCCTACCCGGCCACTTTTTGTTCATCTAATTTAAATGGACCAATCTTGTTCCAGATGTTATGCATCCTTTTCCTATAGCCTATCTCCTTGGGGGTTACTTTTCAGGTAACATTGCATAACAGTTCTATTCAATTCTTTCGTCCAGTTGGTTCTGGCCCCTTTCCTTCTTCTTCTTCCTCCGACAGCAGCAGTATTTGGTTGACAGCCAGGTCCCTGCTGCTGAGCCAGGGAGCACCTGTTGGGTGAGAGTCTGTCACATGACATTCTAGTCTCCATTTTACTGTTATTCGAACTGTTTAGGTTCGAAATTTAAACACTCTTATCGAGGATTGGCGATGTATGGTTACATAACCACCGGTGAATTACTTGTCTCCGGTGGTTTCGTCACCTTACGTGACTTTTGTGTGGCATTATCACGCTGTAGACGAACCCAAACAAACAAACAAACAAACAGGCAGAACAAAACCCACAAATGAATAAGCATAAATTTCATTGTAATGTAGTGTTTGAATGTCTGACTTAGTTTTTCCCTTCCCTTCTCTGTCCGTCCGTTTGTTTTTCTCTTCATTTTTATTTCCTTTACGTTTTTCGTTGTTGCTGTGCTGCTTTGATTTTGACTTTTTTTTTTTTGATTTTGACTGGGTCATCAATTCAGTCTATTTATATATTTTGATGTTTTCCTCTTTTAGTGAGAATTCTACAATGTAGCAGGGGCTAGCGGGAGAGAATAGCGGCGGTAGTGATATTGAGGCAGCGGCGGCGGTGGCGGTGCTGTGCTAGCAGCAACTAGCAGTAGGTAGTGGGAGAGAATAGCGGCGGTAGCGATAGTGAGGAAGCGGTGGTGGTGATGTGTTCGTATTACTGTAGTGATGGTGTTGAAGTTGGTGTAGAAATTTGAGTCAACTTGACCAGAGTTTTCATCGTGGTAGTGGTGGTGGTATTGGTGGTGAAATTATCTTTAGTAAAATTATCGTTAGTCGCGTATATGCGTTGACATTTACCCATAATATTGGATTTAAACATTTTCTTAAAACTAAAACTTGATTTTGATTATTGTTCTTTTTTTTTTATTATTTTGATCGGGTCATCAATTCAGTCTATATATTTCGATGTTTTCCTCTTTTAGTGAGAATTCTACAATGTAGCAGGTGGTAGCGGGAGAGAATAGCGGCGGTAGTGATATTGAGGCAGCGGCGGCGGTGGCGGTGCTGTGCTAGCAACAACTAGCAGGAGGTAGTGGGAGAGAATAGCGGCGGTAGCGATAGTGAGGCAGCGGTGGTGGTGATGTGGTCGTATTACTGTAGTGATGGTGTTGAAGTTGGAGTATAAATTTGAGTCGACTTGACCAAAGTTTTCATCGTGGTAGTGGTGGTGGTATTGGTGGTGAAATTATCTTTAGTGAAATTATCGTTAGTCGCGTATATGCGTTGACATTTACCCATAATATTGGAATTAAACATTTTGTTAAAACTAAAACTTGAGGCAATAGTAATAGTAATTATTATTATTATGCTGAGATTGGTGGTGGTGGTGATGAACTTGCCGTTAACTGGCTGTTGTGTTTAGTGTACACAGAGGGGTGATGGGGTAGGTGGTGTATCTAGTTTCTGATGTTGGTGAAATTGCTGTTATTTGGCTGATCTATATAGTGTAGACAGAGGGGGTTTCCTTCCATTTAAAACCATTTTCTTTTTGAATATAAAATGTATAATACAAAATTGAATATTTGAGCGATATAACAATATATTGTGGATCCGAATTTTTTGGAACTCATGCTGGATGTTTTATGCAACATTTGTACTAAGAATTCTTATTTCACAATTGATTTAAATATGCTAAAAAATTAAAACTTACGGGAGCGATTTCACGACCTTCTATCCACCATGTGTGTCTTCTTCACTTATTATTCTTATCATTATTATTATTATTATTATCAATATTATTATTATTATTCTCTACATTTCTTACATCAAACTAAAATATGTTGACAATCTTTTAATAATGTCTTCCTTGTGAAGTTTGTTGCCTTGTTTTGCTTAATTAATGAATATATATATATATATATATATATATATACGTATATATGTGTGTATATATATGTATGTATATATATGTGCATATGTTTGTATATGTATTGACATGTATGTGTATATATATGAGTGCATAGGTGTATATGTATGTGTATAGGTGTACGTATGAATATATATATATATATATATATATATATATATATATATATATATATATATATATATATATATATATATATATATAGTTAAAAGAATAGAGGTGTAACACACAAGTTATTATATATTGGTAAACGGAATAGAAAATGCTGACAAATTGTTCACAGTTGAAAAATGGTTTAATTAGGAATAAAATAGTATTAGTGATTGTATGGGTTAGTATTCAGTTGTGGTTTTAAGTTTTTAAGTTTTTACCTGTTGCGCATTTCTAAATGCTTTTCAAAAATAATTTTGAGATAGAGTGTCCGTGCTATTTGCTCTGATCTGATTAGTTTTGGGAATTCTACCTGTGTTTATGTTAAAAAAGTGGCTCCAGCGTTATTTTTGTGTTGCAAAAATGCTTGTGGTCAAAACAACTTTGATTGGTCGGTAGAGGTCATGTGAATGTAAAAAGT
>OZ024741.1:312500931-312503431 GCA_964016885.1 Eledone cirrhosa | reverse complement strand
GCTGCTGGTCACTCACTCTCGGCTGGCCCCTTTCCTCACACTTTCACTCACTCACTCTCTGCTACTCATCCTCTCTCACTTCCTCCCGTCTGACCTGCATGCAATTCTTTCCTCTCTCACTTTTCTCGTGGCTCGGACGCGTCTGTTTCTTCTCGTCATTTGATTTGTCGGAATTAAACCCACAAGATTAATTGACTTATCTCTCTTTCCTCTCTTTACGTTGCATTACTACTACGTTGTTTGTTTCCTTTCCTCTGTTTTCCTCTGTTCCGATAACTTAATTTAGTTATCGGTCGCACTGATTTTAGGTATCTAGTATTTAATGTGAAGAAATACCAATGATATCAGCAGGCTAATGATGACGGACATTCTTATTTCTCGGTCTATTTATATTCATATATATAAGTACGCAGCACGCCATTTTTCATTCACATATATTTTTTCCCTACGCTGTGGTTCGTATTTTTTCTGTCATCTTACTGCTATCCTATTTCTCTCTCCCCCTTCTCTCCCCTTCACCTCTTGCTTTCCTCCATTCCTGCTGCTGATCACTCACTCTCGGCTGGCCCCTTTCCTCACACTTTAACTCACTCACTCTCTGCTACTCCTCCTCTATCACTTTCTCCCGTCTGATGTGCGTGAAATTCCTTCCTCTCTCACTTTTCTCGTGGCTCGGACGCGTCTGTTTCTTCTCGTCATTTGATTTGTCGGATTTAAGCCCACCAAGATTCATTGACTTGTCTCTCTTTTCCTCTATTTACGTTGCATTACTACCATATTGTTTGTTTCTTTTCCTCTGTTTTCCTCTGTCCCGATAACTTAATTTAGTTATCGGTCGCTCTGATTTTAGGTATCTAGTCTTTAATGTGAAGAAATACCAATGATAATGAGCAGGCTACTGATGACGGACATTCTTGTTTCTCGGATCTAATTTTATTCATGTATATAAATATATATATATATATATATAAATATGTATATGTATATATATATTTATATATATATATATATATATATATATATATATATATATATATATATATATATATATATATATATATATATATATATGTATATATATATATATGTGTGTCTGTGTGTGTGTATGTTAACATATATAAATATATATATGTATATATATATATATATATATATACATATATATATATATATATATATATATATATATATATATATATATATATATATATATATATTGGTAAACGGAATAGAAAATACTGACAAATTGTTCACAGTTGAAAAATGGTTTAATTAGGAATAAAAGAGTATTAGTGATTGTATGGGTTAGTATTCAGTTGTGGTTTTAAGTTTTTAAGTTTTTACCGGTTGCGCATTTCTAAATGCTTTTCAAAAATAATTTTGAGATAGAGTGTCCGTGCTGTTTGCTCTGATCTGATTAGTTTTGGGAATTCTACCTGTTTTTATGTTAAAAAAGTGTCTCCAATTTGCAAAAATTCTTGTGGTCAAAACAATTTTGATTGGTCGGTAGAGGTCATGTGAATGTAAAAAATTGATTTTGCGCCAAGACTGTTTTTATGTTAAAAAAGTGGCTCCAGCAAAAATTATTGTAGTCAAAACAATTTTGATTGGTCGGTAGAGGTCATGTGAATAAAAAATTGGTTTTGATATATATATATTTATATTAGTAAAAAGGAAAAGAAAATGCAGACAAGTTTTTCCCAGTGGAAAATAATTTAATTAGGAAAAAGTATAAATTAGTAATAAGCATTAGTTAGTATTCAGTTTTAGTTTTAAGTTTTTACCGGCTGCGCATTTCTATTGCTTTTCAAAAATAATTTTGAGATAGAGCGTTCGTGATTTTTGCTCTAATCTGATCTGTTTTGGAAATCCTTCCTGTTTTATGTGAAAAAAGTGGCCTCAGCGGTATTAAGATTTGGTTGGTTGTTGAATGTCACGTGAATAAGCACTATAAATTTCGCACCAATTCGTGTTGCAAAAAATCTTGTAGTCAAAATAATTTTGATTGGTCGGTAGAAATCACGTGAATGTTTAAATTGATTTTAGCGCGAACTGGTTTCGCGCCAAATGTAGGTTTGTCGAAGAGTGTCCTTTTCCGCTTGATTGCATTGCAGTCATGTTGATAGGTCAACAGTTCAGGTGTCTATTAAGACAAATATGTGTGGGTGCGTGTGTAGCAGAGTGGTTCATTGTTGTAATAATGGAAATGAATCGGTCAGTAGGAATGAGTGTGTGTGTGCGCGTGGGGGGGGGGGTTATTTTAACATGTTGAAACACATTTTTCAGCTCTTGTCTTACATGGAAAAGTGTGTGTGTGTGTGTGTATTTGTGTTGCACCATAGAACTTGTGTGTTTACGTATATCATTGTATTTATATGTGGATAGAAATGTATGTAGGATGTATGCTGATGTAGGTATGTATGTCAACGTGTGTATGTTGTGGGCTCGTCTTAGGAAGAAGTGCTTAGACGGGGTCCGTATTTGTTAATAAAGTGAGATT
>OZ024741.1:312438431-312495931 GCA_964016885.1 Eledone cirrhosa | reverse complement strand
TTATAAAAAAGTTCAGAGTTTATATACATAAATATATACGATTAACATTCCTATCTTCATATATACGATTACCATTCGTGCATTTAACATTCTGTTAAAATTATGCATATCTGCAATCAAAACTGCGTGGTTAAGCAACATATCTCTTAAAAACACACATAGATATACATATATATACACATATATATGTATAAATAAACATTTGCGTGCGTCTTCCTACATCGCTCATGTATACATAGACATATATACAATTATAAAAAACTTATAACACTTTTATATGCATGTTAATACACATACACATTGGTATAGAGATAATCAAATATCAATATATTACTAAGGATTATACTTTGGAAATATAATTATAACAATATAAATTTAAAATACCAAAGGATTATATATTGGAAATATAATTATATCAGTTAGTCAAAAGGACAAACGAATTCTAAAAATATCAAAGTATTAAATATGTTTAAAACACTATATATCTGTGAAAGAATTTTTATGATTATTGAAGCGAAATTTAAATTCTGTAGAGGTAGAACCAACATAGTTAAATGAATTTAAATTAGTTTTAACATTACAATTGTACACTACAGTTTTAGCTAAGCAGTTGTTATTTAACGGACAGTTAGATTTATTTCTACAGTTACAGTTATTCAATTGAATATTGCTTGAGTTATTATTGGTATTTTGGTTAGGTTTTAAATTTCTATTATTAATTCTATTAATATTTTGTGCTATATGTTTGGTGGACGAGTAAGTTAATTTTATAGTGTGTCTATTAAAAATTGAGTAATATTTATGTGTTCTAGGGAAGCGTTTGTCAAGAGCTTTAAAGAATAGTTTAGCAATAGGGCTTTTAATATTTAGTGAGAAAGGGGGAGCAAACCATAATATATTTCTAGTTCTAATTCTTTTTCGGCTTTTGGAATTATTGTAATGTTTTCTATTATAGTTGTTAAAGTTGTTACCATAATTAAAATTGTTATTATTTTGGTTAGTTTGCTTATTATTATTATTATCAATGTATTTAATTTTATTTCTATATCCAGCTCTACCTAACGCTTCGTTGTAGTTCTGCGCTTTTTCATCAAATATAATTTTATTAGATGAAATTCTTGAAATTCTTTCTTGAACAGAGTTCGCTATAGTATTTTTAACAGATCTGGGGTGATTAGAGTTAAAATTAACATAATTCAAGTTCTCATTTAGTTTATGAAATGGATAATGAAGACATGTGTTGAGATTTAGTGTTACGTCAAGAAAATTGACTATTTTATAGTTATTCTCTATTTCTACTTTTAGGTTAAGGTAATTAAAAAATTGTATAATTTGTTTTCTTTTTCTATTTAGTTCACAGCTATTATTTTGTATAAGTAAAAGCATGTCATCACGATATAACCCACCGGTTACACCTGGTATTTTTCTATGTAGCGAATTAATTATAAATAGGCCCACAAGGTCCGTTACCTGAGCTGAGTCTGATGATCCCATAGTTATGTCGAAATTATTATCTCTATCTGCCCTAGTCCAGAGTTGGTTATTAAATTCTATCAATGTTTTCCTTGCCGATAATATAATGTGCATTTCATTGCTAGTTAGGTCCGTATGTTTAAATGCGTAATTTAGTGCCTTATTCAGTAGATTAGGAGTGATAGATGAATAGTAGTTAGCAATATCCAGCTGAATAAACTTATTATCATAGTTATATTTAATTTCTTTAAACCAATCGATAACCAATCGATAACCTGCGTTTTATATGTCTGTATTGTTGACTTGAGTAAATGTATTTTCAGGACGTGCGTATATATATATATATATATATATATATATATATATATATATATATATATATATATATATATATATATATATATGTATATATATATATATATATATATATATATATATGTGTCTTTGCCTAAGATACCGATTTCACTAGCATTTTGGTTGATTAAACCCCAATTTTGGTATATTGATCTCAAGTTTTTAAACTAAACATGTAGTCATTATTGAACAATGCTTCATTTCTCATATTATATATTTATGTCCCATTCATGAATATTAATATTTATATTTTTATTATTCATTTCATATAAATTGTTAACTCAACTTAATATGACATGACGTAAAATTTTCATTATTTCCCCCTCTCTCTATATAATATTTATCTCTCTTGAGTTTTCCTATCTGTCTGATAACTTAATATCTCTCTGTTGCTTTCCTCTGTTGCTTTCCTCTGATTTTCATATTTCTTCTTTCTTTCTTTTTTTCTTTCTTTCCTCCTGTCTTTATTTATCTCTTTCTTTTTTCTCCATGCATCTCTCTCTCTCTCTCTCTCTCTCTCTCTCTCTCTATATATATATATATATATATATATATATATATATATATATATATATATATATATATATATATATATATATATATATATGTATATAAGTATATATATACGGAAAAAATGAAACGCAACTTCATTTCTCACCCCTAGTACGGCTGTTAATTAAATATAAGTATGTATACGTACATACATATATGTATACAAACGTACAGTAGTATATATATATATATATATATATATATATATATATATATATATACATATATGCACACATATATATATATGTACGTATGGATACACCGAACATTTATTATAATGCTCGGTGTGTTTGTAAACAACCATCCCGAATTAAGCCGTATAGTGTTTAGCAACAACGTTGCTCATTTGTTCAGGAAGGTATACGTTGCTGACGATAGCTAATAAGCTTGAAACTAGTACAGTGTTCCTTTATCAGTGTTGAACAAATGAGCAACGATGGTTGCTAGACACTGTACGGCTTAATTCGGGATGTTTGTTTACAAACACACCGAGCATTATAATAAATGTTCGGTGAATCCATACGTACATATATATATGTGTGCATGTATGTATATATATCTATAACGAAGGAAATGTGGTAAGGAACCAGGTGGGCCATAACGCAGCAATGTACTCAATACTTAGGGTAGTAGAGTGGGTAATAGGAACCAGTAAGACCCCGACGGCTGAGCTCAAGCCGTTTCGACGGCTAATTCAGTCCAGAATTAGCCGTCGAAACGGCTTGAGCTCAGCCGTCGGGTTCTTACTGGTTCCTATATATATATATATATATACATACTACTGTACGTCTGTATACATATATGTATATACGTGTACATACTTATATTTAAGTATATATATATATGTATATATATTATATATATATATATATATATATATATATATATATATATATATATATATATATATATATGTATATAATAATAAGTTGACGGACCCGGCGTATTTAACAATGCCATAACCTTATATATATAATATATATATATATGGGTTTATATACATGCATATATATATATATATAAATATATATATATATATATATAAAGAGTTCTGCGTCATCTCTCAAGCCACATACAATAACCTAGCCTTCGAACACCTAAGCGACAGTGAACTGTACACAGTGATCCCGGACATGACCGCAGCCCAAATCGAAAAACAGACCAACTCCATTTGGTTCGATATCTGTAGGAGAAGACAACTCCCGAATAAAATTAAACTCAACTACACCACTAGAAATAGCAGACTGCCCACTTTCTACCACCTCATCAAGACCCACAAGAATAGCACTAAGACGCATATAAGACCCATCGTCTCTAGCATAGAAGGACCCCTATACACAATTCCCTGGCTTCTCTCCCAGCTCCTCAAGCCTCTACTCTCCACCTTCCCCGGACATGTCAGTAGCTCCGACGAAGTTATACGTAGATTACACCAACTCCAGCCAGAACAACTTAAACTTAATAAATACGCTTTTAGCCTCGACGTTGTCTCCCTCTACACTATAGTACCCGCTCACCCAGCTATCGATTTATTGACGGACTGCGTGGTCGCAGAGAACATCCACTGCTACGGCCTCCACCCGACGGACATACACCAACTTTTGTCCTTCACAGTAGACAACACGTACTTCACCTTCCACCACCACACATACAGACAGACAACAGGATTACCCATGGGATCCAGCCTCTCTGGCCTGCTGGCCATCACTTACATGAACCAGCTAGAATGCCGAGCCCTCAACACCTGCCATTCCCATGCCTTCTTCACCCGATATGTAGATGACATACTCATCCTTACATCATCCCGTGAGGAGGCAGAGAAAATATACACAACATTCTCCAGCATGGACGCCAGTATAAAGTTCAGCATAGAACACCCCGATGACCCCGGATCCCTATCCCTGCTGGACTTCCAACTCAGGGTAACAGAGGAAGGCAACATCCACACCTGCTTCTATAAAAAATCCGCCAGCAGGGACCTGTTCGTACATTTCAGATCGGCCCTCCCACTCGGTGCCAAGTTCGGATACATAAAGAACGAACTGGCATGTATCAAGAACAAATGCACCGACGCCAGAGACCGAGACACACACACCACACATTTCCTGGAAGTACTCAAACTGAACGAATACACGACATCCACCACAAACCGTGCCAGAAAGAAGAGAGGACACCACACCCGAGGCAGTAACACTTGCTTCCTGAAGCTCCCACACTTCAGTGAAGAAATAACAACAGCCATCCGCAGAGCCATCAGACGAGAAGGTCTGGATATTCAACTGGCCCATTCGGGTCCTTCTTTGCGTGGACGGCTAGCTAAGAGACACTCCACCAGACATGACAACTGCTGCAGACTAGCCAACTGCCCCATCAACGACACAGACCTATGCCACCAGGCTTACGTAGTTTACAGACTAGAGTGTGACAAATGCAACAACTTCTACGTAGGTAGCACCACCAGACCACTCCACATAACAATAAAAGAACACCTCAATACTAACGCTTCCTCATTTAAGAAACACCTAGTTAAATGCAAAAACACTGATAAAAACATAACAGTTAGGATAGAAACTAAGGAAAGAAACCTCGGCAATCTTAGAATCAAGGAAGCACTCATTATAGATAGAACACATCCACTAATCAATAATAGACTAGAGCTCAACACCCAATTTATAACCTGATAGGGCCTCTAGCCCCACTTTACACACCCCACACACACGCACGCGCACACCTCCACTTATTCTCTCTCACACATACACACACAAAACCAGTTCTAACACCAGATAACACCTACCCCCCACTTTTACGATTAGACCTATCTTCCCACACTCACACAAACACCCACATACCTACACCTTCATGCTTTCTCCCACACACATATACAGGCACGCATATAAAATTTAAAAAAACACAACAAAAACATAAACAAACCCCTCTTAAAGGGAGACTACTCTTTACCCACCTAATTTTAATTCTTTGATATTAAAGTTAGAACTCTATACTATTTCCGGTCAGCATGGCTTCATTGGAAATTTAGACGCTGGTCTGAGACTTTTACTTCCCTCCGAAGAAGTGATATTATCTCGAAAATTAATGACATTTAAATAAATTCAAGGTGAAAGACGAATTCTCATCAATATCTCTCACTATTGCATTCTTTTTTCTATGTCCATATCTGCATTGTCTTGGCCTTATTACACATATTCTAACGTTTATATATATATATGTATATATATATATACATATATGTATATATATATATATATATATATATATATATATGTATATATATATATACATATATGTATATATATATATGTATATGTATATATATGTATATGTAAATATGTAAATATTTATATATATATATATATATATATATATACATATACATACACATATATATATATATATATATATATATATATATATATATATATATATATATATATATATATGTATATTAGTAAAAGGAAAAGAAAATGTTGACAAATTGTTCCCAGTAAAAAATAGTTTAATTAGGAATAAGTAAAAATTAGTAATAAGTATTGGTTAGTATTCAGTTTTAGTTTTAAGCTTTTCCTGGTTGCGTATTTCTAATGCTTTTCAAAAATAATTTTGACATAGAGCGCCCGAGATGTTTGCTGTAATCTGATTAGAGCAAACATCACAGACGCTCTATCTCAAAATTATTTTTGAAAAGCATTAGAAATGCGCAACCGGTAAGAACTTAAAACTAAAACTCAATACTAACCAATAATTATTACTAATTTTTACTTATTCCTAATTAAACTATTTTTCACTGGGAACAATTTGTCAGCATTTTCTTTTCCTTTTACCAATATATCACAACTCGTGTGTTACACCTCGTTTCTTTTAAATATATATATATATAACGAAGGAAATGTGGTAAGGAACCAGGTGGACCATAACACACCAAAGTTCTCAATACTTAGGGTAGATAGAGTGGGTAATAGGAACCAGTAGGACCCCGACGGCTGAGCTCAAGCCGTTTCGACGGCAAATTCTGGACTGAAATAGCCGTCGAAACGGTTTGAGCTCAGCGTCGGGGTCCTACTCGTTCCTACACACATATATATATATATATATATATATATATATATATATATATATATATATATATATATATATGTATATATATATATATATATATATATATATATATATATATATATATATATATATATTTATATATATATGTAGGAGGTGAGTTTTATTGTAGTACAATAAAGCAATGCAGATATCAAAAAAGAAGCACTCTACGGTTTGTGGGACTGGAGTATACATAATATATAAGAACAAGAGATGGTAATAAAATACATGGAACTCCTTTAACCATCTTTTGTTCTTATATATTATATATATATATATATATATATATATATATATATATATATATATATATATATATATATATATATATATATGTATATATATATATACATATATGTATATATATATATGTATATGTATATATATGTATATGTAAATATGTAAATATTTATATATATATATATATATATATATATATATATATATATATATATATATATATATATATATATATATATATATATATATATATTTATATATATATATATATGTATATTAGTAAAAGGAAAAGAAAATGTTGACAAATTGTTCCCAGTGAAAAATAGTTTAATTAGAAATAATAAAAATTAGTAATAAGTATTGGTTAGTATTCAGATTTAGTGTTAAGCTTTTCTCGGTTGCGCATTTCTAATGCTATTCAAAAATAATTTTGACACAGAGCGCTCGTGATGTTTGCTGTAATCTGATTAGAGCAAACATCACAGACGCTCTATCTCAAAATTATTTCTGAAAAGCATTAGAAATGCGCAACCGGTTAGAACTTAAACCTAAAACTGAATACTAACCCATAATTATTACTAATTTTTACTTATTCCTAATTAAACTATTTTTCACTGGGAACAATTTGTCAGCATTTTCTTTTTCTTTTACCAATATATCACAACTCGTGCGTTACACCTCTATTCTTTTAAATATATATATATATATATATATATATATATATATATATATATATAACGAAGGAAATATGGTAAGGAACCAGGTGGACCGTAACGCACCAAAGTACTCAATACTTAGGGTAGAAGAGAGGGTAATAGGAACCAGTAGGACCCCGACGGCTGAGCTCAAGCCGTTTCGACGGCTAATTCCGGACTGAAATAGCCGTCGAAACGGTTTGAGCTCAGCCGTCGGGGTCCTACTCGTTCCTATATATATACATATATATATATATATATGTACTTATATATTAATATATATAAGTATGTATATATAAAGATATATATGTATATATATATATATATATATATATATATATGTATATAAAGATCAATATATATATGCATGTGTATATAAATATATATATATATATATTTGTGTGTGTGTATATACATATATAAGACGAAGTTTATTTCTTTACGAACGAATGGTCGGGTATGTGATGCCTGTGTGAGATGCGCGATTCTGCATGGTAGTGATACATGGGCAGCAACTTCCGAGGATATGCGACGACTGGAGATAAATGTAGCAAGCATTCTCCGACGAATGTGCAATGTCAATGTGCGTGAACGTCTATGCATAGACGAGTTTAGAGTGAAACTGCGTATAAGAGAAGACTGCGTTGGTATGGACATTTGATGTGCATGGAAGATGACTGCTGGGGGAAGAAGTGCCAAAAAGTGTTTGGAAGGAAGACTCAGTAGACTAAGACCACGAAAAACATTGGCGGGGTTAGTCAGAGCTGATCCCAGATCGCGCTGAAACTAACAGAGATGACGAAGGACCTTGACGAGTGGAAAGATGCTGTGCTGAAATGGACCCTACCGCCCTTGCAAGCAAGGAAAAGCGGATGTAAAATAATGATGATTATGATGATGATGATGATGATATATATATATATATATATACATATATATATACGTTATTATGTAATTAACTTATGGTTACTTGCGGTGACGCTACCCGAAGAACCCGTTGCTGTTACGCTGTCCTTTTCTTGTGAGGTGGAGCTCCATGTTTAAGGCAGGTCTGATTGCAGATTATATATATAGCGTGACAATAGGAAGTCAGATTCGGAGCTTGTTATGAAACTTTATTTTTAACTTGTTATGAAACTTTATTTCATATCGCAACTGATTCAATATGGATCAGCTCGTGTTTGATCAGGCGATCAGATCTCGACTCTTAATCGACACCTCTTCAGATATGCAAGTTTACATGGTTGGTCCCATCCAAACAGTTTGAATATATTTCTTCGGGTGTGGAACAGAAACAGTTAATTTATCCCAACAAGTAGCAAAATATAAGTAAGCCATAAACGAACACAGAGAACACATGTTAGCCGATAAGTGGCAAACATAGCGAAACTAGCTGGCACTGTGTCACAAAAATTAACTGTTAAATGTAGTATTTTATATATAAAAAGTGTACGTAACCAAGATTATAATGTACTAATTCTTTTATTAGAAAGTGTTTGCGAAAAATGTATCCGAAACTAGCGTACATAACCAAGATATTATATTGGTGTGCATATGTATGAGTATATAAATATAAACACTCAACCACACATACCCTCACAAAGGCATAATTATATTCACAGTCATATACATACATAATCACACATTAGCTATTATACAATTGATGTTATTATGGCTCATAGCCATAAATGGGAGCATTAGTTGTTTGTTTGTATATCAGCAGTATTAGACATTAACAAGTGGGCTGAGAGAAGAATTTGACAAGCAAAAAAACAAACACCGCACTCTAAAATGTGAAAGCATTAAACTAAGCATGAAATCCTGCAAAATATAGGTTCATTATTGGTCAGTCATTTCTCCTTGATAGGGACTGCATTTTTATTGCAACACCATGGGATAAATAAATTGAAATTTATCACCGTTGTTACTACGTTAGCATAGCAAATTGCATTACTAATTATTTTGAAGAGTGCAGCCTTTAGTATTATGAGCGTGAATGTGGGCTTTTTCAAGATATAGTGAACATTTAAGATGACATATTAAACTTAATCATGTTTAAGTCTACTTACATCATGTCATAAATAAACACAAGTTACTCTGAGTTAACACCGTACCAAGCATGGTGGAGGTGTAAAACACTAGCCGGTTGCCATAAGATCATACGTTGTTATGGCGATCAGTAGAGCCATAGCTTTAAAAACACATACGGATGGATATATTCATATACATGAACATACATATACACATGATTATACATCTTCAAATGCACATACTCGTGAATATACGGAGTAATAAAAGATAGCTTTACACGCACACGTATTAATACGAGGTACGTAGTGTGGTTAGTATCAGTTATAAGACATACACCAATAGTCATACGCCCTAGTGCAGGCCTTTAGCTATGTCTTTATATATTCCAATGTCAGTAATAACAACAGCTAACAGTACGATAGATAATATGAGGTTAGTTCCGGAAATAGTGCAGATAGGTGGTTCACAGCTCGCCAATCTCATATTACATTTCATACAAGAATCTGTTTAGTTATTTATTCGGTTATAGGTGTTTAGTTTTAATATTATATATAATGAGGTCTCATGTAATATGATAGATAACGATAGTTAATGACAGTACAAAGTGAAAACCTAGGTTAAAAAGCAGTTTAAAATGTGGATTGAACTTTGAATAGATTTATTTATTACAATTAGAACTGTCGCATATTGTGCAGTTTTAGCGATATAGCATTATGAAAAGGTAATGTTTAAGCGGTTGAGACTATATGAAGCGGAAGGGTTTATTAAGTGAACATAGTATGCTACGTATGTTCATATTTGCGATAGTAGGAGTGAGCATTTTATGTAGAGAGGCTCTCTGAATTTCTGTTTAAGTTAGGTGTGTTAGACTAATAATCAAAAGGCTTCTGTGAGGCACAAATTATACATGAAAATATAAGCATCAAATGCAAGACTGTGCAAAGTCTTATACGAAATCATTCGAATAGGCTCTTCTAAATGTGTGTACCTAAACAATAGACCACAAATGAGAGAAAAACATGTTATAAGCCAAATTTGCTGTACAATACAAGAGATAAGGTTATGCTTATGGATATGCAATGTGTATGAAGAATGAGAGTTGGCTATAAACGTGCTTGATGATCCAAGTAGAAGTCTATAGGAGAGGAATACATAGGAGAAAATGAAGATTAACCTTAGCATGACGCTTACAAATGTGATGTTAAAGCAATGCAACAATTGGCAAGGTGCAAGCATAGAAAACTGAAATAAAAATATACATTTAAATATTAATGGGAGGGAGGAGGGAAGATATCTTCAAGGGTGAAAGAATGGTATTTAACTAATGTAATGGTACGCGATGGGGCCCATCCACAGCCCCGGCGGACAGAATGGAGAAGGCGTTTGCCACCGCGGAACGGGAAGATGGTCATGCCATCTGGTTTTTGCCGTCCCCTCGATCCAGCCCCACCGGCTCTAGCTGGGAAGGGAAGCCTGCGGCGTCCAAACCACGCTTAATGACCACGTTGAGGGCAGTATGGCGTGGAATGCGGCCGGCATTGTGGCGACAGGAAAGCGGGTGGAGGCCGAAAGAGTCCACGGTTGAACGGCAGCGACATTGGCGGGGCTAGCAGATCCGGATGCCGAGGCTCAGGGAAACGCCGATTCGCAGGCTATGGTTGTCTAGCTGCGTGCCAGTTTACTGAGTGGTTTTAATTATATTCCAGTTAATAGAGTATTCAATAGTGGTATGCATTTAACCTCCATATGTAACGGGCTAATGATGTGGACTACTCACTTTTTTTCATCCTAATAGAGTGAAAATGCATATAGTATCGGAACTTAATACTATTTAAGGTAGCTTCAGTATACACTTTGTTGTTGATAGGTTTAGAGATAGTACATTCATACACTATAGTTTGTGTTACACAAATGCCGTTAAATGGGTAAGTTACGGTATCTGTTTGTCACTTAGTTACTAATAGAATTAGATTACGGATGATAGACCGTAGTAGGAGAGTGAACTTTATCACCATTATGGTGATCAGAGCGTCTCATTTTAATTACATTGACTGGATTATTACGATTTAGGGAATTCGTATTATATTCTTTTAGATTTAAAGTACTGCTAGATATTAAAGGGTTAGCTAGATTAGGAGTGGTAAGGAAATATATTTTTGTAGTATATTTTAAAGCAGACTATGGTAACGGTGGGCCGGAGAGAAATTTTTCAAAAGGATACTAAAATATATATTTTTTTGTATTAGAGACTAGGTGTTTACTGAATAGTGGTTAAACTATGTAGCAGGTCTCATGCGCGTAGTTTTTATACTTCCAAGCGGAGGATAAATTGTACTTATAGATGGTGGCTATCATTTGATTTATTACGGACCCTTCCGTTGTTACCAGTAAAAGATTTCATAATTTTATGTTTAGAGATTCTACAATTGTTGATGTTCTGATCAATGAGATAAACATTTGATTTGGGATAGGATATTTGTTGAGCCTTTGTCTTAATATATCCATTGTTACATTCGTTATAGTCGTTATACTCGATGATTTCTTTGCTATGGTACTACGACGGGTGTTCTATTAATATAGGTATTCCATATTACACCATCTTTAGATTCATGATTATCCGTATAGGCACGAGTTTACATCCTTGTCCTATTGAATAATGCAGGATTATTTAGTTTAGGTTACAATTATTGCCGTAGTTGGGTTTAGATGAAGTCATTCTATGCGAAATATTAATAGAGTTTCAGTTAATCGTAGAGGGATTGGCGGTGTATATGATGTTCATCACTCTGATCGAAGCCAGCGCTGTAAGAAAGGAGTCTAGTATTTCGGTTAGTTACGTTGTTAACAATACATATAAGGATAGATTTAGGGTGGTTAGACACATTATTCATATAGAAAGATTGTTCAACTGGAATAGGAAATGGTTTGCACTGTGCCGTCGATTGGTCTCGAATTGCAACAAATAGTCGGCCTCTAGTGCACATTAAGCTTTTTTTTCACACCTTATCAAAAATAATACTGGACACCTCCATTAAAATTACTTATATATATATGCGTGTGTCAGAAATTGAATTGAACAAACTTGTTCAATTGAAACAATTTTGGTAGCTAGATGAACTATTACAGAGATTAATGATGAGTTATGGCTTAGAAAGGATTGCCCAAATACCTTTGTTGTCACTTTCGATCCAGTCACTCGGCCCATGCGAGTGATATAGTTGGATTGTTTCTCTCAGATAAAATAAAAGCTAATTTTCCTGCCATGAGCAGAAGATTATACCGTGATGACGCTCTATTAACTTTTAAGAATTACACTAATTCTGCTTTAGAGAGAGTAAGAAAACATACATACATTTTTAAAGTGTATGATCTAAGTGATACTATTGAAAATAATGGTAAAATAGTTAACATTTTAGAGGTAAGACAAGACTTAAATAATCGCGCTTTCCAACCTTAGCATAAACCTGATGAACGTTTGTATTATGTATATAAACATTCTAACCCCCTTCATTATATTAAGACCCAGTACACACTACTACACACAGACGACGAAATAGGACAAGGTCTAGATCTATTACGTGATTTAACGCGCCGTATTCGAAGCATGTAAGCACTACCGTACCAGGTCTCTTATTCAGAGCAATGGACGAGTGCTTCCGGCCGTCGAACAGGTACCATAGTGTATTCAACCGCCACACAGTGAACTTCTCCTTCGCCATCGCACCTAAATGGGCAGACTATACGGCCCAAACCAATGCGGTGAAGTTGAGGAAATTAGAGCGCCAACTACGGCAGGGGACGGTCGATCCTGTTGGACCGGGAGAATCATATGGAGGCAGAGTCACCAAATATGGCTCAGTCTGCACTGTGGCCCATCTACCCGCGGAAGACGCAGTACTCGACTACCAGGTTGCACTGAACGACAGAAAAGAGCCCACCGCACCGACAGTACAGCGCCCAGAGAATCGGGAGAACGCCGCAAGAAGGCCAGGAGCCCGCATATGGAATGAGCAGCACACAGCCTGAACATGCAACTGCCGAGTGGACACACAATGCCCCCTGCAGGAAAGATGCGTAACGAAGGGCATCGTCTACAAATGTGTGGTTAACACGCACAACATCAAGCGCACCTACATCAGCGCAGCATCCACGACCTTTAAATCAATGATGTACAATCATAGGAACTCTTTCAAGGACCGGAGCAAGAGACACTCCACTAAGCTCGCGGACCTGATATGGGACTTGAAGGACAGCGGCACCACATATGATCTTAAATGGAGTATCGTTCAACGTGTCATTGCATATTCGGCAGGCGAGTGGAAGTGCAGGATGTGCCTCTCCGAGTCCATGGTGATAATGAGATTAAAGGATGTCGCAGTAAACCTGAAATCGGAGATCATCATGGCATGTAGACACCAGCGAGGGTGCACATTCTCCGCATGGGTACATCCGGATGGCCGTTCTAGAGCCATACGGGGAAGCGGACGTCAATCGTGGTGGCGGCGTGGTTCTATGTGATCTGACACCATACCTTGATGACTATGTATGCCCTATGGGGCAGGTCGACACACTCAATGGTGCACATTTGACTCTGTATCTTATCTTAAATAACGCCGTCGCAGTAGCCAGGGCACGGCGTTTCCATTCCCATGGGTATACTCAATCCCGTATCACACTTCACTAAGGCACTCACTTTCAGCCACAGTAACATACTCCGTTACATACTGTTCTTGCGCACTCCATGCATATATATCTTTTATGTAGAGTGTGTATGTTCTTACGTATGTAAGACATTATGTAACACTTTATGTATTTTATTCCTGTACAAACTCATGTGTATTTTTATATACTTTTATTTATGTTTTAGGTATACCCTTTGCATTGTTCCTATGAGCTTCCCATAGGTAATTTTGTTTATAAGGTTTCTGTACGTGGATTATTTCACGTTAGCACCATAATGCCAACTCAGTCAATATGTGCATCAAAGTGTGTCTGCATATACGTATATACCGCTATGTGAGATGTTGCATGCATTCTTTGACGTATTCCACATATGTACTTTTTTTTTTTTTAACGTATTTCTTCACGTAATATTTCTTGGTGCACTACCCAATGTACAGCAGCATATGCGTGATTCTATGCACTTTCCAAATATTTTTATAGAGTTTATTTTCATATGTATGAGTATGTGTGTGTGTGGGTGGGTGTCTGTGTGTCAGTGCGTGTGTATATATAAATATATATATATATATATATATATATATGTGTGTGTGTGTGTATACTGTGTGTGTGTGTATGTATATGTAAACACATGTGTGTATATATGAGTGTGTGCGTGCGTGTGCATACGCACATATATATATGTATGTATCTAAGTGTGTGTGTATGAGTAGGCATGATTGACTGCATAGGTACGCGCGTGTATATGTACGTGTGTGTATCTATGGGTGCGTATATGCATGTATATGTATATACATATGTGTAAATATATGTCTGTGTGTATATATATATATATATATATATGTGTGGCTGTGTAAGGATAGATATATGTATACATCTGGTCCCTTATGTGTACGTATGTGCGTATATATGTGTATGAATGTACCTATATATGAAAGGTGAATATATATATGTACATGTGTGGACGCAAACATGCAAGCTCTATGTGTGTGTGTATGTGTGTGTGTGTGTATGTGTGTGTGTGTATGTGTGTGTGTGTGTGTGTCCGCACAGTTAAGTGTGCGATTAATGGCTTAAAATATCTGTATAGGTGCGGGTCTATGTGTGGAGGGGGACGGGCTAGCCAAGCAAGGGCAAGAGAGTTCATAACACCTAACCTACACATAGCAGTAATTCCTGGCGACGGGATGAGGGTGACTGATAGCTCACGCCTGAATGGAAAACGTCAGTGGGCAGATTTGAATGGTCATACACAAAGATGACCTCCCGAACTATCAACCAATCGGAGCGCAGCGCAAACAGGATGATGGCAGATGACAGAAATTCGAAGAGTCGGAGTCCAGCAAAAAGAGGATTTGCTTCGAAATCACTGGACGTATCTGAGGAACTAGCGAATCCAGAGTCTGGTGTTCGATCCACAAACAGATCGCACCGCAAGCTGTTCGCCGGAGAAACAATTGTAATACGTAATAACTTGTGTTCCGATGCTTCACTGATTCTTGGTTTTCCATATTATGTATATATATTTATATATTAAGTGTAATGAATTATTTTACAATGAAATTAGCTCAAAGAAAGAAATATTTCTGAGCCGTGTAAAACATTTAAATATAAATTAATATATATGATGAAACACAAATACCAACATATCTGTATTTATATTGTAAAAGAAAATTTAGTTAGCTAGAATGAAGTATACTAATTATAATATTACAGTCTGCCCATATCGATTTAAAATAATAAATCAACAAAGACAAACAGTATTGCCAAGTGGCCAAGATGTTTAGACACATTTAAATTTCAAAATCAAACCTGTTCCGTAGATAAGTTTAAACTTTAAAATCCAAATATGTTTCGAGATAAAAAAGTGTAAGGATATCATGTCCTGCTCTCTTCAGTAAACATCCAGGAATAAATTGATATGCTTCACTTCCAAATATTTTAAAAGACTGTGTAACGCACATGGTTTACAGTTTCTAGCTAGCCTCATAACCGTACTGCTAGAAATAACAGCCGTATATATGAGGCTACTTTCAGCTCAACCTAAGGAGCAATAATATTAATATATATTTATATATATATATATATATATATATATATATATATATATATATATATATATGTATATATATATATATATATATATATATATTAATATTATTGTGCATATGTGTGCATATGTATGTTGGTATGTCTATGTATATGTATATATATATATATATATATATATATATATACATAGACATAGACATACCCACATACATATGCACACATATGCACATACACACAGACACACACATACATACACACACACAAAACACACACACACACACACATATATATATATATATATAGAAAGATTTGAATGGATACAGTTTAGTTGAAAGGAATTTATTGACACGTGTTTCTATAACAGTTACATAACCTAAAACAGCTGCTATCTACAAACTTTTAGTTATGCAGACATTCAATATTTCAATGTTATTATTTACTGTCATTTCATCAGAATAATATTACTGAGGACCTATTTAGTTTGTATAGAGAATATTAGGAGGGAGGGGTGAAGTTGTTAGAAGAATAGTTGAAGGAGTGGTTTTTCGATAGCAGTGAGAATTCTTGGTGGCAGTGAGTAATTAGATTCCCATCTGTTGTTTTGACATTTTTTATAGAATATATTATTGGTTATTTTTCTAAATCTATAGAAGGATTAGAGATAGTAAAGATATGCGTGGTTGGTTTTGTGTTTGCACTTAATTAACATTCAGACTTAAATTTTTCTTTCAAGTGTACGTATCCTTTCACCCACGCATTCATACACACATATATTTGCACACCTCTAAAAATACATATACTCACAATTCACATATTCATACTTACATATATATATACACATGCATACACATATATATACACACATGTATTCATGTACATACATACGCGCTCATGTGTATACATTTTCATACTCAACTTATCTTTATATACACACGTATAGACATACACATATATACATACATACTCTAGTCCATGTGTACACACATACACATACATACACATCTATATACACATACATACATACACAGACACACATATATATATATATATATATATATATATACATATATATATATATATATATATATATATATATATATATATATATATATATATATATATATATATATATATATATATAAGCACTTTAATACATGAATACACTTACATCTAACTATACACATCAAACATATATATATATTTACTTATTTATATACATTTTCACATATATATACATACTTATGGACGTTTTTAGACACATTCATTATCGCATATTTGCACCTATTCTCATCAGCATATCTTTCCATTATTAGTGTGGTAATTTAAGGTTATTAATATATGTTGAGAAGAGATTGTTTTTATATTTTTCTAACTAGATTAAGGTTTATATAGTTGGGGGATGTCCCTCTTTTATGTAATATTCGGCTTGTAGTAGGAAAAAAGGGTTTTAGTTCTGTGACGGCAGAATAATGTTCGTTCAATTCTGTTATTCAGCAGTTTCTTCTTGTGTGTGATTATGTAATAAATCTCAAGATTACACAATTTGCAGAAATGTTGGCTCCTGGAAAAGCTTTGGGTTTTAGCTAATTTTTCCCATTTTAGGGTAAACTTTTGATCGCTATCCCTGAGCGTCCAAGCTTTTTCTGCTAAAGTTGTTACATTTCTTTGGCTCTGGTGTTTTATTGAGTAAGAATGCCTATACAATCGAGATTTAAACGATGTTGCCGTTGATCCCACGTAATACCACTCGTTGCCTCCGGATTTAATGGTACACTTATAAATAATATTTTTTTCCAGGCAGTTATTGCCGAGGGGGCAGTTGTCAGGATAGGTGCAGTTACAGTTGTGTACGTTGGGTTTTCTCTGGAGTAGTATTGCGGACGAACTTAGGTGTGGTTTATTTATGTTCTGTAGTGTATTGTCTACTGTTTTTTTTGTGTTCTTTGTACTTAAGTTCTTAGTGTTTTCGTTTAACCTTCTAGTATTGATCTTTTTTATGTGTTGTTCAAGGTTTAATGCTGTAGAGTATGACAGTCTTATAGTGGTAGGGTTTAGGATTTTGTGGTATTTGTGTGATGTGGGAAAATGTCTTTTAATTATTTTAAAGAAGAGTACTGGTAAATTTGTACTAATGGAACTATTGTATTCGGGGTTATACCATAAGTACTCTTTGCATCGCTTTCTATTAGTTTTGTTTGTTGGTTTACTGGTGTGCATACTATGGTAGTAAGTGTAGTTTGGTGTTGTGTTATTATATCTACCTATGTGGGATTTATTTTGGGTGTTTTGATTGTTCCCATCTATGTACTCTATTTTGTTGAGGTAGCCTGCTTTACTAAGGGCGTTATCGTAGTACTCGGCGTGTTCCTTAAATACTTGTATGTTAGAAGATAGACCCGAGATTCTAAGGGAAATATTTTTAGGGATAGATTTAATTATAGAGTTAGACCCAACATTTACGTATTTGAGATTTTCATTCAATTTATGAAACGGTTTAATCAAACCAGAGTTTAAATTGAGTGTGACATCCAGGAAGTTAACTACTTTAAGGTTGTATTCATACGTTATAGTTAGTCCTATTTCGAGTAGTAGTTTTCTTATATCTTTGCGTAGTTTTTCTAGTTTTGGGTTATTAAGGTTTTTAGCTAGGAGGAGAACATCGTCGCGGTATATTCCGCCGTGGAGATTGCTGAATTTTTCCTGGAGTCTAAAGGCGATAAATAACCCCACAATATCAGTTATTTCCGCCGAATCGTTAGAGCCCATTGTTATGTCAAAGTTAGAGGGTCTATCTTTACGTACCCAATAACTGTTCACAAATTTGACTATAGTTTTCCTAGCTTCTAATATAATCTTAATTTCATCGTTTGTAAGGTCAGAGTTATCCTTAGCAAACTTAATGGCTCTATTCAAAGTTTCAGGTGATATCGATGAGTAATATTCATCGATATCAAACTGGATAAACTTAGATTTATTCTTATTGCTAATGCTATTAAACCATCTTATTGCTTCTTGGGTCTTCCCCCAGAGTTTAATGTTAACCTTAGCCTTAATTTGGGGGATGATTCTATCTAAGATATATTTGCTTATTTTACCTATATCTGATTTAGAGGGGCAGATTAATCTAATTTTAGGGTCATTATCAAAGTTTACCTTGTGGTCCTTAAGATTGAAGGTGGGTACCGCCGGTAAGAGTGGTCCTGTCCTATCTTCGATTCCGAGATTTTTCACTATTTCGCATGCCTCATCATTGATGTGCTTAAGGGTTACTTCACTCGTTTTTCTATATTTTTTATGTAATTCTTTTCGAATGAAGTTGTTGTATGTAGTGCAATCCATAGTGTACAGGTTTGATGTTTTGTCCGCTTTTACTACAATTCCTTTGGTGTTTTTAAGGTCGTCCAGTAGTTTTTTTATATCTTTCTGTAATTTGCTGTTGGTGTTGCGTCCTTTGAATTTAATTTTAAGGATTAAGTTCATAAGGTCCTGCTCAAATGCATCTAATAGTGGGTTGGTGGGTGGGTTTTTACAACTCCTAAAACCGAATTTGTTGTTTACACCACTTTCCAATGTTGAGTTCATACGGCTTCTATCATAGTGGAGCGTTTTCCACCTGACACGTCGAATGAATTCATTAGTTTTTTGAATCATACTCAATAAATATTCCTTTCTACCTTGGGTTGGTATGTTTTTGAGTGACATATCCAGGTAGTGTTTTTCCATTGTTGTGGTTGCGTTTGCTGTGTGGGTTGCTCGACTTTACAGGAGGTAAATATACAGTATTTTCCGTTGTGTTGTAATATAAATATTACACACAGTAGATTATCAGCTCACGTAGAGTTTGCTCGACGGTTCCAGTTGTAGTTCCAAAAGTAATCCGGAGAAAAATAGAAAGATTTGAATGGATACAGTTTAGTTGAAAGGAATTTATTGACACGTGTTTCTATAACAGTTACATAACCTAAAACAGCTGCTATCTACAAACCTTTAGTTATGCAGACATTCAATATTTCAATGTTATTATTTACTGTCATTTCATCAGAATAATATTACTGAGGACCTATTTAGTTTTTATAGAGAATATTAGGAGGGAGGGGTGAAGTTGTTAGAAGAATAGTTGAAGGAGTGGTTTTTCGATAGCAGTGAGAATTCTTGGTGGCAGTGAGTAATTAGATTCCCATCTGTTGTTTTGACATTTTTTATAGAATATATTATTGGTTATTTTTCTAAATCTATAGAAGGATTAGAGATAGTAAAGATATGCGTGGTTGGTTTTGTGTTTGCACTTAATTAACATTCAGACTTAAATTTTTCTTTCAAGTGTACGTATCCTTTCACCCACGCATTCATACACACATATATTTGCACACCTCTACAAAATACATATACTCACAATTCACATATTCATACTTACATATATATATACACATGCATACACATATATATACACACATGTATTCATGTACATGCATACGCGCTCATGTGTATACATTTTCATACTCAACTTATCTTTATATACACAACTAATGAATTCATTCGACGTGTCAGGTGGAAAACGCTCCACTATGATAGAAGCCGTATGAACTCAACATTGGAAAGTGGTGTAAACAACAAATTCGGTTTTAGGACTTGTAAAAACCCACCCACCAACCCACTATTAGATGCATTTGAGCAGGACCTTATGAACTTAATCCTTAAAATTAAATTCAAAGGACGCAACACCAACAGCAAATTACAGAAAGATATAAAAAAACTACTGGACGACCTTAAAAACACCAAAGGAATTGTAGTAAAAGCGGACAAAACATCAAACCTGTACACTATGGATTGCACTACATACAACAACTTCATTCGAAAAGAATTACATAAAAAATATAGAAAAACGAGTGAAGTAACCCTTAAGCACATCAATGATGAGGCATGCAAAATAGTGAAAAATCTCGGAATCGAAGATAGGACAGGACCACTCTTACCGGCGGTACCCACCTTCAATCTTAAGGACCACAAGGTAAACTTTGATAATGACCCTAAAATTAGATTAATCTGCCCCTCTAAATCAGATATAGGTAAAATAAGCAAATATATCTTAGATAGAATCATCCCCCAAATTAAGGCTAAGGTTAACATTAAACTCTGGGGGAAGACCCAAGAAGCAATAAGATGGTTTAATAGCATTAGCAATAAGAATAAATCTAAGTTTATCCAGTTTGATATCGATGAATATTACTCATCGATATCACCTGAAACTTTGAATAGAGCCATTAAGTTTGCTAAGGATAACTCTGACCTTACAAACGATGAAATTAAGATTATATTAGAAGCTAGGAAAACTATAGTCAAATTTGAGAACAGTTATTGGGTACGTAAAGATAGACCCTCTAACTTTGACATAACAATGGGCTCTAACGATTCGGCGGAAATAACTGATATTGTGGGGTTATTTATCGCCTTTAGACTCCAGGAAAAATTCAGCAATCTCCACGGCGGAATATACCTAGCTAAAAACCTTAATAACCCAAAACTAGAAAAACTACGCAAAGATATAAGAAAACTACTACTCGAAATAGGACTAACTATAACGTATGAATACAACCTTAAAGTAGTTAACTTCCTGGATGTCACACTCAATTTAAACTCTGGTTTGATTAAACCGTTTCATAAATTGAATGAAAATCTCAAATACGTAAATGTTGGGTCTAACTCTATAATTAAATCTATCCCTAAAAATATTTCCCTTAGAATCTCGGGTCTATCTTCTAACATACAAGTATTTAAGGAACACGCCGAGTACTACGATAACGCCCTTAGTAAAGCAGGCTACCTCAACAAAATAGAGTACATAGATGGGAACAATCAAAACACCCAAAATAAATCCCACATAGGTAGATATAATAACACAACACCAAACTACACTTACTACCATAGTATGCACACCAGTAAACCAACAAACAAAACTAATAGAAAGCGATGCAAAGAGTACTTATGGTATAACCCCGAATACAATAGTTCCATTAGTACAAATTTACCAGTACTCTTCTTTAAAATAATTAAAAGACATTTTCCCACATCACACAAATACCACAAAATCCTAAACCCTACCACTATAAGACTGTCATACTCTACAGCGTTAAACCTTGAACAACACATAAAAAAGATCAATACTAGAAGGTTAAACGAAAACACTAAGAACTTAAGTACAAAGAACACAAAAAAAACAGTAGACAATACACTACAGAACATAAATAAACCACACCTAAGTTCGTCCGCAATACTACTCCAGAGAAAACCCAACGTACACAACTGTAACTGCACCTATCCTGACAACTGCCCCCTCGGCAATAACTGCCTGGAAAAAAATATTATTTATAAGTGTACCATTAAATCCGGAGGCAACGAGTGGTATTACGTGGGATCAACGGCAACATCGTTTAAATCTCGATTGTATAGGCATTCTTACTCAATAAAACACCAGAGCCAAAGAAATGTAACAACTTTAGCAGAAAAAGCTTGGACGCTCAGGGATAGCGATCAAAAGTTTACCCTAAAATGGGAAAAATTAGCTAAAACCCAAAGCTTTTCCAGGAGCCAACATTTCTGCAAATTGTGTAATCTTGAGATTTATTACATAATCACACACAAGAAGAAACTGCTGAATAACAGAATTGAACGAACATTATTCTGCCGTCACAGAACTAAAACCCTTTTTTCCTACTACAAGCCGAATATTACATAAAAGAGGGACATCCCCCAACTATATAAACCTTAATCTAGTTAGAAAAATATAAAAACAATCTCTTCTCAACATATATTAATAACCTTAAATTACCACACTAATAATGGAAAGATATGCTGATGAGAATAGGTGCAAATATGCGATAATGAATGTGTCTAAAAACGTCCATAAGTATGTATATATATGTGAAAATGTATATAAATAAGTAAATATATATATATGTTTGATGTGTATAGTTAGATGTAAGTGTATTCATGTATTAAAGTGCTTATATATATATATATATATATATATATATATATATATATATATATATATATATATATATATATATATATATATATATATATATATATATATATATATATGTATATATATATATATATATATATGTGTGTCTGTGTATGTATGTATGTGTATATAGATGTGTATGTATGTGTATGTGTGTACACATGGACTAGAGTATGTATGTATATATGTGTATGTCTATACGTGTGTATATAAAGATAAGTTGAGTATGAAAATGTATACACATGAGCGCGTATGTATGTACATGAATACATGTGTGTATATATATGTGTATGCATGTGTATATATATATGTAAGTATGAATATGTGAATTGTGAGTATATGTATTTTGTAGAGGTGTGCAAATATATGTGTGTATGAATGCGTGGGTGAAAGGATACGTACACTTGAAAGAAAAATTTAAGTCTGAATGTTAATTAAGTGCAAACACAAAACCAACCACGCATATCTTTACTATCTCTAATCCTTCTATAGATTTAGAAAAATAACCAATAATATATTCTATAAAAAATGTCAAAACAACAGATGGGAATCTAATTACTCACTGCCACCAAGAATTCTCACTGCTATCGAAAAACCACTCCTTCAACTATTCTTCTAACAACTTCACCCCTCCCTCCTAATATTCTCTATAAAAACTAAATAGGTCCTCAGTAATATTATTCTGATGAAATGACAGTAAATAATAACATTGAAATATTGAATGTCTGCATAACTAAAAGTTTGTAGATAGCAGCTGTTTTAGGTTATGTAACTGTTATAGAAACACGTGTCAATAAATTCCTTTCAACTAAACTGTATCCATTCAAATCTTTCTATATATATATATATATATGTGTGTGTGTGTGTGTGTTATGTGTGTATGTATGTGTGTGTGTGTCTGTGTGTATGTGCATATGTGTGCATATGTATGTGGGTATGTCTATGTCTATGTATATATATATATATATATATATATATATATATATATACATATACATAGACATACCAACATACATATGCACACATATGCACAATAATATTAATATATATATATATATATATATATATATACATATATATATATATATATATATATATATATAAATATATATTAATATTATTGCTCCTTAGGTTGAGCTGAAAGTAGCCTCATATATACGGCTGTTATTTCTAGCAGTACGGTTATGAGGCTAGCTAGAAACTGTAAACCATGTGCGTTACACAGTCTTTTAAAATATTTAGAAGTGAAGCATATCAATTTGTTCCTGGATGTTTACTGAAGAGAGCAGGACATGATATCCTTACACTTTTTTATCTCGAAACATATTTGGATTTTAATGTTTAAACTTATCTACGGAACAGGTTTGATTTTGAAATTTAAATGTGTCTAAACATCTTGGCCACTTGGCAATACTGTTTGTCTTTGTTGATTTATTATTTTAAATCGATATGGGCAGACTGTAATATTATAATTAGTATACTTCATTCTAGCTAACTAAATTTTCTTTTACAATATAAATACAGATATGTTGGTATTTGTGTTTCATCATATATATTAATTTATATTTAAATGTTTTACACGGCTCAGAAATATTTCTTTCTTTGAGCTAATTTCATTGTAAAATAATTCATTACACTTAATATATAAATATATATACATAATATGGAAAACCAAGAATCAGTGAAGCATCGGAACACAAGTTATTACGTATTACAATTGTTTCTCCGGCGAACAGCTTGCGGTGCGATCTGTTTGTGGATCGAACACCAGACTCTGGATTCGCTAGTTCCTCAGATACGTCCAGTGATTTCGAAGCAAATCCTCTTTTTGCTGGACTCCGACTCTTCGAATTTCTGTCATCTGCCATCATCCTGTTTGCGCTGCGCTCCGATTGGTTGATAGTTCGGGAGGTCATCTTTGTGTATGACCATTCAAATCTGCCCACTGACGTTTTCCATTCAGGCGTGAGCTGTCAGTCACCCTAATCCCGTCGCCAGGAATTACTGCTATGTGTAGGTTAGGTGTTATGAACTCTCTTGCCCTTGCTTGGCTAGCCCGTCCCCCTCCACACATAGACCCGCACCTATACAGATATTTTAAGCCATTAATCGCACACTTAACTGTGCGGACACACACACACACACACATACACACACACACATACACACACACACACATACACACACACATAGAGCTTGCATGTTTGCGTCCACACATGTACATATATATATTCACCTTTCATATATAGGTACATTCATACACATATATACGCACATACGTACACATAAGGGACCAGATGTATACATATATCTATCCTTACACAGCCACACATATATATATATATATATATATACACACAGACATATATTTACACATATGTATATACATATACATGCATATACGCACCCATAGATACACACACGTACATATACACGCGCGTACCTATGCAGTCAATCATGCCTACTCATACACACACACTTAGATACATACATATATATATATGTGCGTATGCACACGCACGCACACACACATATATACACACATGTGTTTACATATACATACACACACACACAGTATATACACACACACACACACATATATATATATATATATATATTTATATATACACACGCACTGACACACAGACACCCACCCACACACACACATACTCATACATATGAAAATAAACTCTATAAAAATATTTGGAAAGTGCATAGAATCACGCATATGCTGCTGTACATTGGGTAGTGCACCAAGAAATATTACGTGAAGAAATACGTTAAAAAAAAAAAAAGTACATATGTGGAATACGTCAAAGAATGCATGCAACATCTCACATAGCGGTATATACGTATATGCAGACACACTTTGATGCACATATTGACTGAGTTGGCATTATGGTGCTAACGTGAAATAATCCACGTACAGAAACCTTATAAACAAAATTACCTATGGGAAGCTCATAGGAACAATGCAAAGGGTATACCTAAAACATAAATAAAAGTATATAAAAATACACATGAGTTTGTACAGGAATAAAATACATAAAGTGTTACATAATGTCTTACATACGTAAGAACATACACACTCTACATAAAAGATATATATGCATGGAGTGCGCAAGAACAGTATGTAACGGAGTATGTTACTGTGGCTGAAAGTGAGTGCCTTAGTGAAGTGTGATACGGGATTGAGTATACCCATGGGAATGGAAACGCCGTGCCCTGGCTACTGCGACGGCGTTATTTAAGATAAGATACAGAGTCAAATGTGCACCATTGAGTGTGTCGACCTGCCCCATAGGGCATACATAGTCATCAAGGTATGGTGTCAGATCACATAGAACCACGCCGCCACCACGATTGACGTCCGCTTCCCCGTATGGCTCTAGAACGGCCATCCGGATGTACCCATGCGGAGAATGTGCACCCTCGCTGGTGTCTACATGCCATGATGATCTCCGATTTCAGGTTTACTGCGACCATTATCACCATGGACTCGGAGAGGCACATCCTGCACTTCCACTCGCCTGCCGAATATGCAATGACACGTTGAACGATACTCCATTTAAGATCATATGTGGTGCCGCTGTCCTTCAAGTCCCATATCAGGTCCGCGAGCTTAGTGGAGTGTCTCTTGCTCCGGTCCTTGAAAGAGTTCCTATGATTGTACATCCTTGATTTAAAGGTCGTGGATGCTGCGCTGATGTAGGTGCGCTTGATGTTGTGCGTGTTAACCACACATTTGTAGACGATGCCCTTCGTTACGCATCTTTCCTGCAGGGGGCATTGTGTGTCCACTCGGCAGTTGCATGTTCAGGCTGTGTGCTGCTCATTCCATATGCGGGCTCCTGGCCTTCTTGCGGCGTTCTCCCGATTCTCTGGGCGCTGTACTGCCGGTGCGGTGGGCTCTTTTCTGTCGTTCAGTGCAACCTGGTAGTCGAGTACTGCGTCTTCCGCGGGTAGATGGGCCACAGTGCAGACTGAGCCATATTTGGTGACTCTGCCTCCATATGATTCTCCCGGTCCAACAGGATCGACCGTCCCCTGCCGTAGTTGGCGCTCTAATTTCCTCAACTTCACCGCATTGGTTTGGGCCGTATAGTCTGCCCATTTAGGTGCGGTGGCGAAGGAGAAGTTCACTGTGTGGCGGTTGAATACACTATGGTACCTGTTCGACGGCCGGAAGCACTCGTCCATTGCTCTGAATAAGAGACCTGGTACGGTAGTGCATACATGCTTCGAATACGGCGCGTTAAATCACGTAATAGATCTAGACCTTGTCCTATTTCGTCGTCTGTGTGTAGTAGTGTGTACTGGGTCATATATAAATATATATATATATATATATATATATATATATATATATATATGCGTATATGTAAACATGCGTGTGAATATCTACGTATTTTTCATAAACTATATTTTCATTAGCACATGCATCCGTTCCGGTCAGCATATAAATATGTATGAGCCTAAATCCTATGTAGGATTTAATCATTATTATTATTTTTACTTTTTTTAAATTTTTACTATGCTTTGACGCATAGAGTTACGGCCCTAGCCATTCTGTGTTCAAATCCCGCTGAGGTTAACTTTGCCTTTCATCCTTACGGGGACAATAAAATAAAGTAGCAGTAATGTACTGGGTAATTGCTGGCCTTGTGCCAATAGTAGAAACAATTATTATTTTTACTTTTATTAATACCTTCAGTACTTTTATTTTTAATCATTTTTCTACTATTAATATAATTTTCCATATATGGTAGATGGAATTTATTCGACTATTTTAAAAAATATTATTAGTCTCCTGATTTTGAAAGCATGAATATGCTTTTTTCACAGCAAGAATGTATTTTTACCACTCGAAATGATGTCTTAATTTTTTTTTCATATATTTCATTAATCTTAGGAGAACATCCTCACGCACTACCGTTACGCCTTCTTGTTTTCTAAAGGCAATTATTTCGAGAGAAATTTATTGATTAAAATTTTAATCCTTATTAACAATATATATCTTTCTACTTCCCCTGTATTTTCTCATATTTTCTGATGAAGGATGGACGTCCGAAAGCTTAACATTCATTTTACTACTATATCAAGCATAAAACTAATAATATATTTCCTCATTTCATTGTACTGTATCATTTGCTTTGATATTTCTCATTTCGATTTGCATATATATAAATATATAAATTAATATAGTGAAATTCGTTTTCAAATACAAAACCTGGGAAAATGTAGGTGAAAATGTTATATCAACACTAAAATACGATATGTATTACACTATACTCTACATGAGCCTACAAACAATTAAAAAATAATATATATCAATTCCTAATATGCAAGTTTATCTACACACGAAGAGCACATTTTCCATTAAATATAATACCAAATACTGTTAATTATATCATAATTTAATTTACATATGCTTCATCCTAATAGGATTCGTCGGAATCAGATAAAAGATATAGATACCGCAACAGATTCATCTCGTCTATCAATATACGGAACTGGAAAACGTTTTTTTTTAGATTCTTAAAATAATGCACCATCATAACAGGAAATATTCAGTAACACAATATCATGACTACTAGTTCAAATTGGCATCCAGAAAATGATACGTAATACAATCTGTATGAATGCTAAAATTCTCTGGAAAGAATGAACAATTTATAATTGAACATGTTCAATTGTAGTCACACCCTCACACATCCATATTAATATGAACAATACAATATATGTGTAAATTTCGAATAAGAACTAGAGAACCAATCTTGTACAAACCATAAAAACTAGGGTAATAGATATTAAGTTCATCCAGATAAATGCCAACGTATCCAAATGCATATATCCATACACATCCACATCCACATAAATACCGCACATACCTATAAACACGTACATATATATGCCCATATATATCAATGAATATATACATACATACCGATGCATATAAATTATCAAATTTAATAAGATAGCAGGTTAGTTGAGTTACTGAATATTCTAATGCTTATCACCCTAAAATTGGGACTCATACTATAGCAATTATTTAGGAAAAAATGAAGTTAGTAGCTCCCCTAAACTCTACCTACATATATACACTCACACACACACACATACACACACAGACACGCACACACACATACACATATCTGTATACATACACACACTCATATAAAAAGGTATATATATGTGTACACAGAGATATGTATATGTATGACTATTGTAAAGTCTATTAATTAATTGTTTCTACTTTAGGCACACGGCCAGCAATTACGCAGTACATTACTGGTACTTTATTTTATCGACCCCATAAGGATGAAAGGCAAAGTTAACCTCGGTGGTATTTGAACTCATACTGTAAAGGGACGTAACTTTGTGTTTGCACTTAATTAACATTCAGACTTAAATTTTTCTTTCAAGTGTACGTATCCTTTCACCCACGCATTCATACACACATATATTTGCACACCTCTACAAAATACATATACTCACAATTCACATATTCATACTTACATATATATATACACATGCATACACATATATATACACACATGTATTCATGTACATGCATACGCGCTCATGTGTATACATTTTCATACTCAACTTATCTTTATATACACAACTAATGAATTCATTCGACGTGTCAGGTGGAAAACGCTCCACTATGATAGAAGCCGTATGAACTCAACATTGGAAAGTGGTGTAAACAACAAATTCGGTTTTGGGACTTGTAAAAACCCACCCACCAACCCACTATTAGATGCATTTGAGCAGGACCTTATGAACTTAATCCTTAAAATTAAATTCAAAGGACGCAACACCAACAGCAAATTACAGAAAGATATAAAAAAACTACTGGACGACCTTAAAAACACCAAAGGAATTGTAGTAAAAGCGGACAAAACATCAAACCTGTACACTATGGATTGCACTACATACAACAACTTCATTCGAAAAGAATTACATAAAAAATATAGAAAAACGAGTGAAGTAACCCTTAAGCACATCAATGATGAGGCATGCGAAATAGTGAAAAATCTCGGAATCGAAGATAGGACAGGACCACTCTTACCGGCGGTACCCACCTTCAATCTTAAGGACCACAAGGTAAACTTTGATAATGACCCTAAAATTAGATTAATCTGCCCCTCTAAATCAGATATAGGTAAAATAAGCAAATATATCTTAGATAGAATCATCCCCCAAATTAAGGCTAAGGTTAACATTAAACTCTGGGGGAAGACCCAAGAAGCAATAAGATGGTTTAATAGCATTAGCAATAAGAATAAATCTAAGTTTATCCAGTTTGATATCGATGAATATTACTCATCGATATCACCTGAAACTTTGAATAGAGCCATTAAGTTTGCTAAGGATAACTCTGACCTTACAAACGATGAAATTAAGATTATATTAGAAGCTAGGAAAACTATAGTCAAATTTGAGAACAGTTATTGGGTACGTAAAGATAGACCCTCTAACTTTGACATAACAATGGGCTCTAACGATTCGGCGGAAATAACTGATATTGTGGGGTTATTTATCGCCTTTAGACTCCAGGAAAAATTCAGCAATCTCCACGGCGGAATATACCGCGACGATGTTCTCCTCCTAGCTAAAAACCTTAATAACCCAAAACTAGAAAAACTACGCAAAGATATAAGAAAACTACTACTCGAAATAGGACTAACTATAACGTATGAATACAACCTTAAAGTAGTTAACTTCCTGGATGTCACACTCAATTTAAACTCTGGTTTGATTAAACCGTTTCATAAATTGAATGAAAATCTCAAATACGTAAATGTTGGGTCTAACTCTATAATTAAATCTATCCCTAAAAATATTTCCCTTAGAATCTCGGGTCTATCTTCTAACATACAAGTATTTAAGGAACACGCCGAGTACTACGATAACGCCCTTAGTAAAGCAGGCTACCTCAACAAAATAGAGTACATAGATGGGAACAATCAAAACACCCAAAATAAATCCCACATAGGTAGATATAATAACACAACACCAAACTACACTTACTACCATAGTATGCACACCAGTAAACCAACAAACAAAACTAATAGAAAGCGATGCAAAGAGTACTTATGGTATAACCCCGAATACAATAGTTCCATTAGTACAAATTTACCAGTACTCTTCTTTAAAATAATTAAAAGACATTTTCCCACATCACACAAATACCACAAAATCCTAAACCCTACCACTATAAGACTGTCATACTCTACAGCGTTAAACCTTGAACAACACATAAAAAAGATCAATACTAGAAGGTTAAACGAAAACACTAAGAACTTAAGTACAAAGAACACAAAAAAACAGTAGACAATACACTACAGAACATAAATAAACCACACCTAAGTTCGTCCGCAATACTACTCCAGAGAAAACCCAACGTACACAACTGTAACTGCACCTATCCTGACAACTGCCCCCTCGGCAATAACTGCCTGGAAAAAAATATTATTTATAAGTGTACCATTAAATCCGGAGGCAACGAGTGGTATTACGTGGGATCAACGGCAACATCGTTTAAATCTCGATTGTATAGGCATTCTTACTCAATAAAACACCAGAGCCAAAGAAATGTAACAACTTTAGCAGAAAAAGCTTGGACGCTCAGGGATAGCGATCAAAAGTTTACCCTAAAATGGGAAAAATTAGCTAAAACCCAAAGCTTTTCCAGGAGCCAACATTTCTGCAAATTGTGTAATCTTGAGATTTATTACATAATCACACACAAGAAGAAACTGCTGAATAACAGAATTGAACGAACATTATTCTGCCGTCACAGAACTAAAACCCTTTTTTCCTACTACAAGCCGAATATTACATAAAAGAGGGACATCCCCCAACTATATAAACCTTAATCTAGTTAGAAAAATATAAAAACAATCTCTTCTCAACATATATTAATAACCTTAAATTACCACACTAATAATGGAAAGATATGCTGATGAGAATAGGTGCAAATATGCGATAATGAATGTGTCTAAAAACGTCCATAAGTATGTATATATATGTGAAAATGTATATAAATAAGTAAATATATATATATGTTTGATGTGTATAGTTAGATGTAAGTGTATTCATGTATTAAAGTGCTTATATATATATATATATATATATATATATATATATATATATATATATATATATATATATATATATATATATATATATGTATATATATATATATATATATATGTGTGTCTGTGTATGTATGTATGTGTATATAGATGTGTATGTATGTGTATGTGTGTACACATGGACTAGAGTATGTATGTATATATGTGTATGTCTATACGTGTGTATATAAAGATAAGTTGAGTATGAAAATGTATACACATGCGCGCGTATGTATGTACATGAATACATGTGTGTATATATATGTGTATGCATGTGTATATATATATGTAAGTATGAATATGTGAATTGTGAGTATATGTATTTTGTAGAGGTGTGCAAATATATGTGTGTATGAATGCGTGGGTGAAAGGATACGTACACTTGAAAGAAAAATTTAAGTCTGAATGTTAATTAAGTGCAAACACAAAACCAACCACGCATATCTTTACTATCTCTAATCCTTCTATAGATTTAGAAAAATAACCAATAATATATTCTATAAAAAATGTCAAAACAACAGATGGGAATCTAATTACTCACTGCCACCAAGAATTCTCACTGCTATCGAAAAACCACTCCTTCAACTATTCTTCTAACAACTTCACCCCTCCCTCCTAATATTCTCTATAAAAACTAAATAGGTCCTCAGTAATATTATTCTGATGAAATGACAGTAAATAATAACATTGAAATATTGAATGTCTGCATAACTAAAAGTTTGTAGATAGCAGCTGTTTTAGGTTATGTAACTGTTATAGAAACACGTGTCAATAAATTCCTTTCAACTAAACTGTATCCATTCAAATCTTTCTATTTTTCTCCGGATTACTTTTGGAACTACAACTGGAACCGTCGAGCAAACTCTACGTGAGCTGATAATCTACTGTGTGTAATATTTATATTACAACACAACGGAAAATACTGTATATATATATATATATATATATATATATATATATATATATGTGTGTGTAATGACAAACTTAGGAAAATTAACAAAGAGAGGAAAATACATCGAAAGAAAACAAGGCAAAACTAATACAACCTTTTAAAGAGGAAAGCTTCTTCCCCCAATTATTCTAGAGAGGTTCTTGAGTGCAGAGTCCTAAACCACTCTTTTCAGCGGGTCCTCTTAAAAGCAATTGTCACCAACTGACCCTGCTGTACCCGCACGAGAGAATAGCCAAGTTCATGGATGTTATCCAACAACCTTGCTCGGTGTCTACCACTTGGTCTCTTGCCGGTTGTTTGTGACCGTAAAATCTGTCCAGCGATTCTTTCCTAAGACATTTTAAACACATGCCGCTACTTCTTTTGGAGAAGTAGGGCTCTAACTGCAGCGACTCTCTGATCTCCGAGCTACACACTCTATTGAGTAACCTTACTCCAAAGACCCTTCGAAGGAATCTTATTTCGGCCTCTTGTAATCGCGATCGTATTGTTTCGGTCATTACCCTAGCTTTATGACCATACATAAGGGCTGGCACAATTACCATATTGATGATATCGAGTTTGGCTTTTATATCTACCCCCATCTTCTGATTACCGAATGCTGAAGCTGGTGCATTACTGCGCCCGCTCCCACAATACTTGCACTTAATTCAGCCTCCAGACTTCCATCACTCTTGAACACGGCATCGAGACACTTGAAATTCTCCACGTGCTTCATTGGAACTCCATTTGCATGAAGAGTGCACTGCGTAGGATTTCTTGAGAGGACGAATGTCTCAGTTTTGGAGACTTCAGAGCAACAAGAAGGTGATCATTGACCGCATACTCCTGCACATCCTTCCATAGCAGGTCCCGAGGAACGTGGTCAAATGCTTTATCGAGGTCTAAAAAACAAGAATATACCTCTGGGCAATACTCCCACGATTTATCGAAGACCTGCCATAGTGTGAATATTTGGTCGGTTGTGCTGCTTCCGGGGCAAAGATCGTACTATTCGTCAGTTAGCTTTAACTCAACTATCACCCTGCATCTCTTTTCCATGCACTTAGCACAAACATTTCTGGGGAGGCTAAACAAAGAGATCCCTCTGTAAATAGAACAGTCTCTCTTATCTAACTTTTTGAAAATAAGGATGACCATTCCTGATTGCAATTGATCAGATGCTTTTAACATCTCGGACTGGTACTTTATCTTCCCAAGTAGCCTTCCCGTATTTGAGTTCTTTAAATGCTATTGTGCCCTCAGCTTCAGAGAGATTAATTACCGCTCCCAGATGCGCCTCGTATACATCAGGCGATTCTGTTGTGTTCAGTTTCAGAAGAAAAAGCAATGTAATCTCTCCTCGTCGCTAAGATGCACTTCTCTGAAGAGCGGAAAACCCCAAACGCATTCCTCATAGCAGATGAAAAGTAGGACTTCTTATTCCAAAGTCAGCGGATGGTCTGCCGTAACACTTAATTTGCTGATCTGAAGTAGGATTCCAGCTTAACTCAATGTCATCCCATGTCTTACCTTTGAAGCCCTATACTGTCTCTGTTGGGATATTTTGTGCATGTTGTATAGCAAGTGCAAGGAAGAGGACGCATTTCAATGTAAAGCTTTGTAGCCCTCCTTCCTTGCTCGGTTTGCATCTTTGACCTATTGATTGAACCAATGGGTTCTCTTTCCAAATGATGCCACACGAAGTCTCTTTTGCCTGCAACATTTAACCGTTGAAACAGAAATTGCTGAACTGAACAATCTCCACATTATTTCAACGGCCTAAAGAATTCTCTGAAGCTGGATGCAAAGCTTCTTCCTTTATACTGTAGGTCGCCCAGGACCTGAAATTGTTGTGGGATTCTTTGCTTTTCTGTAGTCTCAAGTTGCATGGTAAGCAGTTAACATCTCAGCCTCTCTCTAAACATGAACATTCAGCACAGAATCGAAGAGATCAGAGACAATAACAAAATCAATTATTGATCCCAGTCCCTGATTCCATATATATCATGTATATTTATGGATGTCTCTGTTCTTGATGAAGGTGTATATAATATAGTTTCTATTACTAGAACAGAAGTCTAATGAGGCCTCACCATTCATATTTAGATTGAGCTTGCCATTCCTTCCAATCACTCCTTTCCATGTCAGGTGGTCAGTGCCAACGTGTGTATTAGAGTCTCCAATCAGGATATATGGCTAAGCTTCAAATACAGCTAAACGCTGCAGTAACATTTTCAAGGAAGAACCTGTATTCGGTCTCGTTGTTTGGTGCATAAACTTGCACCACCCACAGAGTCCTATCTTTCAGCCTAAGATTCAAGAGGCTCATCCTTCCTCCTAATGAGGCACAGGCCATAACTTATTCTGCCAGCCTGTGAATTCACAATAGAGGCGATTCCATCTTCCAACCAAATCTAGTCTCAGAGCCACAGATCTTTATTGGGGAAACCCCGACCATACCTAGGAGGTAGCATCTAGTATTCTCCACTATTTCTTGCTCATTACCTATAATGGGTTATGATGTTCCATGTGCCACTTGTCAAGATTTCCGCATACACAATCTTTGTACGTATATCCAACGCTACCTAGGTCAGGTCACAGGCCAGCCCAAGTTTTTGCGGAATGAAATGGTGACTGCAATATCATTTTCGAACAGACCCCTCTAGCTAAGGCGTCCCTTGTTAACCCGCCCAAAGCACAATGCGGTGTGGTTCTTTATTGTTTCTCTCATCATACCGCAATTGCAGTTTGGGTGGTCTTATTTGCGCTAGTCCCCAATCTGGTACATTTTCAAACCCGTGAAGACTAGGGTTTTTGAGAGCCAGCATTTTCTGGCTTCGTTCTAGTTACGTAATGATGTTGTGACAGTTTTTCTTTGGAGGTACAAGTGTCACCCAATACACCATCTCCTCTGGTAATTTACTACTGCTGGTCTGGGGCTGGTTATTCGTGGAACGCTTGCCGCTTATATGGCAACTAAACATCATATCTGATCGCCGTATCACTATCTGCCACCTGCAAACCGTTCTCTAGCAAGGAAACCTCAAAAGAATATCTGTCGATAATAAAAATACAAACGAAAGCCACACAACTCCAGTGTCAACAGTCTTTGAAATGGACTTTGGTGGTTTTGACCCCTACCAACGATACTGCAGCTCCCTTCGGGGTCAGGGTGTCTGATATTAACTAATGGTGCTGTCCCTTTTAGTAAGAGAAAAGACAAAACAATAAATTATAGTAATTTATATATATATATATATATATATATATATATATGAAATGCGCATAATAAAATACATGGAACTCTTTTAACCATCTTTTGTTCTTATATGTTATGTATACTCCAGTCCTACAAACTGTAGAGTGCTTCTTATCCGATATCTGCATTGCTTTATTGTACTACAATAAAACTCACCTCCTACACACACACACATATATATATATATATATATATATATATATATATATATATATATATAAAAGTGTATAATTTAATAATTAAGCATGTATATTTTTGTTTTTCCTAAAATAGTTACGTATATAAATACATGCATACACACGCACGCATATATATATATATATATATATATATATATATATATATATATATATATATATATATATATATATAAGTATGTATATGTACATACATATATGTATACAGACGTACAGTAGTATGTATATATATATACATACATACACACATATATATATATGTACGTATGGATTCACCGATCATTTATTATAATGCCCGGTGTGTTTGTAGACAAACATCCCGAATTAATCCGTACAGTGTCTATCAACCATCGTTGCTCATTTGTTCAAAACTGACAAAGGAACGCTGTACTAGTTTCAAGCTTATTAGCTATCTTCAGCAACGTATACCTTTCTGCCAGATAGTTGAACGTCTGAAAGTATATACTTTCCTTATGCATATTAACGGCTGAGCAGCCTAATTTGCATATCGAGTGAGTTAATCAACCGGGGTATCGAAAACGATAAACGGAAAAATATGAAACGAAATTTCATTTCTCACTCTTAGTATGGCTGTTACTTAAATATAAGTATGTATACGTTCATACATATATGTATACAGACGTATAGTAGTATATATATATATATATATCTATACATATATATATATATATATATATATATATATATATATATATATATATATATATATATATACATACATGCACACATATATATATATGTACCTATGGATTCACCGAACATTTATTATAATGCCCGGTGTGTTTGTAAACAAACATCCCGAATTAAGCCGTACAGTGTCTTACAACCATCGTTGCTCATTTGTTCAACACTGACAAAGGAACCCTGTACTAGTTTCAAGCTTATTAACTATCGTCAGCAACGTATACCTTCCTGCCAGATAGTTGAACGTCTGAAAGTATATAATTTCCTTATGCATATTAACGGCTGAGCAGCCTAATTTACATATCGAGTGAGTTAATCGGCCGAGGTACCGAAAACGATGAGGAAAGTATATACTTTCAGTCGTTCAACTATCTGACAGGAAGGTATACGGTGCTGACGATAGCTAATAAGCTTGAAACTAGTACAGCTTTCCTTTGTCAGTGTTGAAGAAATGAGCAACGATGGTTTATAGACACTGTACGGATTAATTCGGGATGTTTATTTACAAACACACCGGGCATTATAATAAATGTTCAGCGAATTCATACGTACATATATATATATGTGTGTGCATGTATGTATATATATATATACATACTACTGTACGTCTATATACATATATGTATGTACGTATACATACTTATATTTAAGTAACAGCCGTACTAAGAGTGAGAAATGAAATTTCGTTTCATTTTTTCCGTTTATCGTTTTCGGTACCCCGGCCGATTAACTCACTCCTTATGCAAATTAGGCTGCTCAGCCGTTAATATGCATAAGGAAAGTATATACATTCAGAGTTTCAACTATTTGGCAGGAAGGTATACGTTGCTGACGATAGGTAATAAGCTTGAAACTAGTACAGCGTTCCTTTGTCAGTGTTTAACAAACGAGCAACGATGGTTGCTAGACACTGTACGTCTTAATTCGGGATGTTTGTTTACCAACACACCGGGCATTATAATAAATGTTCGGTGAATCCATACGTATATATATATTAAATGTGTGCATGTATGTATATATATATACATACTACTGTACGTCAGTATACATATATGTATGTACGTATACATACTTATATTTATGTAACAGCCATACTAAGAGTGGGAAATGAAATTTCGTTTAATTTTTTCCGTTTATATATATATATATATATATATATAAAAGTGAAGAATAGCATGGTCGACAGTACAAACAAGGATATTTATTTACAGTCTTACAATTGTTTACATGATAGAATTTCCTATAAATTGCTAAATTCGCTCAATTCTGCTGTTAAGAAGGGTTTTTCTAAAATTAAGAATTGAGCAAACTATCTTCTGCCGGCATAAATCAGCAACGAAGTTCCTGAACTTTAGACCAACTTAACCTAATTTTCTATTCCTTATTCCTTTTTATACTTGTTTATAGTTTTAGCACCTATTACGATATCGAATTATCACTAACTTCATAATTACGTAAGAATAACCTAAAACATTTGTATTCACATCACTATTTTTATTTTTATTTGTATTTACATTATTTATTCTCTTTTATATATACACCTCTCACCATTTGTCTTTGTATTTCTCCGCTTAAACATATTTCATCTCAATCATTTTACCCTTTAATATAATACATCTCATATAGCTATTTTACGTAGTAATATATATTCGTCCGTATGTTTATCTTCTTTTCTCTCTTCTTCATATCCCCATACTCATGATTTATGTGTATCCCTCTCTGCTTCCTCATCCCACTTAATCTTCCTCTATTTCCTTCTCATCTTCCTTACTTATCCTTCCTCTTTGCCTATGCTATATTCACCCCCCTCTATATTTCTATATATATCCTTATTATTAATATTATATTTATTTTGATGTGATAGTTTGATTTCATAAATTTGCCGGTTATACATTTAACTATATCTTCGTTCCTTCTTTCGTCATTTTCTTTCTGTCTCTCTTATTTCCATCTGACTCCCTTCCTTTATTTATTTATTTATCATTAATACTATTATTGATGTAGTAATTTGAATTTTAAGTTTACCGTTATGCAAGCGAAGTCGTAGATCGTCACCAACGTAAACTTCTTGTTGAGTCACACAGTACCGTACGCTTAAACTGTCCATGATAAATAGTTACCATTAACGATTTATTGTTATCCTACACACACACACACACACACACACACACACACACACACACACACACACACACACACACACACACATATATATATATATATATATATATATATATATATATATATATATATATATATATATATATATATATATATATATATACGTTATTCCAGGTTGAATCGGAGGTAACCTCAGAAAGTAAGATACTCAATACAATGCAGAGTATAAAAGTTTAATATAGATCAGATTCTACAGGACTAGAAATCATCAGATTCCTGATGATTTCTAAAGAATGAAACAGTTCTAGTCCTGTATAATCTCATCTATATTAAAAAAAAAAATTATATATATATATATATATATATATATATATATATATATATATATATATATATATACGTATATATATATATCTAGGGCGGGTACAATTCCCGAGATCCATGGGCGACTTCTCTCCAGCGGTCTCTCTCCCTCGTTATCGCTGCCATGTCCTGCGTCTCCAACAGACCAGTGTCTGTCCTTAGGGCATCAACATACGTTAACCTTGGCCTTCCTCTTCCAGTGTGTTCATGTAGGGACTCCCACAGGATCACTGAGTACAATGTAAACTCTGGATGTCGGTGAGCATGTCCAGCTAACCTCAGTCTCCTCTGTGTCACTTTTGAGCTGACTTTAGGGAGGCTCTCATACATCTCTGAGTGTTTCATCCTCAGTGTATACTGATTAATGTTCAGAGCCATCCTCAGAATTCTCGTGGAGCACCCATCCACCATCTGAGTGAGTTTCTTGGTCAGTGTCCAAGTCTCAGACCCGTACAGCAGCACAGACTCCACTACAGCAATGAAGAGGCGGATTTTCAGGTATTTACGAAGGTCCGACTTCCACACCGATCTCAAGCTGTGGCACGCCGCCCAGGCTTTGCTCTTCCTCTCAAACACATCATCTTCCGTATTCCCAATCTTTGTTCCCAAATGCAGGAAGTCCTCAACCAATTCTAGCGGCTTCCCGCCTACATTAGTGATCCCCTCTGGCTTCAAAACATTCTCTATCAGATATTTTGTTTGAGTCTCATTTATTCTCAGCCCCACACTCATCGATACAGTGTCAACCTCCAGCATCAAATCGTCTGCCTCCTTCACTGTATTTGTCACCAAAACTAAGTCGTCGGTATGCATAAACTACATCCAGTGGTAAGGCTACAGTTCGGGAGTTCAGGAGCTGTTCGGAATGTGGAGCTACTTCTTAGTTGTCATAACTCCCATGTCTGCTCTGGCTCGGAGTAGTAATACCTGTTAGGGTCCCATTTATGGGTTAAATAACTACCTTATTCGAGTGGCGCCGGTAAGGTATTGTCAGCCATTGAAAAGAAATATGGAGAGTTGATCTAACTGCACTAGGGTTAGAGCCCCTAATTACTCTGTCAAGGAGCAGTCTGGTCGTTATGACTCTGCTGGCTTAGAACCACAGAGAGGGCCAGTGGATGATGGATCAGCTGTCTCTGAGACAAATATAAAGAATGCAGTTTTGTCCTGCAGAAGAGCCATCAAAATGGGCACTTTGAATGTGAGGACTATTCGGACGCTGGAGAAGAGAGAGGAGTTGGAACATCTGTTCGAGGAGAGTGGTATACAGATACTTGCGATCCAAGAACACAGGATCCTACACGATGAGTCCGTGAGGAGTGTGATGATTGGGAAGAGGAACCAGCTCATCACTACATCGGCAGTGAGGAACATGACCAATGCTGCAGTGGGAGGAAGGGGTTTTGTTTTCAGCACAAAAACCAGTCTATTGGTGAGGGAAATAATGCCTGTCTCCTCGCGAGTGTTGAGGGTGACCTTCAATGGAAACCCAAAACTGACAGTCATCTCAGCCTATAGTCCAACCGAGGGAGACAGTGATGTGAGTGCAGAAGCGTTCCATGAAGAGGTGTGTAGAGCTGTCAACACCACTCAAGCACACAACATCCTGCTTGTTTTGGGGGACTTCAATACACATCTGAGTAAGGAGGGCAGTGAAGATCCTTGTTGGTACTTCCATAACAACACCAACCGAAATGGAAGACTACTCAGAGACACCCTGCTGGAGGCGTACTTGATAGCGACCAACCTAAGGTTTAGGAAGAATCCGGGGAAGATATGGACCTACATCTCAGAGATGCACCTGTCCAAGTCCTAGATTGAGTTCATTCTGGTGAGGAAACGGTGGCGGAATAGTGTTCTGAAGACAGTACCATACAACTATTTCAGTACACTGGGTAGTGACCACCGGCTTGTTATGAGTGAGGTCCGGGTGAGCTTAAGAAAGAGTAAGGCTCAGCCCCGGAGAGCAATCTATGAGTGGGGAGCTTTTAAGGAAGATGATAAGCTACAAGAGAGGTTCACAGTGAAAGTGAGGAACAGGTACATTGCTCTGTCTGGAGAGACAGAGGAGAGTGAGATTGAATGGACTGAGGAGAGTGTGACGAGGAGGTACTGGCACTTCACCAATGCAGTGGCGGAAGCAAATGAAACCCTGGTGCCGAGGAAAAAGAACAAAAGGAAGCAATTCAGCTCTGCAAACCCAAAAGTGTCTGCAGCCAGAGAACACCTGAAAGCTGCCAATGACCAATTCTATACTAATCCTACGGATGAGGGGATGCAGACTGTGGGGTTGATGAGGCAAAAACTCTGTACCGCTTAAACTGAGGCCAGAGAGGAGGCACTGATAGAGAATTTCAGAAGTGTGGAGAGAGCGGTTGACAGATCTGGATGTAAGGAGAGCTGGATTATCATCAACGAGATCACAGGGAGGAAGAGAAGGTGTTCGAGTCAGAGCCAGGGAACGGGTCCCGATGACAGGAAGAAGAAATGGCTAGACCATTTTAGGACCCTACTAGGAGAGCCACCCTACACAGCCCAGAGCACTTGGGAGATCAGGCGGCTGTTTGAAGAACTGGATATTGAGACAGAGCCCTTCACCAGAGAGGAGCTTCAGAGAGCCAAGAAGAGGATCAAGGAGGGAAAGGCTCGTGGAGAAGATGGTGTGGCATCAGAAGTGATGAAGATGTGTGATTTTGATGATATCATCCTGGGGTTCCGTAACCAGGCACTTGAGAAAGGAGTTGCCTCGAATCAGTGGAGGATCAGTAACATCGTCCCAGTGCCAAATAAGGGAGATCTCTCTAACAACAACAACTACAGGGGGATGTCACTGACGTCACTTGTGACAAAGACCCTCAACAGGATGATTCTTAACAGGATCCAGCCTGAGATAGAGAAGAAGCTGAGGGACAACCAGAACGGCTTCAGAGAGGTAAGATCAACCATCAGTCACATCCTGATGCTGAGGATGATATTAGAGGGAGCTAGAGCAGAGTGCCTTCCTGCGGTCATGGTTTTCATAGACTTTAGGAAGGCATTTGATTCTGTGGACCGTCACTGCCTGATGAAGAACTTACAGGCTTATGGAATCCCCAAGAAGATAGTGGACCTGATATCGCTGCTCTACACCAACACCAAAGCCCAAGTCATTACACCTGATGGGATGACAGAAATCTTTGAGATACTGGCTGGAGTGCTTCAGGGAGATATATTGGCTCCCTACCTTTTTATCATCGTAGTGGACTATTGTATGCGCCTTGAACTGGAGAAACACCAGCACTCTGGCTTTACTGTAGCACCGGCTCAGAGCAGGAGAGTTAAGGCGAAAAAGGTATCAGATGCTGAATTTGAATTTGTATATATATATATATATATATATATATATATATATATATATATATATATATTTGGGGAGGGTCACATTGCTATAGTACTGCCAGAAATGATAATAAAACACTCAATGTTTGGTTTGGATTGATTTGCGCCTCTGTATTTGTGACTGATTGGTTAGAATACTGGATTCATAATCGTGAGGTTGTAGTACGATTCCTGAACCAGACGATACGTTATGTCCTTGAGCAAGAAACGTTATTTCACGTTGTTCCTTCTTACGGAGTTGCGACCGATAGATGGTATTAGCAATTGGAAAGACCAACAGAAACATTGTTTCCTCTGTGCGATTTGACGAAAGTCGATCGATAATGTTTTATATTGAAAGCTTATGTTTCTATATAGGCCTCCGTAGCACTGATCAAGCCAAGACATTTACATTATCTCCTGGTATAGTTACAAGAGGGCATAGCCACACATTTTTCTATCTCTTATATATATATAAAACTGAGGATATCTGTCTGTGTGTGTGTGTGAGTTCGAATCCCTAAATTCCGAGAACCACCCAACCGACTGTTTTCAATCTTTACCCATGTAATACTTGTGTTTCAAGGAGTGTTCTGAGCAAAATGAATTTCCAATTTTCTATACCCTAGGGAACACATTAGGCGATTTAGCGATCTCGCTCTATAATTCTTAATCTTTCTCTTTTTAGATAGATACATACATATAACATCGTGCCCTTATAATATCTGTCTGTATGCCTGACTGTCTGCACTACGTCACTTCCCTGAGGATGTCTTTCTGTGTGTGTGAATTTGAATCCCTAAAATTCGAGAAGTACCCAACCGATTTTTTTCAAACTTTACATGCGTATTATGTTTCAGGGAGTGTTATGCACATACAAAAAATCACTTTTTTTTATCTCCTAGGGACCGCATTAGGTGAAAAACTGCGTGTTTTAACATTTTTAGGGGTATTTTGAGACGTTACGACAGACCGATTTCCTTGAAATTGTAACTTTGTATTAACCAGTCTCTTCTTCATACCGTAAGCAAAGAAAATCCAACTTTCTTATGGGCTAGGGCGATTAAATTGCCCCCATTGCGTTACCTGTATTTTATTTTATCGACTGTGTTAACCTCGGTGGGATTTGAACTCAGAACGTATTGGACCGTAACTCTATGCCGCGATGATAACAAGTCAATATATAGAGAGATAAATATAATCCATCCCTCAGTTTAACACCAGCACTACCACACCATATTTCTGCGTGTCTTCACGTCATGTCTGCTATTTGAAGATAATTTACTTCTTGTAACTCTGGGAATGCACGCAGTAGATCAGGTTTGTTATACTTCCTGCCATGACTAAGCGATAAAATATGTCGTACAGCACTCTGATAATAACGTTTCTAACTTTCTAACGTTTCTAACGTTGCACTTTACATGCATCACAAATATTATTAAGAAAAGAATGAAAGCGTCAAAATATGTAAGTTCTCATATATACAAATAAATACATTTGATGTCAGAGTTCTTTTTCTTCTTTCGATTGCAATGTTAGAAACGTATCTGTCCATGCTAGTCATACAGGGAGTCATCAATTCTAGTAATACTGCCTTTTGCGATTTACAACTTCATCCACCCATGAAGCCCAAGCAGCCCAATGAAAATGTGTTCGTGGCTTTTATTTGTAATTTGCAAGAAGCTGTAATAAACTACGGCCCAATAACTATACAGTGCTTTATATTACCTTTCACGGAAACAATGCCAGGTATAATAAACATAAGCATAATTTGAATTGAGAATGTAAATGACCAAACGTTTCCAGCTCACTAAATTTTGTCCGGTGTTCTAACTAACCATTTCGACATTCGTTTTGTTTTTTATGTCTAATGCAACCGAAAAGACAGCAAATTTGCAGTATCGTTGGAACATCGGATAAAATGCTTTTTTCAAATCTTTAATAATTTGTGTGTGTGTGTGTGTGTGTGTGTGTGTGTGTGTGTGTGTGTGTGTGTGTGTGTGTGTGTGTGTGTGTGCGTGTGTGTGTGTTTGAGTGTGCGTGCGCGCGTGCGTGAATATCTAATTACTTATAACTTACCTTAATCAATTTAACTGTTTACAAAGTAACAAATAATTTCAAGATTCACCACTCCTGCCCTCCCGGTAAGGGGGCAAAAACAAAGGACACTAGATAACTTGCAAAATTAGTCTACAGACAGATTTCAAGGCAGATTTCCCTCTCCTGTTTCAAATATAAGGATCTCTGCCGTTTGGAGGAAGAATTCGTCGATGGAGAACTATTTCCCATTTCATGTATTTCCCCATGTGCCCAAATGAAGGGCTAGTTTAAAAGTGCCTCCTCGAATGTACAGTGGGAGTCATAACTGGACCCCGAAGCCAATAGTGTCATATATATATTAAGTGCATGAAACTTTATTTATACTAAATACGGTCTCTTGCAACAGATTAAGTACTATTTTCCTTGATCTTTCATCTATGGATTTCTACCCGCATATATATACATATATATATATATATATATTTTTATCCAGGGAGTGTAACGTGAAGTTACTGTAGGTTCACCCATTACTACAACAGAGGTCCAATGAGCTTTTGATTCCAGAGTCGGGCCAGATCGATACAGATCAAACCTTAAGCTGATCAATGGCGAAACGCGCGTCACCAATTAATAAACGTAATGAAGGCTTAACAAATCGTCCTTATGTTATATATATATATATATATATATATATATATATATATATATATATATATATAACAGTCACCCAAACGCGAACACACAAATCAAACACTGTACACACACGCAAACGCATGCGCAGAGAAGACACAAATAAATAAATAAATAAATAAACAGATAAAATTAAAATGGCGTAGACATACAATACAACAGGAGGAAAGATAATAGTACCACTGATGTTGTTGCAGATGTGCAACGAAAAAACTTTGTTAGACTATATATATTTATTTATATCTATATTTTTGACCGTTGGTCAATCAATGATAAACATTGATTGCCGAATGAATTAACTATTTAGATATAAAAGATACAGAAGCGAAAAAAACAACCAAACAGTGAGTGTGTTCTGTTATTATTTCTGGCAATATTATTACAACAATATGACCCTGCCCAAGTATAACAATATCTGTTTCGCCACACGATTTCATATCAAAAGTCTCGCAAAACAAATTCATCGCCGGCATGGCATCAGCTTGTGCCAAGCTGAAAGGTTATTGAAAGACACTGTTTTCTGTTATATAAAAACTACAATAACAACAGAACGAATTCGCTTTTTAAAACACTGTGATTTCTTCAAAATATACACAACAAACATATCAAAACAAATAAATTATTTGTTATTAAACAAAACACAAGTAGAACGCCTAAAACACACGTTAACAAAAGAATAATATATACGAAAATTAACGAACATTACAAACAGAAACGCGTTAACGTTAAGGAAATTCAAAATCTCACCACACCAAACGAGGTAAATAAACTCATGAACCTCATTCGACATGAAACAAAATATGCTCAATACGAATGCAACAAACATTTCAATAAGAAATTAAGATGGATGAAGAAGAAAAAACAAAAAGAAAGGAGAAGAAAAAATTTACAAAAATACCCTGATGAGATCAACAATATCGGTATGACAGACATAGCATTACCGGCAGAGTTTACCAAAGACCATACACTCAATATTTATGGGAACACATTAATCAGTGAACAAGAACATGTTCTACAGCACCCAGCAAGATTTATTATATGCAAAAAGATAAATCCAATCGAGTGTATAACTGAACTGGAAAAATGTTTCACAAAAATACGTTGGAATGCGAAAATAAACAACATATATAGGAACAATAACAATAATAATGAAAGTAGTATTATAAACAATACCTCGGAGTATAGAAATAACAGCTATAATAGTAATAGTCATAACAATAACAATAGCAGGAGAGTGAGAAATAGTAATAATAAAAATGGTAATAATATTAACGATAGAGAGAACAACCACAACAACCACAATAATAATAATGGAAACATTAACGACAGACACAACAGCAATAACCACAGTAGTAATAATGGAAATAATACGAGTAGCAACATTAATGTTAGACACAACAACAAAAACAACCACAACAACAACAAGCACAAGAAACATAATAATAAAAGTAACAACCACAATGGTAGAAATAACAGTAACAACAACAATAACAATAGAGAAAACAACAACAATACATCTAACAATCATAACAATAATAATAATGCTAATAGTAGGAACAACAACAACCATAATAACAATAATAGCAACACACACAAGTATAACGATATATATAATGACAACCCCTTAGAGAAACTATTATTCAACCCAGCTGACAAAATATATAAGATGAGTAAAATGTATCCTACTAAGTTACCTTTTAATAAAAGGGTTTGTATACCACGACAAATCGATGACGAGACAGAAGCACAGTTCACCATAGCTAGAAATAAAATTAGACAAATAGTAGACCGATATACAAAGAGACAAAGCAAACCAGAGGTCCAACAGCTTCCAGGCATGAGGGGAGAGAGAAGATCCCCAACGCTCACATGAGGATGTGGACCGACATCCTAAAGCCAAGCAGACGCACTGCCAACAGCTTCCAGGCGTCTAACAATGACATACCACCCTTCTATGGGCTCCGCAAATACCATAAGACAGTCGACGACCCGACAATAGGACCACCAACAAGACCTGTATGCGTAGCAAATATCGCTAGCACCTACAGGATCGCCTACTTCCTCTCAGTGGTGATACGTCCCATAATTAAGATGTCCGCAGATGTATGTGACAGTACAGAGGTCCTCCTCAGCAGAATCAATGATAGCAACAAAAGCAAAAACCTATCTAGCTGCATGATAGGCAGTATGGACGTGGTATCACTATACCCATCCTTTAACATTGATTTTGCTGTGGAAAATGTGTGGAGATAATCAGTGAGTGTGAGGTGGAGTTCTGCGACGTCGACACAGATGAACTGGGACTCCTACCCAGACTGACATATGACACCGAGTACCTAGACAGCCATGACCTTAGCCGTTTCTGCCCTTGTAGACTCATAAGAGGTAGATCCCCCAGCATAACCTCAATGGCAAAAAAGACACCCATGGGAAGGTCGATTGGGTGCACCAAAGCCATACGGACACACAAAAACAATGATCAGGTAAGAAAAATGGTCGCGCATGCAATAGGGCTACTATTAAAACTATCCTAAAGGGCCATATATTCAAATTCAACGAAAAGATCTACACCCAAAATGAGGGAGCAGCTATTTTCGTCAGCATAGCTGCTGATGTTGCCAACCTTTTTATGGTATGGTGGGAATGAAGACTCAAAGATCTTGAAGAGAGCTCCATAGACCTCATCATGAACTCTCGTTATGTAGACGATATTAATATAGTAATAAGGCCACCCCCACAACGAATATGATTTAGAATATAGCACAATGGAAAGCATCCAGCAGATAGCTAACTCCATACACTAGAGTTTAACTGTAACTATTGACTACCCTTCCAAACACCCTAACAATAGACTACCTGTATTAGACGCGGACTCTGGATAAACACTATAGACGAGAGGACCCAAATCCACCACTCACACTATGCGAAACCCATAGCCTCCAAATACCTGATACTCAAAAACTCAGCTATGTCCAGTAGTGCTAAGTTTAATATTCTGATAGCAGACAGGGTACGAGTGATGAAGAACGTCTCCCGCATGTGCGACCCAACAGAAATGGAAAGACACATCCAACACTTCATCAACCGTATGCAATTCTCTGGCGACAACCAAATACACAGAATCAGAGTATACAAAGGAGCCGCGGAGAAGTGTAAGACCCTTATAGAACAGGCATTGAAAGGAATATGCCCAGTATACAGGAACAAATCATTGAATAGCTGAGACAGGACTAAACATAAGATAGGGAAAGCCACCTCAAGGTTCGGCAACCAGAGATTCCAGAGTGTCTTGTTCGTGGACGCTACCCCTGGAGAGAAATTGGCTAACCAGTGTAGAAAGGCCATGAGAAAGACCCACTTAAAGATTAAAGTGGTAGAAAAGCCAGGAACTACCATAACATCCCTGATCAACAAAACATACCCTTTTAAGAAAACACACTGTACTAATAAGAAATGTGTTATATGTAAAGTAAACCACCAGATAACCGGTAAAACTAGAAATGTAGTAAATGTAGTGTATAGCATAAGATATACAGAGTGTACTTGCATAAACATGACAACATACATAGGCGAGACAGCTCGAAGCATAGGAGAAGGAATAGACCAACATTGGGGGGAATTAAAAGGACAAAAAAAAAAACGAACACGCCAGACAACAACATGACGGTAACATAGACAACATAGAAAAGAAAATAATATCTAAACATAGAAATGACCCAGCACGTAGCCAAATCAGAGAAGCAAGCGAAATTGAGCTTAGAAAAAATGAATGGAATAACAGCAACACCAAAACAAACAATACTGACTTAAGAGAAATATAACTAAATAAATAAGTATATACACAAGCACAATAACAACAAAAACATATAAATACACACTAATAAACTAAGATAGAATACAATAACCTAAACACAGTCACCCAAACGCGAACACACGCAAACGCATTCGCAAAGAGGAAGTAAAAAATAAATAAATAAATAAACCGATAAGATAAAAATAGCTTCGACATACAATACCACTGATTATGTTGCAGATGTGCAACGAAACAACTTTCTTAGACTATATATATGTATTTATATCTGTATTTTTGACTGTTGGTCAATCAATGATAAACACTGATTGCCGAATGAATTAACTATGGAGATATAAAAGATACAAAGCGAAAACCAACCAAACAGTGTGTTCTGTTATTATTTCTGGCAATATTATTACAACAATATGACACTCCCCAAGTATAACAATATATATATATATATATATATATATATATATATATATATATATATATGTGTGTGTGTGTGTGTGTGTGTGTAAACAGACCATCTTCAACACTCGATTTTTAATTCTTTTTTTTTTATTTTAATTGTAATATCTAATATTTGATAAGATGGATTACATAGAAACAGGTTATATTTTATATATTTCATAAAAGTCCTTTCTTAAAAAAAATTGTATTTCTTCTTTTTTTTCAATAATGGCACTTTGACGGATTAAAGAAGAAGAAAGGGAAAGAAAAAGATTCATTAAATATAATTATGTGCTGTTTCCCATCCTTCTTTTTTCTATAACTTCTATTTCGTATTGAACTTTAACCCCCTTTCAAATATATATATATATATACATATACATATAATTATGTGTTGATCTTGTTAACTTCCGAAAGAAAGTCTACAATATATGGAGCAGAAATCTTTAATCGTTGTAAGCCTTGTTCTTTTATTATCGCTTGCTTCTTCCACATCATATAGTAATATTACATTTTATACCAATATTTGTATCTGATGTGGAGCATCAATATATAATTGATTTGATCTATTGTAATATCATTTATCCCCCAATAATTACTAATATATGTCTATATTGATATTTTCAGTATGTGTAGTAAGACGGTTTGGTGAAGATTGTGATAAAAGTTGTCATTGTATCAACAACAATAATTGTAACGTGAAGAATGGAACATGTTCAGATAGATGCTCGGGAGGTTTTCGTGCAGACGATTGCCAAGGTATGTTACAGACATGATAAATAGTCTATTTCTTTCCATTACATTCTCCATTTCTTCCTTTCTTTTTCTTTCCCTTTCACCCTCTATTATATATATATATACTAGCAGAATGGCCCGGCGTTGCTCGGGATTTGCTATAGGGTTCTTATATATTTGATATATATTTATCCTTATTGAACCTCGTGAAATAAATACGTTTGTTTATATTTTCTTATTGTGTATGCAAAAATATCTGTCCATAAATATATAATTATATATATATATATATTAAAATAACAGACTAAAGTTTAAGCAAAGAATCACTGCTTTCACCCTTAACGGGATATTCTACCTAAAAGCAGTATGAAGTACATACACTAAGACTAATTGATGTAATCTTTGGCCTTGTTTGTTTATATTTTGTTTTTGTGTATGCAAAAATATCTGTACACGAATATCTATATTAAAATAACATATTAATGTTTAAGCAAAGAATCGGTGATTTCAACCTTAACGGGATCTTCTTAAACTAAAAAAAATCCATCTGGAAAACAGGAAGACGATACTTTGGTTCGTGAAGACGTTCTTTGGCATAAGCATATATATACACACACACACTGATCGCGTCATAATGACGTAATGCAGACAGTCAGGCATGCAGACATATATTATGAAGGCGCGACGTCATATCTATGTATCTATCTAAAAAGAGAAATACTAAGAGAAAGAGAAAGAGATCGCTAAATCGCCTAATGCGGTCCCTAGGGCATTGAAAATTTGAATTGTTTTTGCTCATAGGAGTTACATGTATAAAGTTTGAAAAAAAGGGGTTGGGTACTTCTCGAGTTTTAGGGAAACAGACACACATACATCCTCTGTTTTATATATATAGATGTGTATGTGTGTGTGAGTGTGTGTCTGTGTGTGTATGTGTGTGTGTATGTGTGTGTATGTGTGTATGTGTGTGTGAGTGTGTGCGTATGTATGTGTGTGTTTGTGTGTGTGTGTGTGTGGGTGTGTGTGCGTGTGTGTGTGTGTGTGTGTGTAATGCACGGAACATTAAGATACACTAGCATAAGAACCGCCAACTGAGCGGTTATCTGCTAGCATATGTTGTGTGCATATTGATATCATACGTATATATATATATGTATATAGATATGATACGTAATTAAAAAGTAAATTGACAATATGCATGTAAATTGAACAAAAACTGTATTACACTTACTTCTGTAATCAGTAAAGTAATCCATGATAAATTTAAAAAAAGACGATAATGAAGATAGAAGAGCGATGAAACTGGTAAGGGAAAATCTGTATGAATCTTAATTTGTGCACGATGATGGGAAGCTTCAACCAGAGAATTTGAAAATAGATGCTACTGGTGGGAATAAATGAATTACATTTACCAATATGAAGAGTTGACCTTCGCTACATTGTTGTTTTATTGTATTGACATATAGAATTCTTAAGTTTTTGTAGTGTCCCTTTTCTAGCAATTAAAAAGAAACTTAAATGCATTTCAATTAAAAGAGAGTGATAGCTATTTCACATCACTGTAGAATTTCAGTCAGATCTGCATATTAGCAGATCGACTGATTTGCATATCTGCTGATATGTAAATCTTGCTTATTAGTGGGTGTGCTAATATATATACATTTATTATTTGAGAGTTGCTCTTGTTACATTGTATTAGAATGTCACTGATGTATTGAGGACATATCTATAATGCTTTGTACGTTGTTCTATTATTATCGTTTGCTTCCACCATACGTTATTGTAATAAAACATTTCATTCCTATATCAGATATTTAGTATGTAATGTGGCGCATCTATATAATATTGAGTAGGGGTATTTATATGTCATTTACACCTCTAAAATTATTTGTAATTAATGATATATGTCTATATTGACATTTTCAGAGTGTAAACAAGGAGTATTTGGTAAAAATTGTGTAGGAAAATGTCATTGTATCAACAACATAAACTGCGAGACGCACAGTGGAAGATGTTCAGATGGATGTTCAGCAGGATATCGCGGAATCAATTGCCAAGAGTGTATATTGTAGACATGATCAATTGTTCTCTTTTTCAATTCCTCTCTCATTTTTACGCCCTGTCTCTCACTACCCCGTTTTCTTTCCAAAATATATGTATGCACACACACACACACACACACACACACACACACACACACACACATATATATATATATATATATATATATATATATATATATATATATATATATATATATATATATATTTCGTTTCTGAATTTGTTTAGCAAGATTCTTTATCTGAAATCGTGTGTTGAATCCGATATTGTTATACTTTGGGAGGGTCATGTTGCCAATAAGAAACACACGCACCAGTAGCTTTCACTTCAATGTATTATATATCTATAAATTTATAAATTTACAAATCTACAAACTTATAAATTTCTGGTTGGTTGGTTGGTTCCACAACCAGATAGTTGTTTATATATAGTCATAGTCCTTTCGTCCCACACTCTGTGACCTCTTCAGTGACTGGGGATTCCTTTCTTTGTTTCTGTGCCTTTCCTTTCTTCTATCCTACGCCATTTTGTTTCTGTGTGTGTGTTGTGTGCTCAGTTTGCGCATGCGCCACATCCGGGTGTCTGTGTGTGTTTGTGTTCATTTATCTATTTGTTTGTTTATTTATTTATTTATTGTTGGTTGGTTGTTTGTTCTATGTGTGTGTGTGTTTTCATTTTGTCCTGTGTGTGTTTTCATTTTCATTTTGTCCTTAATTGTAAGTTGTGATGTTGCTGTTCCACTCATATTTTCTATTTAATTTTGGTTGTAATTCTTGTATGCTTACTGCCTCTGTAATTTGCCTAAACACTGCATCTTTTCTGTGTGTGGATTCTATTTTTATTTCTATGTTCTCTAATCTACCCCTGTGTTCTATCTTAGCATGTTGGTAGAGCACAGATGATTCTTTATTATTTTGAAGGTCTCGCCAGTGTTCATTTATTCGTTCCCGTATACTACGAGCTGTCTCACCTATGTACACTATATTTTTGTTTCTACATTGTCCTTCAGTACATCTTATGCTATACACTACATTTCTAGTTTTACAGTTAATATGGGGGCTTATTTTACAGGTTATACATTTCTTATCTATACATGAGGGTCTTTGGAACGGGTATGTCTTGCTAATAAGTGTTTTTACGGAGGTACCTGGTCTTTCTACTATCTTAATATTGAGTTTATGTTTATTTAGGGCCCTTCTAAATTTGTAGGCTAGTTCGCCTCTAGGGGTTGTATTGATGAACATTACACTCTGGTATTTATTGCTATCATACCATGAGTTTATTCTATTGGCCTTGTTCCTAGTTCTTTATATTCTATTCCAAAATTTGCTCCTATACAAGGGGTAGGTCCCATTTATGTCATTATTTACCATTTTTTCCCATTTGGTTCTGGCTCCTCTATACACTCTGATTCTATCTCTCTGATTGTAGCCAGAGAACTGCGTACGGTGGATGAAGTGTTGTATGTGTCTCTCTAGTTCTTCGGGGTTGCACATGCGGGACACATTTCTCATCACCCGTACCAAATCCGCAATCAGTATGTTGATTTTGGTATGGTCCGAAATGGCCGAGTTTCGGTGGATCAGATGTTTGGAAGTCATGGGTTTGGCATTATGGGAATGGAGGATTTGTTTTTGGTTGTTAATTGTATCTAACCAGAGCTCTGTGTCTAGTACAGGTAATCGATGGTTGGGGTGTTTGCTTGGGTAGTCTATAGTAACTCTAATGCTCTGGTGGATGGAGTTAGCTATTTGCTGGATGCTTTCCATTGTGTTTTTCTCTAGTTCCTGACTGTTATTTAGTGGGGGTGTCTTAACTACGATGTTTATATCATCTACGTTGCGGGAGTACATTATCAGGTTTAAGCTGTCTTCTAATTGTTCTTTAAGTTTTTGTTTAAGTCTACTGTCCCACCATACCATGAATAAGTTAGCTATGTCGCCTGCAATGCTAACACCAATGGCTGCTCCTTCCTCTTGGGAATATGTTTTACCATTAAATTTGAACATATGTTCCTTAAGGGTTAATTTTATGCTGGCCCCTACCGCATGTGCAATCATTTTCATCAGTTCATCGTGGTTTTCGGGTGTCCGTATGGCTCTGGTCCACCCGTTCCATCTATCTGTGTGGGTTTTCTTGGCCATTGAGGTAATGGTAGGTGGTCTGCCTCTTGCTGGTCTTGTAGGGCACGGGTTGCTAAGGTCATAAGTGTCTAGGTAACTATTACTATGGGTAAGCTTAAGTAGAAGTCTCAGCTCACTGGTGTCGATCCCACGGAACTCAACCTTGCTCTCTCTGATCATTTCTACGCATTTCTCCACAGCAAAATCCACGTCAATAGATGGATACAGGGACACAACATCCATACTGCCTATTATGCAGTTTGTTAGGTCCCCAGATCGGTTACCCGCGCCGATTCTGCTGAGGAGGTCCTCCGTTCTGTCACATACATCTTGGGACATCTCAATGATGGGGCGTATGATCAGGGAGAGGAAGTAGGACAGTCTGTAGTTACTAGCAATGTTAGCTCCACAGACTGGCCGTGTTGGTGGTCCCGCGACAGGGTCCCAGCCCGTTTTATGGTCTTTTCGAAGCCCATACAACGCCGGCTCGTCATTGTTCCAGGCCTGGAAGTTGTTGGCAGTCCTTTTGTTGGGCTGCATTATATTCGTCCACATCACTATATGGGCATTGAGGGCTTTTTCTCTATCCTCATGCTCCTGTGGTGTTACCTCTCTTGTGTTAGTGATGTGGGGTTGCATTGACTGGATGTAGTTTGGCAGGCTGTCAACCGACATTCTGCCAGACTTGTCTGTTGGAAAGCATGCTATCTTTCCATTACGCGAGCGCTGCATGAGCTTACGCAAGCCATTTGCAGATTTTTCTCCCAGTTGCTGGGCCTCTATTCTATTATGCTTCTTGCTATACTGTTCTATAATATTTCTAAGTTCGGATTTAGCTATACTAACTTGTGCTTCTGTTTGTTCATCGACCTGCGACGGCAACTGCGTGCGTTTGTTAAATGGTAAAGTCGTGGCGTGGACTCGTCGCAGGTCGAATGATTTATCGGAGGGATTATAAAACGGAGAGTTCCAAGCTGCTGCTTTATGTGTACTAGTGCTATTGTTATTGTTAGTTGTGTTGTTTCTATTTCTCTTTCCACCAACAGCCTCATGGTTGTTTCTATGTCTTTCATAATTACTCCTGTCTCTTTCCACTGGCTCAATGTTGTTATCTACCCTATTTTGTGTGTATGTGTGTTCGTCTTGGTTATTATCTTTGTCCTTAGTCTCCCATCTCCTTTTCCTTTTAATCCTATTACTTTCCCTTATTTCTCTGATTTCTGTGCTACTGTCATTACTTGTTTTCTGTGTCTGTGTGTTTGTTAAGATTGTGGTGGTGGTGAGAGGCATTGAATACGTGTGTGTTGTTGTTGTTGATGTGTGCTGTTGTTGATGTGTGTTGTTGTTGTCTCCGTGTGTTATCGTTGTTGTGTGTGTTGTTATTGTTGTTTGTGTCTGCGTGTCTGTTGTTGTTGTATCTGGGTATGTTGCTATTGTTGTTGTTGTTGATGTGTGTGTTGTTGTTATTGTTGTTTGTGTCTGTGTGTCTGTTGTTTTTGGGATGTGTGTTGTATATGTGTGTGCGTATATTGTTGCTTTTGTTTTTGATGCTCCAGCGTAGTTTTGTAAATGATTTTTCTATTTCTGACAGACAACTAATCATATTTACCTTCTTGAATGTCGCAAATTTGGGCGGCAGACATAACACAGACATTTCATTATTATCTATTTCCGTGTTCCCATAAATGTTGGTAGTTTTGTTGTTGAACTCTTCTGATAATGAGATGTCGGCCATGTTGATACCGTCAATTTTAACTGTAAAACTATAAATGTAGTGTATAGCATAAGATGTACTGAAGGACAATGTAGAAACAAAAATATAGTGTACATAGGTGAGACAGCTCGTAGTATAGGGGAACGAATAAATGAACACTGGCGAGACCTTCAAGATAATAAAGAATCATCTGTGCTCTACCAACATGCTAAGATAGAACACATGGGTAGATTAGAGAACATAGAAATAAAAATAGAATCCACACACAGAAAAGATGCAGTGTTTAGGCAAATTACAGAGGCAGTAAGCATAAAAGAATTACAACCAAACTTAAATAGAAAATATGAGTGGAACAGCAACATCACAACTTACAATTAAGGACAAAATGAAAATGAAAACACACACAGGACAAAATGAAAACACACACACACATAGAACAAACAACTTACAATTAAGGACAAAATGAAAACACACACAGGACAAAATGAAAACACACACACACATAGAACAAACAACCAACCAACAACAAATAAATAAATAAACAAACAAATAGATAAATGAACACAAACACACACAGACACCCGGATGTGGCGCA
>OZ024741.1:312370931-312433431 GCA_964016885.1 Eledone cirrhosa | reverse complement strand
ACATGGTGTGTTCTCTTACAGTGTACCTACGATTTATGATAATATTTTTATATTATACAAATAGCTTTAGAAACAATTGTTACCTAATATATTCTTTATACCCGCATTTCCGTTTCATAAACTTCTTCTTCATATTTTCTCCGGATTTTAAAGCATATTTTATTATACGTTGAGCAATCTCCGACGTCGGTTGACTCCATCCAATGCGACTACCTAGTAACATTGGAGTACTGATTTATTAATTCTTCACACACCTTTACAGTCGAGTAACCTATCAACCTACGTCTCCGAAATGGAAAAACATCATTGTGGTATGTCCTTAAAAAACATACCCATTCAAGGTAAAAAAGAATACATTCTTGGTATGATACAAAGGACCAACGGATTTATTCGGCGGATTAGATGGAAGGCCTTTCACTTCGATAGGAATAGGATTACAAAAACTTCCGACGTCAACAACGATAATAAGTTTGGTTTCAAATCCTACAAAAACCCACCCTCTAACCCTCTTCTGGATTCTTTCGAACAAGACCTAATGAAAATGATAACCGGAATCAAATTTGCAAACGGAAGGAAAAACGAACTGCAACGGGAGATTAAAACTCTACTCGAGAACCTGAGAAATACCAAAGGAATTATTATAAAGGCAGACAAAACATCGAATCTACATACCCTAGATGTAGAAACGTATAATAATTGTATACGTAAGGAATTACATACGAAGTACAACAAAACAAACGCAACTACACTAACCAACATTAATAACGCAGCATGTGATATTGTTAAGAAACTGAAAATCGACGACAGAACGGAACCCCTATCTCCAGCGACACCGACTTTTAATTTGAAGGACCATAAGGCTAACTTCGATACTAACCCTAAAATTAGATTAATATGTCCTTCAAAATCTGATATAGGTAGAATCAGTAAGTACGTATTAGATCGTATTATCCCCAAGTTAAGGCTAAGGTAGATATTAAATTATGGGGTAATACTCAACAGGCAATAAGTTGGTTCAATAACATCAGTGACAAAAACAAATCTTCTTTTATTCAATTCGATATAGATGAATACTATTCCTCTATTTCACCTGAAACTCTGCATAAGGCCCTCTCATTCGCTAAGGCCAACTCGGACCCCACAAACGAGGATATTAATATTATACTTGAAGCTAGACGTACAGTAGTCCATTTTGAAAATAGTTATTGGGTCCGCAGAGATAGACCCTCGGAATTTGACATTACGATAGGTTCTAATGAGTCGGCGGAAGTTACAGATATGGTTGGAATATATATAGCTCACAGACTCCAGAGCGAATTTATTGACCTCCACGGTGGAATCTACCGTGATGATGCACTCCTATTAGTCAAAAATATGAACAAACAAAACCTAGAAAGGCGACGTAAAAACATTAGGAAACTTTTCTTAGAACTAGGACTTAGTATTACCTTCGAACACAATCTTAAAGTGGCCAATTTCTTGGATGTCACCTTCAACCTTAATAATGGTAATATAAAGCCATTTCACAAACTTAATGAAAATCTCAAGTACGTTAATGTAAGATCGAACCACCCCCATTCCATTATTAAATCTATCCCTAAAAATATATCCATAAGGATCTCCCGACTATCGTCTAATTTGCAGACCTTCAACGAGCATGCTGAGTATTATAACGATGCACTTAGAAAAGCTGGTTACTGCGAGAAAATAGAATATCTAGAAGATAACCCCATAGATACTATGAATAAATCACATCTAAGTCGAACTAGTATTGCACCACATAGACACATTAATAGGCATAATAATAGGTGCAAACCAACAAATAGAGTTAGACGTAGAGAGTACATATGGTATAACCCCGTGTACAATATTTCTATTAGCACTAAGATTATCTCACAATTCTATACACTGATCAATAAACACTTTACAACTTCACATAAATACTATAAAATCTTAAACTCGCGCACCATTAGACTCTCATACTCCACTGCACCTAACATAGAACAACTAATTAAAAAACTCAACTCAACAATACTAAATAAGTACATCCCTAATGACACAGCGCACCAGCATAGCGAGATACAACGCACTGACACGCAGCTACAACCCCACCAAACTATCCAGGATACTACTGCAAAACATAGAAATAACTGTAACTGCACTAAACCAGGTTCGTGCCCATTGAATAACCAATGCCTAGCACGCAATATTGTCTACCGATGTACAATAAATTCCGGAACCAACAAATGGTATTACGTCGGATGTACCGCAACATCTTTCAAAGCACACCTATACCAACATCGATCTTCGATCAAGCATGAAAAAATGTGCTCCGTAACAACCCTCGCCGACAAAGCCTGGCAGCTTCGGAAGAACAATCAAGCATTCTCCCTTGATTGGCAAATTATTGCGCTGCGCCACCATATAAGCCAAATCACCGATTTTGTAAATTATGCAATATGGAGATATACTGCATTTTAAAGTCGGAAAACAAACTTTTGAACAGCAAAATTGAACGTTCACATTACTGTAACCATCGTTTAAAAACGACTTTTTCTTTTTTTAAATGCATGTAATGTTATCTTTTTACATCACCATTTGCAAATTTTAATTTAAATTTTCATTTCATATTTGTATATGTTTATACACACGATATGGCTTTTTATAATAATAGCACTAAACACTGTATTTTAGACCCCTTTAGAAATATCCTGCTAATATAATAGCCCCAATAACTTGTCTGTAATTCTGTACTACATTGACCCATTTAACTAAATTTTGCCCAAACAACACCACTAGAAAAAGTTACCCCCCCCCCCAACCCTAACACGCCTCATTTGGCTAACTGCTGCCAAAACATTTTCTTCTATACAATCTCTACTACTCTGACAGTCTTGAATTCTAAGACTCCCTCCCCCTTACTCACTTCCCTCTTCCTCTTCCCTTCCTACCTCCTACTTTCTCTCGTATCTAGTGTATAACATATTTTCCTATCATTCTACCATAAAGGTCTGAGGATATGGTGTGTTCTCTTACAGTGTACCTAAGATTTATGATAATAATTTTATATTATACAAATAGCGAGGTATAGGTAACCCACACACTATAGAACCAATTGTTACCTAATATATTCTTTATACCCGCATTTCCGTTTCATAAACTTCTCTTCATATATATATATATATATATATATACAACACCATCAGCTCTCTCTCTTCCATTCTCTATATCTCTCTTTATGTCATTCATATATATATATATATATATATATATATATATATACACACACATACACATATATATATATATATATATATATATGTGTGTATAGAGAGAAAGAGAGAGAGAGAGCTAGTGGTGTTGTTGAATAAAATTATTACCGGTGACTTCAAAGAAACCAATACAGAATTACTGTATCCTGCTAAATAGAAAGGCTTCTAAGTGTGTGCGTGTGTGTATGTGTGTGTGACCGGTGTATATAGGTCACAGACACCCGCATATAAATATATATATATATATATATATATATATATATATATATATATATGCGTCTTCCAATTTCATTTTACCTTATATACATGTCTGTATTTATTTTAATTATTCAACAATTATTTTTAAACGAACGGGTCACGGGTGGTCAAGTATATATATATATATATATATATATATATATATATATATAATCACACGCACACAGTCGCACACACACACACACACAAACACACACATATATATATATGTGTGTGTGTGTGTGTGTGTGTGTGTATGATTATGTGAGTAACATTTTATTAGCTGCGAATCTGGTCGAAACACTCGCTGCTATTACTGGGTTCGAGTCTCGTTAGGTTTTGCTCAAGGTTTAAGGCGGCTGTTGTTTGTAGAGTATATATAAAGTGACTTTTTGCAGCTTTTTGTATTACAATTGTCATATTACAATTGTTTCTATATCGATCAGCTCGGGTTTGATCATGTGATCGTATCCCGACTCTTAATCGACACTTCTTCAGATATGAGAGTTTACATAGGTGGTAACATCCAGTCTGTTGTCATATGTGCCGTGTTCATTTTATATACATGTTATTGGGTTATGGTGGGTGAGCGGAGATGGGCGTGGGTAGATTGAGGATAGAGATTTTCAAATATTTTTTTAATGAAATTATAAATAGCAAAATTGGAAAAAATGAAAGGGAAAAAGTTGGGGAAGGGTAGAGTCAACGGCTAAGTGAATATAGTTTGCATAACATTTCTAGTGGGACGGTAAACTTTAATAAAGAAAAAATGTCTTTATAGAAAACAGGAAGATTTGCTATGGAAAGTAGTAGCAGTAGTAGTAAAAACCTTCGCTAAGTGCAAACCACTACCCTTCGAACAACTGACGCCGCACACCAGGTCCGAACACGGAAAAGCCGAACTCCCACTACCATCGCCTCCATCTCTCTCACCCGCCCAATCTCTCTGTATTATGAGCAAATGGAGTCCCACGTGCTGGCCGCCCCACGGCCCTGGGTGACAGAATGGAGAAGGCGTTTCTCCGTAGGGTGGGAAGGTAGAGTCGCTGGCAGAGCCATTCCATCTCGCTATGCCAGCTCTGCGCCTATGGCGGTAATTATGGAGGTAGCCCCTGGGCCAAGGACACCAGAAGTCTCCACTGCCATTGGCACGACCGCATACCTGCCAGAGAGTGACCGATAATTGGAGAGTTTGCCCTCCTCCGCCTGAAGTGCAGCACAGCCTGGGTCATTCGCAGATTGCACCAGGTTGTGGCTGGAGAATGACTTGCTGCAAGAGGCATCACAGATGAGGGGTTTGCCATTGTGGAACGGGAAGATGGTCATACCGTCTGGCCTTTTGCCGTCCCCTCGGTCCAGCCCCACCATCTCGAGCTGAATGGGGAAGCCTGCAGCATCCAAGCCATGCTTTATGGGCTCGTTGATGGCGGAATGTCGTGGAAGGCGGCCGGCACTCTAGCGACAGGAAAGTGGGTGGAGGCCGAAAGAGTGGATACGCAGCGAGATTTGTGTGATCCGAAGGTCAAGCGTCAGGGAAGCCTGGATGTGCAGGCTATCGTTGTCCAGCTGCGTCCCAGTGGAGAAGGTGGTAACGCATGAGCCAGGCATCGCTGTGAGACTGTGAGGCCGCGCGAAATCATTCAAGGCAGTGCTTGTCGAGCCGGCGCGCTAGCCTGTCTGAGGCAAGGTTGCACTGGATGGCATCCCAAATATTATGGGGGGACTTGACGTCAGCAGGGGCAGAAGCAGGAGGGACCTCTATTGGGTTACTCCAAGCCGGTTCCACGTCTCTCAGACGGCCTCATGCTCCTCGAGCACAATGGGTTCCATTTTGTTTAGGAGAACCTTGTTGACGAGGACGTGGCATGAGTTTACCGACAAATGAAACGCCGGTAAAGCCAACGCGATCGGGCACCGGAGGCCAAGGCCTATATATCTAACAGGTAATGGAGCCTGTTTTCATCAGATGTCGTCAAACCTGACGTTGCATATTCCCTAGCTGCCGCTCGGATACAAGTGTCGAGGTAAGCAAGGAGTGATGCGTGGCTGTATACTCCGAGTAACGTGGTCTATACTAAGAGCAAAAAGGAAGGGGCCCAAAGGGTCACCCTATTGGACCCCAGTGGCTGAAGCTATGACAGTATCAGCAGCAAGGAGCAGCGGCTAGTCAGAGGGGGCCCGGCTGAGGCAGGCATCGAGCAGATGGGTTAGGGCGTGTGCTTTGAAAGTAGTCCTCATGTCAAGCTTGACAATGAGGTGCTTCGAGTTCCTGGGTTCCGACTCCTCTGGGCAGCTATTGAAGAACTGCCTGGTTGCATGTGCAACCTCAAAGCCACCGAACACGCCGACTCCTAGTTGCACCTGACAGAGCTCCTCACCCAGTTCAGGTTTGATGGACCTGCAGACCACCTTAGCAGCTAGCCTCCGGAAGATATTGCCCACAGTGATGGGGCATACTCCACTCTCCATTTCCAACCTAATCTCTCTGCTCAGTTCCACCAGTTCCAGCTCGCTTATCCACCCAATAGTTCTTATTACCCGAGACTGCCCGGCCAATTTTTGTTCATCTAATTTAAATAGACCAATCTCGTTCCAGATGTTATGCATCCGTTACCTATAGCCTTTTCCTTGGGTTACTCTTCAGGTAACATTACATAACAGTTCTATTCAATTCTTTCGTCCAGTTGGTTCTGGTCCCTTTCCTTCTTCTTCTTCCTCCGACACCAGCAGTATTTGGTTGACAGCCAGGTCCCTGCTGCTGAGCCAGGGAGCACCTGCTGGGTGAGAGTCTGTCACATGACATTCCATTTTCCACTTCACCGTTATTCGAACTGTTTAGGTTCGACATTTAAACACTCTTATCGAGGATTGGTGAATGTATGGTTACATAACCACCGGTTATTTCGTCACCTCCGGTGATTTGAATACCCCCGGTGATTTTAACGTGGCACTATCACACTGTAGACGAACATAAATAAACAAACAAACAAATAGGTAATAACCCCCAAAAATATGCATAAGTTTCATTGTAATGTAATGTTTGAATGTCTGACTTAGTTTTTTTTTTATTGTCTGTCTGTCTGTTTGTTTTTCTTTTCTTTTTTTCTTTTCTTTACGTTTTTCGTTGCCGCTGTGTTGTTTTGATTTTTATTGTTAATGTTTTGATTTTTTGACCGGATCATCAAATCAGTCTATTTATATCTTTTGATGCCTTCCTCATTTAGTGGGATTACTACGATGCCTGTCTTAGCAGGAGGTAGTGGGAGAGGATAGCGGCGGTAGCGATAATGAGGCAGTGGTGGTGGTGGTGGTGGTGATGTGCTAGTAGTACTTAGCAGGAGGTAGTGGAAGAGAATAGCGGCGGTAGCGATAATGAGGCAGTGGTGGTGGTGATGTGATCGTAGTACTGTAGTGATGGTGTTGAAGTTGAAGTAGAAATAGAAGTTGAGGTAACTTAACTAGAGGTTTTGGCGTGGTAGTGGTGATGGTGGTGGTGGTGGTGGTGTTGGTGGTGAAATTATTTGCCTGTCTGTCCACTTAGCCATTTTGCCATTTTTCTCTTTTTCGACTATAACATTTCTGATCCCAAATTAAATATTAAATATTGGGGCCCTATGCCGTAATGTGATGCGACGTGGCTTGCTGAGCGTGAAACTGTAATCCTATACTTCATTTGTATTAAGAATTATTCTATCACGTTTTTTTTTTAAATATATAAAAATCAAACACTTACGGGAGCGATTCCATAACGATATATCCACCATGTGCGTTTTCTTCCCTATTATTATTATTATTATTATTATTGGCGACCTACGTAGTAAATCGTATCATCGTGAGCTCCGCAAACGTTTGTTATTTCCGTTTGTTAAAAATTGCCATTTATGGAAATGTTATTGTTAACTGTTTATAAGCGCACATACATTGTTTTCCGAAAAGGACACCCAAAAAGATTGGGGCCTTGTACCCAAAATTTAAACTTTTATGATTATCAAAACATTTCTTTGAAAAAAAATGGCTAATTCACCTCTGCACCAAGCAGCTGAGAGCCTTCCTCACAAACTAACACCTCACACTGACACCACCATTGTAAATATTACTACGTTTGCCAACACAACAAATTTAAGCAGTAGCAATATTTTAAATTTGTCTAAGGCATACATTCATTTCCCGCCATTACCAATGACTGCAGGTGTTAAAGCCGCCACCACCACCACCACCACCGCGACAACAGAAACAAAAGGAAAAAATAAATCAACTCGCGATGTCAAAATGATTTCAACCAAAATGGACTCTTCCAAACCAAACACCACTGACGTCACCACCACCACAACTGAAACTAAAATTAATAATAACACAAATAACGATAATAACAACAGCAACAATGACATTAAAAAAACCACCCTGAGTTTTGCCAGAGTAGCAAAATAGTGCTAAGAATTTACGGTAACTCAGGAGGAATTAGAAAATGCCAAAAAAATGGTAAAGCAAGATGGGTACAGGGTCAGCCCCCCCCCCCACACACACACCTAATAAAATGGAACATCGGCGCCTATGCACCTTGTTGTATCGAACAATTAATGTAAAATCGCGCCGAGTGGAACGGGCATCCGAGTCCCAAATCCAAAAAGCTTTGGGACATGTGTGGGCAAGAAAAACCCACATCAGACGTGGGCAGAAGTATGGAACCGTGGACGTGTTCTTTGAAACGCCAGAGGAGGCTAGAGAACACTCCATGGCACTATTAAGAAGTGACGACTTCACACTCGTCCGAAGCTATTGTGGCCAGAGACTCGTAAAGATCAGGGTGACCCACGTTCCACGGGCCATCGAAATTCCCTGGCTAATAGCGGCCGTCCTCGCCGGCATCGAGATAATAGCAATAGCAAAAGAAAAGCAGAACTGGTCCGGATCTGGGATGGAGCTCCTGATCCTAGCGGACCAAAAAGCATTGAGGAGATCCCAGAGGTAATCGACCTCACTGACGGCAGCCACCTCACCGTAATTGTCGAGGGCAGAAGACCTAGGTGTGTCGCTTGTGGTGAAAGAACCCACGTAAGGGCTTTCTGCCCTCAAGCTAAAAGGTTGAGGCCACCTCTCCTACCCACCCCAGTGACTCAACCATCAACACCACCAGTAGCAGAGATGGCAGCAACAACTGTAGCAGCAACAACCCCAGCAACAGTAGCAAAACCAACATCACCACCACCCAACGCTTCAGAACTATCACCAGCACCTACACCATCCACCACGCCACAACCAAAACTAACGCCTGTGGAGGATTTTCCACTCCCCGGCCTATCACAACTGGAGACAGATTGTGACGACGAAGAGTTGGAAACGGTATCAGGAAAAAAAAAAGAAACCAAAAAAGAAAAAATTCTCTTCCTTCCCCCTCCAAAAACAAAATACAGAAGGAAACAAATACATTAACAAACAAAAAGGTTAGGACAGATATGCCACCATCCACACCAGCATCACCAACCCCATCACCCCAAACACCAACACCATCACCATCATTAACCCCAACACCACCATCACCTACACCACAAAAGTCACCAAAATGCGAAACAGAAACAAACCCACAACACACGCAAACAAAACAAAACAACCAAAACGATACACACTACACAGCATTAAATTTGAACAACAACCAATTATTACACTACATCCAACACAACACCAACATCACAGAAAAAGACTACACAACAACCCAAAATTCACACCACCTCCACACATACAAATCACTCGTATCACACAGAACACGTACATGACACTAAAACAAAAATATCCCAAAGACATCGGAGACTTCCGACAAGCACTCTCCAGGAGGATTTATAAGGACATCCTTCCTGAGGAGGCCACAAGCAGTGAAAAGGATGGAAAAACCGTCCTTCCTCTACGAGAAGTAAGGTAATTGGTCTTTCCCATCTTTTCCACTCCATTTCAACATGACCTCACTCAGAATAGGCAGCATAAATGCGCGTGGCTTGGGGTCGTCATGGAAGCAGGGCCACCTGCTCAACGACCTCAGGTCACTAAACATAGATGTAGTGGCCATCAGTGAGACCAGAATCTCCGAGGCACGGGCCTTCGCACCGATCTTCGGCGGCTACGATGTGTACGCATCTCCCAGCCGTCCGGGATACGGGGGAAAAGTTGCTGTGCTTTTTCGGAGAGGTTTGGATCTCGCCATACGGCCCATTTTCCTGGACCCAGAAGATAAGTTGGTAGTGCTGGACGTGACCAGCAGAGACGGGAAAGCTTTCAGATTGGTGGCCATCTATGCCCCAACAGGAGAGGGTGGCCTAATTTCTTCCGGCATCTGGAAACCTTTCTTGGAACGTCCCGCACTTTAGTGTTTATGGGTGACTGGAACAGGATGTTAGATGCACGCTGGAACTGTGTGGGATTAGTGGATATGGGAGGAGGGTGTAAAAGCCTCGCAAACCTGCTCCGACGGTTTCAACTGTCTGACAGGTACCGTCTGGATTTCACGAATGTGCCAATGCGGACATGGACAAACCGCATTGGGTCATCCAGATCATATCTAGATAGGGTATTTTGTAGGGAAATAGATAGGTCTAAGCATAGGCTGTCCACATTTCAAAATAGTCGACTACACGGACCACAAATTCGTGATCTGTAAGGTTGAATTAGATAGGCTTCATAGACAGGGACCCGGGTACTGGAAGCTAAACGCGTCATTAACAGCCCGCACGGCCTACAGAGACCGGATTAGCGAACTAGTTAAGCTGACGTTGACGGGGGCCATCGTCAAAAACAAATGGTCGTTTGCTTTGAAAAGAGTGATTAGAATAGAGTCCATTAGGTTTAGAAAGGCGTTAGTAATAGAGAAAAATAGAGCAGAGGGAGAACTAGTTAGAAAATAAGAGGCGCTTAGTAAAGGCAGCGCGAGCGATTTTCTTGCGGCGAAATTGGCCCTTGATCAATTCTTCAATACAAAGCACGAAGGCTGCGTTGTCAGACCTAGGATACGTGCTCTCAGACTCGAGGGGACGAAAGCCGCTTATTGGGCCCGAGTGGCGGAGGCGCGTCGTGGCAACAAATATACGATCCGGTCTTTGGTGGACAACGACGGGCGCATGCTACTCGATCCCTGGAAAATGTGTGAAGCTTTTCAGCGACACTTCGCTCAGGTGTTCGGGGGCAGCGGCGGGCCGGATCAAGGGATGGACTTTAGTGTCTACCTCGACGGACTGCCGCGGTTCTCGGCCACTGAGGTGGAATGTTGCGAAAAGCCGATAACAGCCGCTGAAGTAAGGGAGGCAATGACTGACTGCACAAAGGGTAAATCGCCTGTTTTAGATGGTCTGCCCTATGAACTTTACGTACAAATGCCAGACTTGTTCGGATGCCTCTTGGCGGACGTCTACTGCAACTGGCAACAGAATGGGAGAATTCCCAGCTCTGTGAGCCGAGGAGCGGTAGCGCTGCTGAGAAAGGATCCGAACAAGGGGGATAACATAGATAATTTTAGGCCCATAACTCTGCTAAACACAGAGTTCAAGATTTTGGCCAGAGTGTTAGCAAAGAGGTTGGCGCTTGTCGTTGGTGGCCTGGTGGGAGAGGCACAGACATGCGCCATTCCCGACAGATCCATGAACGACAACCTCCACCTCATGCGATACATCGTAGAGAGGGTAGCTAGGAAACCTGGCACGGGTGGGTCTTTGATCAATTTAGATCAATCATAAGCTTTCGATAGGGTCGACCATCGTTACCTAGCGGCAGTCCTGAGGGCGGCTGGCTTTGGGCCCGTCTTCAGAGGCTGGATCGCTGCCATGCACAGCGACATCTGCTCTGTAGTGAGAGTGAACGGTCACCTTTCGGAACCGGTCAACATCATGCGCTCGGTCCGCCAAGGATGTCCCCTCTCGTCCCTATTGTACGTATTGACTCTCGAGCCATTACTGCAAAACTGGAGACGTTGAGGGGGCTCCCGCTCGAACGATGCGGAAGATCCGTGTCAGCATATGCGGACGATGTCACCGTAGTGGTGTCGAACGCCAAACACATCGAGGCGATCGGCACTACATTAAGAGAATACGAAGCGGTGACAGGAGCAATGATCAACCTGGAAAAGTCAGTGGGCTTGCAGCTCGGCACCTGGAGAGGCAGGTCCATGCCGTCCAACAGCGTCGTTGGGCGCTGGACGGACGGACCGGTTAAATAGCTAGGGGTCTGGTTCGGTTCAGACCTCCAGACGGACAAAAACTGGGACGAGGTGAGGAGCAGGGTGGCTTCTCTCACCCAGAAATGGGCCGAGAGGAAGCTATCCCTGAAAGGTCGAGCGGAGGTGGTTAACGCGTACATCGCGTCCGTCATCTACTACCGCCTGACCGTCGTACCTTGTCCTAAGCCCCGCCTGACTGCGCTGGAGCGTTTGCTCTTTCGCTTCTTGTGGAAGGGACGCGCTCCGATGGTCAGGCGGTCCATCTGCTGTCAACACCCGCTACGTGGAGCGCTGGGCATGCCGTGGCTGATGATGCGCAGACACGCGCTCAGGCTACGACATCACCTCTTCCTCGACGGTGATTAGGTGTGGTCGCCGTTTGCTAGACACGTTTTTTCGCCAGCTCGACTCCTTGACGGAGCTGCAGTCCTGGGTCAAGCGAAGACCGAGAGGGAGCGCTTGGAGACTGGAATGTCTTCAGGCGCTCACAGCCCTCGGCCAATCGGGCAACGTCATCGGTGGAAACTCCACCTTGGCGTTCTATAGGGGATTAGTGGAGGGGAAGAGCGTCGACGTATTTGGAGAAAATCTAGGCGTCGACGAAAATCAACTAGCCTATCACTTCGGAAGGACTTTCGGGCCGGGGCCTATGGACAACTTCCAGAAATCCCTGGCCTGGCAGTGCTACCGGGGTGCTTTGCAAGTTCGGGATAAACTCTACAGGCATGGAGGTGCCGTCAGCCGGGCATGTCCGAGATGCGCACAGGACGATGAAACCGTCCTGCACGCACTCGTCCAGTGTACGAGCATTGCTGACTTGTGGGTTTATGTCGAACACCTGCTGTCACGTGTAGGGCGGATCCAGCTATCAGCTGAGTCCATCGTGAGGATTGCCCCGCCCTCTTCCTTTAGCCGGGAACGGCAGGCAGTTTTTATCTGTCTGGTGGCCATGGCGAAAGAGATAGTATGGTGGATACGTTTGAAAGGGCTGAAGACGAGCACTTACCTCTTTGGTGATGCCCTGATTAACTTTTTCAAATTCCATTTGAAAAGGAAAATCAGGGTAGAGAGGGAAGTGCTCTCTTCCCAGCATTTTGTTGAAAGATGGGTGAGAGAAGCAATTATGGCCCGAATGAATGGGCCTTCTCTGAGTATGTGTCTGTAAATTAAAGGTGGAAAACTGGGAGAGGGTACTTGCCCTGGTGGTCAGGGTCACTGTGGTCTTTTAATGGGCTTTCTCCACAAATGTCCCTCGGAAGTCTTCCCCCTATTGGGGAATTTTTCTTTGTTATTTTATTACATCCTCTGTTTTTTACACGCAGAAATGCCCATTTGCACCGTCCTGTATTGTCCTGTACTGTCCTTAATGTCTACTTTATGTAAAACCTTGTGGCTAATAAAGAAAACATTATTATTATTATTATTATTATTATTACAGTTGCATTTATCTTGCTTTATGTTCATACGAGTTATCACCAAGTCACAACCAGTGACCTCAAGAGACAACAAGGTCCGCCATGTTCAAGAAAGAACATACATATTCACACATGCATCTTTAGTGTTTAGACTTGTGATGTACTTATATTGACAGAATCTTCCTTAGTATATGGGCAGTTCCCATTAGTACTATCTTTTGTATTTCTCCTATACGCGGGTTTCCTTGGATTTGCGATAAGTAATCATTAGACCCCTTAGGTATCATCCCCAGAGCGCCTACAACCACTGGTATTGTTTTAGTTCTCAATTTCCACATTTTTCCAATTTCTATCTCCAGGTCCTTATACTTGCTCAATTTTTCAAATGTTTTTATAGATACATTCTTGTCTATTGGAACAGACATATCAATTAGCAGGCATACCCTCTTTTGAAAGTCTTTCAATATTATATCAGGTCTATTTGCATCTATTTTTCGGTCTGTTTGGATGCTAAAGTTCCACAAGATTGAGATGTGATCTTTTTCAAGTATGGGAGGTGGCTGATGCTCCCACCAATTCTTTTGATGGGGCAGGTCAAAATGCTTACAGATTATCCAATGTATGTATTGTGCAGCTCTGTCATGCCTGTTTAGGTATTCGGTTGGAGCTATAGGACTGCACATTGAAATTATATGGTCAATGGTCTCTGGTTGTTTTTTGCATACACGGCATAATGGGCTGCATCCATTTTTTATTATGTTGGCTTGGTAATTTTTTGTTGGCAGACACTGATCTTGTGCCGATATAATCAGTCCTTCAGTCTCCGATTTCAGTCCAGAGGATGCCAACCACTGATGGGTTAAAGTTTTGTCAACATCAGGATTGTTAGCTCGCTCTGGGTATTTTCCATACAGAGGCTTTTCTTGCCATTTCTTAGCCAGTTTCTGTAGCAGTTCTTTCTTTGCAGTTACTTTTACCTGCTTTGCTTTTTCTGTGTTTTCCATTTCAGCAGTAAATGGGACTTCTGAAATTTGTAGTCCATTACTGTATCTTTGTGCATCTTAAGGTTTGTTGTTTTCAGTTGTTTCAAATTATCAGAGCTAGAGTGCTTGCTCTGAAACACGAGGGGACAAAAGCCGTCCAATGGGCTCGAGTGGCAGGGGCGCGACGTGGCAACAAAGAATTAATGTTAGACTAAAGGGTTTGTTTAGGTATATAAACATATTATTTGTTAACTTGTTCTCTTGATGAATATGCACACCTTTGGATTATTTTAGATATATATGAGTTAGATTGGGATCCTTATATATTTGTATTTATTTTAAATATATAATTTGGATATATAACTTGTAAGATTACCGGTTATAAGTGAACCGTAAATCATTCATGCATTTATATATTTTACTCATTTTGAGTATGTTTTGGGATTCAGAAAGTTAGATTTGTACATATATATTTTTATATATATTTAGTTATAAATGTCACAAATCATACTTGTCGTCGAATATTGGTCTTTCTTCCCACTGAACTGGAGGTAAAACTACAATTATAATATTACTAATAATTGTTTCTACTTTAGGCACAGGGCCAGCAACTACCCAGTGCATTACTGGTACTTTATTTTATCGACCCCGTAAGGATGAATGGCAAAGTCAATCTCGGCGGGATTTGAACGCAGATCGTAAAGGGACGTAACTATAATATTATTACTAATAATGATTGTAATTATTTATTTATTATATGTATATCGTTTCACTAATACCTATAATACTCTCTCTATATATTTGAATACACTTGTTTATCTAGTATAATAATATGCTCCTAGTTACATTTATAAGTAATTTGGATACTCAAATGACACTCTATTGTTATAATTGTTAGATATGTCCTTAATGTTCTAGATTATATAACTATTATTACTTAACTTAATTTAATTTATTTTAATTAAATTCGGGTTACATTCGGGTCATTCAAATCCTTAGCTCCTTTTTCTATCATCTTCGTGGACACTTTAAAAGTGTTGTTTGTCTATTATATAAATTTTAAAACAAATCCTCTAGCATTTTACGCTATATATTTTTTAATATTGGGCACTTTTATGTTCGCAAACAATTCATTATTTTTACTTTTTCACTTGTTATTTTGTATCTAGTCCTTATCCTTAGGACTCATGAAGTTTGACTTGTATATTTATAGTATATATCTATTAAATGATCCTATTACAATAATTGATCTAAAATATTAATTTTAACAATATTTTCAGTAACTTATTTATTGTATGGTATTATGTTATGTCTATTTGAGAGGTATCATCTTAAGTCTTTAGACAATATAATCTTTGTGTAATTTAATAACCAGACTTGTTAAAGTTTAATTATAAGGCCTGTTGATCCTTTAGGCACTCAAATAGTTAATCTTAAAATTCTTTAAAAATTACAACTGTTATTATTTTCTAAATTATAAAATATAAACTGTTTTCAATATAATATAAATAATTTAATATTAAATAATAAATTTACTAAAGTTTACCTTCGTGAGGTTGTAAAAAGCTTGTTTTCTTTCTCGTGTTTGTAAATCCTTTAAATTTGATTTCATAAAATTTGTTTTTAGAAATTAAATATGATAGTATACTTTAATATTAATAAAGTTATTTATTAACTTTTATAATCTAAAATATCATTCATTACTCTGAACTAACTTAAATTAAATCTTTTGAATATTAACGGTCAACCAGATATGTCTGGATATATATGGATAGTTGTCTAAGGACTTGATAATAACCTTCATATGAATAAACACAATATATTTAAAATTCCGATTGATGAATACTTTTAAATATTTTTAGATATTTCAATAATTCAATAAATTGAGTTTTTTTTTTCCTTTTTCCTAAGGCTAAGCCCGAATATTGTTTTAGTTTAACATCTCCCTATATTATTACATTGTATAAGTTATTCCTCTTTATATTTCTATCTCTGTAATCAACTCTCCTTTGTTTTGTAGGCTACTACTAGCTTTATTATCCCCTCATCTGTTTCTTCCGCTATGCCATTCTTTTTTTTCCTCCTTCTTCAGTAATTTAAATTATTAAACAGCTATATTGCTACCATGTAATTTTTAAACTTTGTCACACGTACACTCTCTATTGTATGTATTATATGTGTTTCTCATGTTTTCAATATTAAGGCATATAAATAGTGGATTTTGTCATAAATTATTCACTACCATGATTGAATCTTAACCATCTACCATGTCAGGGTATGTCATGCATCATCTTATTTTATCTGATGTGGACGTACTGTTGAAGTTAGCTCAGTACCTCTGAAATATGTATAATAAAATATACTTGATCACAAAGATATCTATTTTGTTGATATTTTGAATTAATATTAATAACTCCAGAAAACCATGACTATTGAGTGCTTCCAATCTATTGTAATACTCATTCTTTGATTTATTCATTGAACCTTATATATATATATATATATATTACACAAGTAGAAGTGTGTTACACAGTGAAATGTGTTTAAAGAATTATTACAAGTGATTTCTACCGTTACTGTATAGAAAACAATATCTAGAGGTTTAGCAATTAAATAGAAAAAAACCTAAGTCAGAATCAAATCTCTGAAGTAGATTTTAAATTACTAACCTTATAAGTAAAAATCACTTGTAATAATTCTTTACACACATTTCACTGTGTAATACACTTCTATTTGTGTAAAAAATTCTCTATTCTTCTTTGAGCTAATATTAGTATTATTACTGTGAACTGCGGAATGGTCTTAATTCCGATTCTAGTATATATATATATAATATATATATATATATATATATATATATATATATATATACATATAAAATAAAGTTAAATAAAAGTCAAATAATTAAAATTTAGCTTCGTTTATTACTGCTATATATATTTCAGTGACAGCCATCTTTGGCTGTGACCTCTTCAGGCAGTTTGAATTAGTATGGTATAGACAAGTACATATGTTGTTGAGGTGTATAATATTGTCAATACTCTGATATGCCCAGTTCCTTGTTGGGTTGTTATTTCACTGAGGAACTGGAGTCATATATATGACTGGAGTCATATATATGACTGGAGTCATATATGACTGGAGTCATATATATGACTCCAGTTCCTCAGTGAAATAACAACCCAACAAGGAACTGAGCATATCAGAGTATTGACAATATTATACACCTCAACATCATATGTACTTGTCTATACCATACTAATTCAAACTGCCTGAAGAGGTCACAGCCAAAGATGGCTGTCACTGAAATATATATAGCAGTAATAAACGAAGCTAAATTTTAATCATTTGACTTTTATTTAACTATATTTTACACTACTCCGGAGTAACCAAACCAACCTGCGCACTTCGTCGAGTGCTCCAGCCTCTCTCTCTCTCTCTCTCTATATATATATATATATATAATATAGTTTTAATATAGATGAGATTCTACAGGACTAGAACTGTTTCATTCTTTAGAAATCATCAGGAATCTGGGTTTAAATCTATCAACCATGACTGACCCCCACTGATTTTATAGACACCTGTTAGCTTAAGAGAAACTTAAAAATAAGGAGTGGCACCCCATCCTGAACCTGTTTATAGAATTCTTTCTGCCTTTGTTACTCTAAAAATAAACTATAGCTTTGAAGAATTAGCTTTTAATGAATTCCCTTTTCTATCAACCAATGACCGACACCCATCCCACTCCCTACCCTCTCCTACCACTTGAAGAGACCTATAAATACCATACTTATTTTTTGATACCCAGATTCCTGATGATTTCTAAAGAATGAAATGTTCTAGTCCTGTAGAATCTCATCTATATTAAAACTTTTATACTCTGCTATGTATTGTGTACCTTACTTACTGTGGTTACCTCCGATTCAACCCGGAATAACGTATATGTAATATATATATATATATATATATATATATATATATATATATATATATATATATATATATATATATATATATATATATATATATATATATATATATATATATTATATATATATATATATATAATATATATATATGAATATAAACTTATATATATGAATATATACTTATATATATATATATATATATATATATATATATATATATATATATATATATATATATATATATATATATATATATATATATATACATATATATGTGTGTGTGTGTGTGTGTACGAATATGCATCAGTCTGTTGAATTAGACATCCTTTGCAAATGCAACAACAAAGTAGAAACTAGTAATCATCCCGTTTATACCTCACACTCAACATGAACAACAACAACAACAAGACTATAAAATACAAAACAATATATTACGAAGGAGAAACAACTCCAAAAATTTTGAATGCGACCCTCCCCCTACCACTTCCAACACCCTCACCTCCAACATCAATCTCCCCGCTACCACCACTCTTACCACAGGAACAGTAGAGAAAATTCTCTTACACATCTTACAGCAGCAACCATCACAACATCACCTCAATCAACAATTGTAATGGCCATAACTATATTGTTGTTACAATGGTGATAATGATTTCTGTGACAGCTACCCAATGCACTACCCAAAGAGCCGGGCAACATTCCAAGGACTATCAACTCCATGGGTAACGCAAGCATGAATTGCGGGAAAACAAATAAAAATTAATACAAAACACCAAATCGCTTGGCCTATGGTTAATCAGAAAGCGCGTCCCTCAGGAAGGTGCCAACGTCAGATGGAAAAGTCTTCCTCTGGCACAAACTATTCTCCTAGATGTTCACTTGAACGGAGACTGTCCCAACTCAAGCTCCCTCCGCCCCAGCTACCCCACCAAAGCCTCCTTAAAAAGAAAATGTAAAAAGATGAAATGGAACTGAGAAGTGTATAAATAAGTAATATACGCATATTACTATACATTCGGTAATCCATCACAAGGCAGATACACCGCAAACTCTCACAAAATTTGGAAAACACGAAATCAAGCTAGCTTATCTGGATGAAGATAAGTTAGCAAATGTCAGGACGGATATTTTCAGAAATAATATACTCACAGATACTGAAATAACTGAGATCAAGCAAGCTTTGGAGAATTACATATATATATTTCATGAAAAAACTGAAGAATCTCCTGGAGATAGTAACTAGTCACAATCTTTATCGAAAGACAACCATCTGACCAAATCTCAAATAGGTTTGTAGAAATGAGAAGTCCTATTGAACTTGCTGAAAATAATTAATTAGGAATGAGTCAAAGAAACAGTACTTGAAGACCAAACTTTTTTCTGAAGAACACAGAGAGTCTATGAAACAGAATATACTGAATGAGCTTGCAGTTGTAAGACTAGTATAAATGATAGAGAATCACTTCAAAAACTACTAAATACAATCCAAAACAAATAATGATTAGTAACTCTGTAACAAAAGAAATCATAGAAGAATTAGAATCTAATCTTACTGGGTTAAATGAAATCATTTATGCATCTGCTAGAGTAATTGAAACAAGTTGTTTACCAATAGAAACAAAGAAAGTCTAAACCTATTTGGAGAAGTAGAATTGAAAACGAGATTAACCTAATGAGAGGGGGATATATCTTTACTGAATGAGCTAATCACTAGAAATGATATACGATCCAGGAGGGGAAGAGCAAAAAGACCAAGTGAAAACCAAACGAATGTGTAGATTCAAGAAGCGAAAGAACTTCTTCCGACAAAATAAATTGTTCAAATCCAATGCGAAGTCATTTTATAGAGAAATAGGGAAGGAGAAAATAATTATATAAGACTACCCTTCCATAGAAGAAGTTGAAAACGTTTGGAGAAAGATCTGGAGCCATTTAATGCTAATGTAGTAATGTAGATTGGATTAGTCGCTTGGAAAAATCCTACACAAATTTACGAGAACAAGCATGGGAAGGCATCTCGATAGCAGACTTAAGGATAACACTCAATAAAGCTCATGAGTGAAAATCTCCTGGTAGAGACAATGTGTCATATTTGTGACTTTCCTCACTCCCGTGTATTCACAATATATTAGTCAACCTGTTCAACGGAATTATCAAAGATAAAAAAAGAAATACTTGACTAGATAGCAAGTGGCATACTTACATTCATCCAAATAACGATGAAACTAAGGATCCAAAAAACTATCGGCCCATAACCTGCTTGCCCACCACTTATAAGGTATTACCTTCTATTCGCATGGAGAAAGCATACGTGTTTATAGAGAACAATTTTTTTCGCATTGAACAAAAAATGTGCTGACGAGCTTCATATGGTTGTAAAGATCCCTGAGAACTGTCATAATAAACGCAGAAATCTCAGTTTCGCATGGGTCATTTACAAAAAAGCTTTTGACAGCATACCGCACTGATGGATTCTGAAATCACTGGACATCTTTAAAATCTCACCTGTAATTTCAAATTTCCTGAAACACAATATGTCATTGTGGAACACAAACCTCCAACTATATCATTCCGATGGAGTACTAAAATTCTAAGAATATAATCACCAAATGTGGCATTTTCCAAGGTGAATCACTTTCACCCCAACACTTTTGCATAGCTTCAATACCCCTTACATCCGAATATAATAAAACAAGGTATGGTTACAAAATTGCCAACAAGAAAATAAGCCACCTATTCTATATGGATGATTTAAAGCTATATTGCAAAGACAATGGCGAGATGGAAGGCCTTTTGCGGACAGTGAAAATATTTAGCGATGACATCAGAATGGAGTTTGAATTTCATAAGTGTGCCAAAGCCACTTTCAAGAAGGGGAAGCTTGTCAATTCAAACTCAGTTGAATTAAATGCTGAAACATTCATAAAGGAACTTGAGCAGGAACAAACCTATAAATTCTTAGGGATTAATGAGGGCTCTAGCATTCAGCATGCAAGTATAAAAGAGAGGATAAGGAAGGAATATTACAGGAGAGTACGCGCAGGTCTGAGATCAGAACTAAATGGATATAACATAAATTCCTTGGTAGTTCCAGTTGTCACTTATAACTTCGGAGTGTTGAACTGGAATATGAGTAAAATTTAAAGAATTGACACAAAAATCCGTAAGTTACTGACTTGTAATAGGATGCACCACCTGAAAACAAATGTGGCTCGTCTTTACCTTCCTAGAACTCAAGGAGGCTGTGACCTGATACAATTTGAACTTACCTACAAGACCACCACTATTGGACTGACCAAATAACTTGTAACAACAAACGACTGTATACTGAAACATGTTGAAAAACATGAGGGAAGTAAGAAGCTTCATTATATCTTGAAGGAGATTAAAAAATCGCTACTGATCTCATGCGTGATCCCCAGGTTGGACAGACCTAGGAAACTGTTGAAACTGATGCTACTAAGCATATAAAATTAATAGCAAAAGCAAAAGGGCAAGAACAATTAGCATCAAAGAGGGAGCAGAAACCTCTGCATGGTAAATATGTGGCCCGTAGCAAACAAGCTGATGTTGACCAGAAACATTCCCATCAGTGGCTACGTAATTCAGAGCTAAAAGCAGAGAGCGAAGGCTTCATCATACCTGCCCAAGATCAAACCTTACTAGCAAGGAATTACCAGGCCAATGTGATGGGAAATGGAGTAAATCCAAAGTGCCGATATTGCAATGTTGAGTTTGAAACAGTAGACTACCTAGTTTCCGGATGTAAACTTTTAGCCCCAGTAGAGTACAAATATAGACATGACAGAGGTGGCCAATATCTGCATCGGGTAGTATGTCGGCATTATAAAATCAAAGCTGCTGACAACCACCACCCTGTGGCTGTAACTGAAAGAGAAGAATTAACAATTCTTTGGGATTTTCCTTTATATACTGACAGGACCATGAAATCTAATAGATCAACTATCATTATAAATACCAACATACCAAGGTCTGTTTATTGATTGATATGAGCATCCCATGTGATTACAATACCGTGGCAAAAGAATGTGACAAGCTAACAAATTATAAATATCTGCTAATTGATCGAAACAAAATGTGGCACCTCAAGGCCGTTACAATACCAGTGATTGTGGGAGCACTGGGAATGATCAAGAAAGTAACAGAGCAGTATTTGAGAATATTGCCCGGTATCCCCTCTCTGCAAGAGGTGCAAAAATGTTGTTTTGACTGGTACTGCACACATATTGGGAAGAGCACAATCTCTGTAAGAATAATACCCCCCCCTCCTCATTTAGAAAGAAGCAGAAATCAAAGCAAGTTTTAAATCATCATCTTAATAATAATTGTGTCCTGGTCTAGATGGAGTTCGAAGCTACTGGGTCAAAAGATGTTTTCAAAGCCATGAACGAATAACTGAACAACTTATCATATAGCTAAATGCTGACCAAGTGATACCGGAGTAGCTGAGAAAGAGAGGGACACATGTCTGCATAAATATTTCACTAAAGGAAATGTGGTGGACAATTGCTGACCGACAACATGCCTACCTGTATGTGGAAATTATTGACTGGAATAATTGCAGAATCAATGTACGTGCATCTTGAAAGGTTATGAAGCAAATACAAGAGGAAGGTTATTAGTACGTATGGATATTGGAAGTTGATAAAATAATGCAGGAGGAAATTAAAGAATAATTTAGGGTGTAATAGGTGCACAGACTGACACTTATTCTAAAGTTGAAACTGAATGCGAGGAATAAGATGGAATTTTTCAGTTCATGGCCGAATTCACTCCTTAGATATGGGACAGGGCCGATCACGTGGACTATATAAGAGCTAAACAGTTGAGCATGGTAGACAAGATTATATATACCAAGAGAAAGAAGAGGTATGAGGACTGACGGGGTGCCCAGACAGCATTAAACCAGAAGAAATTATCATGGTGTGGTACATAAAGATTTCCACAGAACAGCTGTGCAAAATAGAAGTTTGCAAAGAAAAAAAAACACAGTACAAGCATTTGTTGAATATAGGACAGCCAGAGGAAAGAGGGTAGTTATGGATGTCTGAAAGTGATCTAACACAGGAAACAGCATCCTTAATCTGTGCTGTTCAAGAACAAGCACTAAGAACTAACTACATCAAGCATAGAGTACACCACACAACAGAAAGTGTTAAGTGTAGAAGTTGCGGCATGATAGAGAAACTGTATGAAACATTACCAGTCAATGTGCACCACTAGTTCAGAAAGAATATAAAAGATGTCAAGACAACATAGCTTGGAAAGTAGATGAGCACGTTGATGCAAATATGCACTTGACAGAGCAAAATTTCGGTAGGAACATAACCATGAGTGCGTTATTGAAATCAATCATGCACATAGTTTCTGTGTGACTTTGTGATACAGTGTGACCATGAGATTGATCAGAGAAGACCAGATATTGTATTAATTGAGACAGAAAGCAAACAGTGTTGGATCATATATATAGCTTTTCCAACTGATTAAAAGGTATGCGGTAAAGAAGGGAAAACAATGATAGATATGACAGGTTTGCATAGGAGGATAGGCAGTTGTGATCACTGAGAAAGGTGATGGTAATACCAATAATAGTTGGAGGCTTGGGCACAGGGAGTCAGAAAACACGGCATTGCTTGGAACAGCGCGTATAGCCCGAAGGGTACTCGAACAATAAGGGATGTTTCATCAGTTCACTAGTAGTGGACAGCTAACATGCTAATAGATATCCAGCGTTAGAATATTCTAATTATGTTTAGGGGAACAGCACCATCTAATATTTGTGCGCACTTACCAGACTTAAGTCGTTTTGGATCTTTTCGGGACATGTCAGGAAAATACATATCTACTCTTTCTTCCTCTCGATTTCATCTGCCACGACAGAACTGAAAATGCCAGGATTATTTCTTTTCCCATTCTGTATCATAAATAAATAAATAAATAAATAAATAAATAAATAAATAAATTTATAATACTAAATCTAGAAGCTGATTCAGCAGCCAGCTTGACAACCGAAATAGGTAGCACCAACAATTATTACTACCATTAACAAGAGAAAGGCAACGACAGCAACAGTGACAATAACAATCAACCGCATCTTCGGTGAAAGAAGGCATTCAAATATCAGCAGCCAGCCTGGCAGCCAAAATAGGGATCAGTATCAACTACCACTACCATTAACAAGAGGAAAAATACGACAGCAGCAGTGACAATAACAACAACATATATGTGTATACACCAACATCATACTAGCAATCAATACCACTACCATTACCAAGAGGAGGCCAACTCCAGCATCAGTGACAATAACAATATTTCCGCTGACAACAACCCCTTGTTTTCTTTTTGTACATTCATCCATTAATTCATTCATTTATTTGCTAACTTTCTACTTTCTTGTGTGTCCTCCTCCATGCCCCCCTTCTCTTGTATATTCTCTTCTGTCCCCTCCATATCTGATGTAGGTGAGCTATGAGGCCTCACTCATACCAACACTTTCCCTTCTACTCACACACAGTTGTGCCTAGGAACTAGGCTGGTGACAACCAGCCACTCACCTCTGATGCCGCTTGGTACCCCAGTCCTCGGTTCGACGCCCCATCCTCCAACCCCACGAGTCGACACCTGCAGCACTTGCAGCACCACGAACAGACGGAAGAGGGGCCTGAACTGTTCGTAGTGCGGCTGCTTCCAACGCCTCATCTGTGTTGATTTGACGCGTCGCGCATCCAATGCCATCGCAGCACGGAGATGCAGAAACTGTTTCTTTCGCTCGACTACACAGCCATGGCCGTCTGGCACAACACCAGATGAGACAGCGAGCTTACCTGATGCCCAAGCCTCGCTGGTCCACATCGCTCGGCTCAGGGGGCTCCGGAAGATTCCGCTCATGATCCCGAGAGTTGCCCGGGTGCTGGTAGAAGATGCCCTCGCTTCCTCGATTGAGAGTGCCCTGAACTCCAATGAAGCCAGTGACTGGGAGCGCCTCTTCTATTTCGCCTAACTAACCGTCGGCCTCCCCAGCTCTGGGGCAGACCAAGGCGGCCTCCCGGCAACAGACTTTGTCAAGGCCAATGTTTCGTCTTCTGGGCAAGCGCCCATTCCAAGCGTGCTGAAAAATACCACACCCTCTGCTCTCGGTTGCCTCCAATCCTCCACCACTGAGGCCAGCGCCAAGGCTAAACTAATCATGGGTGATGTCTCGGCCGCAGTCAGAGTGGTTGCCTCAGAGGACACAGTCCTCCAATCCACCGAGGAGGTCTTGGCTGCCCTGCGTCTCAAGTACCCCGAGCCACCCGCTGACCTCCGTCCCATACACCCACCCAAACCCGACCTACTCCTTGTGGCTTCCGACACAGACATCCTGTCTGCCATCAAGTCCTTCCTAGCAGCAGTGGAGGTGCTGATCGTCTCCGACCTGGCCACCTCAAGAAGTTGCCATCCTCTCTCTCCGTTGAGGCCGGGCGCCGTCTTCTGAGAGCAATTGTGGCACTTACCATTAGTCGCCCTGGATCCACACGCCCTAGGCCTCTTTTTTTCGGCTCGCCTGACCGCTGTCAGGAAGAAAGAGGGTGGCATAAGCCACATCACGGTGGGCAACGTCTTCCGGAGTCTGGCTGACAAGGTGGTCTGCAGGTCCATAACACCTGAACTGGATTAGGATTTCAGACTGGTGCAACTGGGTGTCGGCGTGTCCGGTGGATGTGAGGGGCCCGCACATGCAACCAGGCAGTTCTTCAAAAGCTGCCCACGGGAACTGGCATCCAGGGACTCCAGGCACTTCATTGACAAGCTTGACATGAGGAATGTCTTTATCTGCATACGCCGGGACCATCTGCTCGATGCCTGTCACAGCCGAGCCCCCTCCGGCTACCCGCTGGCCTACCTGTCATATGTAGCCCCTAGCATGCTCCTTGCTGCTGATACGGTCATACGTTCGGCCACTGTGGGCCAACAGGGTGACCCTTAGGGCCCCCTCTTGTTTGCCCTTCGTATAGACCACATTGCCCCTCTCAATGTTTGGCACCTGGATGATGCTACGCTGGGCGGGCCGTGGAGACTGTCTACCATGACCTTCAATCGGTGGTTCCTGATCGGAGGTGGTGAATGTCAGCCATGATGCTGAGAGCTTTGCAGCTTCCTTCTCGGACGTGTAGTCCATTCTCCCCAAGTACAGGGGAACCCCAAAGCGGATGTCCTCATCCTCGTGTCACCGATCCACTCGCCGGCCATACGCTCCACCATCAGGTCCAGCCTCCAACAACTCTAGACCATCACGAGCCGACTGGGCTTGATCACGGCCAACCAGCTCTCTTCCTGTTGAGGAGCTGATTCGCCATGCTGAAGCTCCTCTACACCCTTCGCAGCGCTCCGTGCTACAGCCGCGCATCCCTCCTCGCCGGCCTCAATATTGTATCCGAGCGGCAGCCGAGGGGATATGCAACATCAGGTTTGACGACATTGAATGGCAACAGGCCACTTTACTTGTCAAATATGGTGGCCCTGGCATCCGGTCCCCGTTCTCGCTATCTTTGCCGGCGTTTATTTCATCGGTAACCTCATGCCACGTCCTCGTGAGCAGGGTTCGAAAAAACAGAATGGAACCCTCTCTGATTAAGGAACGTGAGTCCGCCTGTGAGACGTGGGACCGGCTGGGACTTATCCCAGTAGACGCCCCTCCTCGTATTCCCACTGCTGACGCCAAGTCCCCCCAAAGCATTTCGGATGCCATCCTGTGCAGCCTGATCTCAGACAGGCTCACGCGCCAGCTCGACCAGCACCGCCTTGCCTGTTTTCGTGCGACCTCCAAAACCCACACTGATGCCTTGCCCTCTTTTCTCCATTGGCAGGCAGCTGGATAACGATAGCCTGCGCATTGGCGTTTCCTTGAGGCTTACACTCCGGATCTGCGAGCCACATAAATGTCGCTGTGGATCCACTGTGGACTCTTTCGGTCTCCACCCCTTTCCTGTCGCCACAATGCCGGCACCCTTGCACGCCATGCTGCCCTCAACGGGTTCATATATCACGGCTTGGACGCTGCAGGCTTCCCTCCCAGCTCGAGCCGGTGGGGCTGGACAGAGGGGACCGCCAAAAGGCCAGACGATATGACCATCTTCCCGTTCCGCGGTGGCAAACCCCTTGTCTGTCATGCATCTTGCAGCCACACTCTCTCCAGCCGCAACCTGGTGCTGTCTGCGACTAACCCAGGTACTGCTGCACGTCGGTCTGAGGAGGCCAAACTCTCCAAGTACCGGTCGCTTCCGACAAAGCAGACTTCTGGTGTCCTTGGCCCTAGGGTTACCTTTCTATTCACCTCCATAGATTCTGCGCTGGCCGACCGCATGTGTGTGTTTCGCAAGTTGGAATGGCTCTTCTATCGCATTTCCCTTAACTTCCTCCGAGGAAACACCTTCTCCATTCTGTCCGCCGGGACCGTGGGGAGGCCAGTACGTGGGATCCCGTTTGCTCACCATACTGATTAAGACATATAACCTCTCTTTTTCTTATATTTACTCTTTTAGGATTAAAAGGTTAGTCTTACATTATACTGAAGTAAAAAAAAAACGCAAGTAAGTTATACAGTGAAATAGCACATGAGTAATCTACTGAAGTTTAGCACAAAGGGCGCACACTTTCCATTTATAATTTAACTCGGCTTGCAATGGCCTCCCTTTCTATTGCTGTATGTATTATATTATTAACATGGCAGTTAAATTTAGTATTTGGTAAGATAATAACTCATTTATTATTTTATTCACTTATTGAATAATTTAATTACTTGTCAGTCCTCAAATATTTTTCTAATTTTGATTAATACTGTCATGCTGTCACCTGATCCTCCAATCTAACAGTAGCGGTCCACAATAATAGTTGACTTGGAGTTAATACCCGTAGTAGTCGGTATGAATGTATGTGTGTCTATCTCTCCCCCCTCTCTCTCTCTCTCTCTCTCTCTCTCTCTCTCTCTCTCTATATATATATATATATATATATATATATATGTATATATATATATATATATATATATATATATATAGTAATAATAATAAGTGTGAAGACTAAAATCCAAAGGGCTCGATAAGGATAAATATATATCATATAAGAACCCTAGCGCAAATATTTATTAATATAACAGATTAAAGTTTAAGCAAATAATCGCTGCTTTCACCCTTAACGGGATCTTCTGTGTTTCAGAACATCCCGTTAAGGGTGAAAGCAGTGAATATTTGCTTAAACTTTAATCTGTTATCTTAATAAATAAATAAATATATGTAAGCTATCGCCGTATTTTGACTAAAGAAATTAAAGAAATTATTTAGCCTGATAGTGGGGTTAAGAACCCTCGGAGAAATGGAAAAAGATGTTCTTAACCCCACTATCAGGCTAAATAATTTCTTTTATTTCTTTAGTCGAAATACGGCGATAGCTTACATTTCTAATAATTTCAAACCCACTCGCTGGTTCGAAAATATTCTTACTTAAATAAATATATATATATATGTGTGTGTGTGTGTGTTTCTGTGTGTGTGTGTGTGAGTGTGTGTGTGGGTGTGTGGGTGAGTGTGTGTGTTTGTGTGTGTGTGTGTGTGTGTGTGTGTGTGTACATGTGTATAGGTCATCATCATCATCATTACACGTCCGCTTACATCTGCAAGCAAATGTTGCATGGTATTACATAGAACAAATTAGTACTGACGCATGGCCCCTGACATATCAGACAGGCCAAGGTCATATCAAGAAGTTGATTTTTGAAACAAACTGAAGGGTCCTATTCATCATTCGTTTAGTAAACTTTCTACGGCCGTATCCATTTCCTACCATCGACTGCTTTGCAGCGTGTACTGATTGCTTTTATTGTGTAGATCACCAGATCTAAGGAGGTTGTGTCTTTGAAACAACTAAAGGTTTATCTCAATTCTTTTATGTATGGGATCTACAGCGGGTGAACTCACCAACCGCTCTGGAGAGGTTGACCATAAATCAAGTCTGGAGAAGGGACAATAAGGGACGGAGATAAGTATGAAGTTATAGGTATGTGTGGGGATTTGTTTGGCAGGCCAATGGGGAAGTGGTAGGTGTTTAGATTAGTGTAGGTGGTGTAGTGTGTGAGGGATGTGGTCAACATGGTGGTGATATGGGGCGTGATGGAGAGATAGGAAGCGGGGTTAGGGATGAGTAAGTGTTAGGAATAGCAGATTAATGTACGGCGAGTGGGGATGCATTGAGGCATGTAGTCGATAGAGATAGGGGTCGTGTTAGAGAGATGGATAAGGAATAGTGATGGATAATGTTTGCTAGTGGCGTGAACAATGGGGAGAGATAGCAACTACTATTGGCCAATGGGGAAGATATCTAAGGTGTCTAGGGTGTGAGTGGTTCTGAGGGTGTATGTGTAGTGGATGCCGCATTGGGGCGTAGAGTTGGGGGAGTAATAGTAGGAGGGAGGGGACAGTTCATGGATAGGTCCGGTCATATTTTATGATTCTGGTCGGGTCTTCATTAACACATCATAGCGTAGCCCATTCAATCTGTTGTCATCACAAGTTTTTTTCGTCTGCCTTTTCTTCTTGTTCCAGCCACTGCGCAGCTGCTGTCTTCAATACGCATCACATATCCATACCAGAGTAATCTTCTCTCCTTTTCACATTACATTCAAATCCCCTTATATAATGTTTTCTTCTCAGTTCATTTCTACTATATCGTCCATGCACATTAGCATTACACATTAATCGGAACATACTGTCGTCATTTCTCTCCAGCCTTCTGAGGTCTTCTGTAGTTAAGGCACATGTTTCTCAGCCATGTAGCATTACCCTTTGCTCACAGGCATCCTACTGTCTACTCTTCACTCCGAATGACAAATTTTTTGTTGTTTGCAGAGATATCAGCTCTCTAAACTTCTTCCAGCCTGTTCTGATCCTGGCTGTAACACTTTCAGTCTATGCTCCACACTTGTGATTTCGATCACCTAAGTAACAAAAGCTGCTGATAATGTCTAAGGAGCATCCCTGGAAATTAAATGAATCTCCTTCACGTAAGTTCTTAGGGCTCCCTTCTTCTCTGCATCAGCCACATCTCTTGTGAGTCCATCGATTGAACTCTGTGCACCTTATAGAACTCCTGCCCACTCTTTTCTGGCATATCGAACACAGACATCTCCCTGATTGTATCAACTTCTTGTCCTCTTTCGTACTTAGCCCTTTTGTCTTTGAATCGATTAGTTTTAGGCTTTTCAACTCTAGGTTCTTGCATGTTTCAAGATTTGTCCCTTACCCTCATACTGATTCATTTTAAGTACTAGGTCCTCAGCATATAGGAACGTCCACGGAATACCAGTTTTGAAATACTCAGTGATGAACAGTGAAGAGCAGTGACAAATAGGAATGGACTAAGGACTGAGCCCTGGTGGATATCGAACTGCACATCATCATTCTACTGGCTTCCAGCTTTTTTATACATGGCCCACACAGCTCTCACAAGACATTCATCTACATCTGGCTTCCTACGTGTCCACCATATTACAGAGAATGGGACCGTCACAGACATTCTCCCTATCTACAAAATCTAGATGCAATGGCTTACACTTTGCTAAGTACGTACCTCTCAAACAGTCGTCGCAATATAGAGGCGGAATCAATGGCTCTTCTTCTTCTTCTTCTTCTTCTTCTTCTTCTTCTTCTTCTTCTTCTTCTTCTTCTTCTTCTTCACCCTCATATTCCTAAAATGGCAGTGGATGGGGGAAGAGTATTAAACCATTCCTTCCAGTAGGTTTGTCAGGAGCAACCGTCTCCAAATGAACCCCATTGCTAACGCTTGTATTCACGATCATATTCGTTTGGTCATTACCCAGGATTCATGAACATCATGAGTGTTGTCATGAATACCGTATTGAAGATAACTTGATTGGATTTTTCACCTACATCCCTTCTTCTGAATAACAACAGTTGAAGCCGGCGCATTACATCACCAGCTGCTGCAATTCTTGCACATAATTCAGCCTCATGCGTTCCATCACGAGATACTTGAATTTCTCCACCTGTTTCAGTGGAACTCCATTCATATATAGATTGCATAGCACAAAATTCCTTGAGAGAACGAGTGTCTCAGTTTTCGCAGCATTGGTTTACATTCCAGCCATGCAGCACTCGACATGAAACCGACAGAGTGCAATTCGGTGATTACCTTCTGCCAAGTTAAGGAATACCGAGGCGAATGAAAATTCTAACCAACTGATTTAACACTTGCCAATCGTGATACAACTTCTAGCCCGACTGCGCATGTCAATCATGTTCATGTAAATAATGAACACGATAGCTGAAAGATGCATACTTGGCAGAATCTGACTCCCACATTGAATGGTTTCCATTTAGCACCATTTATCCAGTCGTAGTCCTGCCTAGCATAAATCCAAACTGCATCTTAACTACTTTGATAATGTCCTGAATTAATCATGCTATAACATTTTCAACAAATTTCATGACATGGACCATCAAATTGATACTTCTGTACTTATTCTCTCTAGTGTATCTTCATTTCCCTTGTAGAAGTTGACAATAACTTTGCTGCTGCAGTCATTGGGTATGACACCTTTCTTGTACTACTTGATTAACTATATGTCCGACTAGCACATATCCTACATAGCCGGGTGCTTTTAGCCTCTCAACAAATATACCTGTTGGTCCAGTAGCTTTCTCTACCTTCATGTCCTTAATTGCTTTATCTATCTCACTGCTGTCAACTTCTTAGCTGATCCCTTAGTCAGCTCTACATGCGGTAATCCCTTACTTTCTCATTTATTCTCTTCGTTCATAGTAAGTACTTCTTTTCAGCATAAGACAGGGTGGGTGTTCCACTACATTTAGACTATTTAACGATTTTCTCTAGCACACTCTCTTGCAATCCGATATATTTCCTTCAGCTGATCTTCGCGACGAAGAACATGAGCAATTGTTTTTCTCCTTCTGACCTTAATAGGTATACCTAATTAAATCCAGTTAAGGAGATAATGGATGTAATGGTGGGTTGGAAAGACTGGAACACTTAATAGTTTAACACGTGTAAAAAATTACCATTCAATAAATCACATCTGTGCTACTTACATACATTTAATTTTCTTTTACCTTTTTGTACTTTCGTTTTGATTTATTGTTTTTATCGTTTATTATTCGTGGCTTTTAGTCTCTCGGCTGTATAGTGTGGTGGAAGTTTTTCAACTGTATGTCGGACAATCCGGCAACATAATTAACATTGAAATCCCGACAAACATATTTCAAAACACAATACGTTGCACAACGACATCCCGTACCATTGGATTAAAAACAAGCGAGATTCAAGGCCAGGATGCCTTGGGCTACGCGTGTGGGAATTAATACGCACATCCAAGTAGGAAGGTGTTTAGATAAGGTTGATATGAAAGTTGCAATTGATGGAAAGTTGAAGTTTCCTTTACTGAAACACCTAGAAGGTCATGAGTTACTGCTCGTTCCTTACTTAAGTTGTCTGAAATTAGACTAAATTTGGTTTAAAAAAGTACAGCCTAACATAGCCATACCATAACTACTAGCAGTCCTCACGGTAGACACATTGGAGGACATGGGAATCATCAAAGTGTATCAAACTGAAAAGGAGGACAGGACTAGGATGAGCATGATAATCCACATTCAACACGCCAAAAAAAGAGTTGACGACCAAATGCATATCTTTGGTAGCATCAATGTACCATAGCAATGGAGATCAGAAAAGCCAACTGCCTCATTTGAGCTGCATGGGCGCACTTAAAGGAGAACAGTCACCTTCTTCTCCTAAAATACATGGCGTGCGACTAGTCTGAGAAACCTTAGAGATGTACAACTATAATCAAACTAAGAAGACGAAAGATTAAAATATGATGATGAATACTCAATTACAGACAACGTGGACAAGAGAAATGGCCATAGGGGAAAAAATTCACAAAAAAACAAATCCAGCTGCACCACGGCCAGAGACACCAACAAATTCACCAATACCGTAAACACAGCCCAATTTACAAAATACAATAACAAACAACAAAACCAAACCTAACAAAAACTAATGTTACACATATTATGACTATAAGTTCAAAGAACACGGACTTAATGAAGAACATACAACTACATACAAACATAGAACAAGTATATTTCATACACCCATGTCGCTATACAAACACACAGAGATTATACAAATAATTATTTCTACGTTTGGCACAAGACTAGCAATTATCCCAGTACATTACTGGTACTTTCCATTATCGACCGCGTAAGGATGAAAGGCAAAGTTGACCTTGGTGGGATTTGAACTCAGACCGTAAAAGAACGTAACTCTATGCTATAAAGCATGGCTCCGACCCTCAAATGATACTGCCAATCCTATACACATAATACAAAATATTTACACACACCAAAAATCAAATACCCAAATGAAGTAGGTTATTTACAGGGAAATATTACTAAACGAATACTTGGTGATTTGCAAGACATTACCCGAAGGAAGAACAAAGCCCCCTTCCACGCAAAAGAGGTGTGCTCTTTATCACTTTACTGTTTTTTTCTTAAATCATAGCTTTAGTCAGATTAGGTGATGTGAATTATATATGCTGGGATCACTTTCGAAGCCATGTCACCTGCCCAACGCCCTCTGTTCACTAAATATAGACGTAGTTCACATGGGCTTAATCAGAATGTACGGGCCACAGGATTTAGTACGCATCTCTAGTCGTTATGAGGTGTACATATCTCCATAAGATGTCCAGAATAGGGTAGGGGAAAATCCATGTTGTTTTGAAAACGCTCGGATTTCACGATATGAACCCCCTTTCTGGACCCAGACATTGAGTCGATGGAGCTGGACATGATCAGCAGCGAAGGACATGCATTCGGGCTAGAGGCCGTCAGAACTCTGAAAGGGACAAGTGGGCTAGATTTTGGAGACCGTCTGGAGTACTTTATAAGAAAGGTCCTCTTTCATTGCTACTGGAATTGAGTCTTGAATGCATGTTGTGCCTGTGTAGACTAGCAGACAGGGGAGGAGGCCAGAAAAGCCTCAAAAACCTTCTCAGTCACTACCAACTAGTTGACAAGTACCGAGTGGATTTCATCGATGTACCGGTGTAGACCTGTTCAAATGACACCGAGTCATTCATAGAGTATCTAGATTGGCTGTAGAGTAGTTGATAGTGATAACATCCAAAAATTGGAAGTCCTCCACTACACAGATGACTGGAAAATGAACAAATCGCTTCCGAGGCACAAAGATTACACAGACCGGAGTGCGAAATTAGTTAAGCTTTGACAGACACAATCGTCAACAACAAATGGTGATGCCCCATCAAAATGACGTTTAGAATGTAATACTTCGGGTGTAGTGAAGGAAAATCAATCGAAAGAAATAAAGTAGAGGGAGAACTAGACAGGAAGCACTATAATGTTTTTAGGAAACTATCATTACGGCTTTCTAGTGTAACTGAGCCATGACTAACTCTTCAATGTGAAGGAAGTATGCAGTTTTGTTTGATTTAGCGTGCATTCTCCTAGAATTGACGAAACACGTCCGTTTGGTCCAGTTGCGGTGGCACAACGTGGCAACAAATCCAAAATTAGACTTTTTTCAGATGTCTACAGCAACTGGTAAAAGAATGAGAGAATTCTATTTCTGTACGTCGAGGTGATGCAGCGTTGCCGAGAATGCAACCAAACAAGGAGGATCATATTGATAAGTTTTAAAAGTTTAGCTATTGTTCTGGTTGCAATGTTGGCACTTGAGCCTCTGTTAGTGTGGGAGAACTGATATGTGCCATTCCTGACATTTCCTTCCAGGATAAATGCCACCGCATACATCAGAGAGAGGGGGACTGAGAAACTGTCCTGGATAGAGCGCTAACAATCTCAGATCAATTGAAAATGTTGCATGGTGTCGACCATCGGTACCTGAGTGCGTTATTTAAGGCATTCGGTCATGGGCAGTTTTCAGGAGTTAAATCGCTGCAAAGTACAGCGCCATTCCATATCATGATATTGGTCCATAAGGGATACCCCTCTGTCATGTCTTTTGCGCGTACTGAGTCTTCAGCCATTCAGTTACCATCTTGGGACTCTCATAGTCTACCTGGTATTGTGGTCTGTATTTCCTTGTCTACAGCCTGTCGTCATAATTCTTAGTGTTCATCACGTGTGTCAATTGTATGTGCAATCCCGGTGCTGGCGTTGCTAATTTTCTTCTGAAGTCATTTGATAATTTTAATGGGAAAGTTGTTCTTGGTCTTCCCTTACTTTATTTAAATCCGAAAAATTACATATTTCATCCAAAGAACTATTTAAATATTAATGAACATTCTTAAAATTATAGAAAGTAGTAAAATGTCCCTTGTTTGCAGAATTGTTGACATCTGATCTAGGTATTTCTTTCTCATTTAGCGTCCGGTTTTGTTAAAATGTTTATTGGCACATCTCCTTTGGATATCTTTCTCGGGTAACATATTTTAGATCACCATAATACTCAAAGTCTCATATCGTCCACAAAACTTTCCAGTTATCTACAATTTTCTATCGGTTGCTCACTGCACGTGCAACAGTTGGAATCGCCCAACATTGGGTGATATCGCATATGTTGGGAAACGTTGCTTTACATGTCAGAAGGTGCCGTCAACCGAACCTGTCTGAGATGTGCAAACACGCACGCACACCCACTGACACACACACACACACACACACACACATACACACACACGCAGAGACACACACAATCACACACAGGGCGTGCGCGAAGGTTTCGTCGCTCTGCGCGCATCTCAGACAGGCTCGGCTGACGGCACTTCCGTGCCTGTAGAGCTTATCTCGAACCGGCAACGCTCGCCAGTGGCATTGCCAGGCCAGGGAATTTTGGAAGTTATCCATAGGCCCTGGGCTGAAAGTTCTTCGGAAGAGAGCAGACAGTTGGTCTTCTTCGATGCCCAGGATCTCTCTGAGAAAGTCGTCGCTCCTCCCCTCCAGTAGTCCTCAATAAAACGCCGATGTAGATGTTCCACCGATACTGGTGTCCAGCTGGCAGAGGGCAGTGAGCGCCTGGAGACATTCCAGTTTCCAAGCGCTATCCCTCGGTCTTTTCCTGACCCAGCACTGCAGCTCTGTGAAGGAGACGAGCTGTGGGGAAACGTGCCTGGCGACGGCGACCACACCAGTTCACCGTCAAGGAAGCACCAGAGATGTCGCAGCCTCAGTGCATGTTTGCGCATCATCAGCCATGGCATGCCCATTCATTCACGCAACGGGTGTTGACAGCAGATCGATCGTCTGACCATGGGAGCGCGTCCCTTCCACAAAAAACGGAAGAGTCGTTCCATTTTGGTGAGAGTTGGGCCGGGGCAAGGGACGACGGTGAGGCGGTAGTAGATGACGGATGCTATGAACGCATTCGCCACCTCTCCCCGAACTTTCAGGGACAGTTTCCTCTCGGCCCATTTCTGGGTGAGAGAGGCCACCCTATTCGTCACCTCGCTCCAGATTTTCACCATCTTGACGTCCGTAGCGAACCAGATCCCGAGCAATTGAACCAGTCCTTCCGTCCAGCGTCATACGACGCTGTCGGGCGGCATGGACTTGATTCTCCAGGTGCCGAGCTGGAAGCCCACCGACTTTTCTTGGTTTATCTTTGCGCCTGTCACCGTTTTGTATTCCTTGAGAGCGGTGCGGAGCATCTGGACGTGTCTGGTGCTCGACACCACCACGGTGACGTCGTCGGCGTGTAAAGATGTTTATTATTTATATAAGAAAGGGCGGTGGATTGGCAGTATCGGTAGAGGGTCGAACGCCATGCTTTCTAGCATAGTTGCATCCCTTTACAGTCTGAGTTCAAATCCCGCCGATGTTAACTTTGCTTTTCATCCTTACGGGGTCCATAAAATAAAGTACCAGTAATGTACTGGGTAATTGCTGACCTTGTGCCTAAAGTAGAAACAATTATTTATATAAGAAACGAAAAAGAAAAATGACATAGAAACATATATATATATATATATATAGAAACATATATATATATATAATGGAAATAAATATAAACAATAATAATAATAATAATAATAATAATAATAATAATAATAATAATGTTTTCTTTATTAACCACAAGGGTTCACATAAAGTAGACATTAAGGACAGTACAGGACAATACAGGACGGTACAAATGGGCATTTCTGCGTGTAAAAAAAAACAGAGGTTGAAATAAAATAACAAAGAAAAATTCCCCAATAGGGGGGAGACTTCCAAGGGACATTTGTGGAGAAAGCCCATTAAAAGACCACAGTGGCCCTGACCACCAGGGCAAGTGCCCTCTCCCAGTTTTCCACCTTTAATTTACAGACACAGAATATCTGAGGCTGCAGGTAGTAGCTTGATATTCATTCCAACGGACTTTCCAGTTAACCAACATCAATGACTGAGATTCAAGGAATAATAATAATAATAATAATAATAATAATAATAATAATGATTTCTTTATTAACCACAAGGGTTTACATAAAGTAGACATTAAGGACAGTGCAGGACAATGCAGGACGGTACAAATGGGCATTTCTGCGTGTAAAAAAACAAAAACAGAGGATGTAACAAAAATAACAATGAAAATAACAATGAAAAATTCCCCAATAGGGGGGAGACTTCGGAGGGACATTTGTGGAGAAAGCCCAGTAAAAAGCCACAATGACCCTGACCACCAAGGCAAGTGCCCTCTCCCAGTTTTCCACCTTTAATTTACAGATATATACTCAGAGTAGGCCCATTCACTCGGGCCATTCTTGCTCATCTCACCCATCTTTCAACAAAATGCTGGGAAGAGAGCACTTCCCTCTCTACTCTGATTTTCCTTTTCAAATGAAATTTGAAAAAGTCAATCAGAGCATCACCGAAGAGGTAAGTGCTCGTCTTCAGCCCTTTCAAACGTGTCCACCATACTATCTCTTTCGCCATGGCCACCAGACAGATAAAAACTGCCTGCCCTTCCCGGCTAAAGGAGGAGGGCGGGGCAATTCTCACGATGGACTCAGATGATAGCTGGATCCGTCCTAAACGCGACAGCAGGTGTTCGACATAAACCCACAAGTCAGCAATTTTCGGACACTGGACGAGTGCGTGCAGGACGGTTTCGTCGCCCTGCGCGCATCTCGGACATGCCCGGCTGACGGCACCTCCATGCCTGTAGAGTTTATCCCGAACTGGCAAGGCTCCTCGGTAGCACTGCCAGGCCAGAGATTTCTGGAAGTTGTCCATAGGCCCCGGCCCGAAAGTTCTTCCGAAGAGATTGGCTAGTTGATTTTCGTCGACGCCTAGAGTTTCCCCAAGTACGTCGTCGCTCTTACCCTCCACTAATCCTCTATAGAACGCCGAGGTGGAGTTTCCACCGATCACATTGCCCGATTGGTCGAGGGCTGTGAGCGCCTGAAGACATTCCAGTCTCCAGGCGCTCCCTCTCGGTCTTCGCTTGACCCAGGACTGCAGCTCCGTCAAGGAAACGAGCTGGGGAAATACGCGCCTAGCAAACGGCGACCACACCTGATCACCGTCGAGGAAGATGTGGAGATGTCGTAGCCTGAGCGCGTGCCTGCGCATCATCAGCCACGGCATGCCCAGCCCTCCGCGTAGCGGGTGTTGACAACAGATGGACCGCCTGACCATCGGAGCACGTCCCTTCCACAAAAAGCGAAAGAGCAAACGCTCCAGCGCAGTCAGGCGAGGCTTAGGACAAGGTACGACGATCAGGCGTAGCAGATGACAGACGCGATGTACGCGTTAGCCACCTCCGCTCGACCTTTCAGGGATAGCTTCCTCTCCGCCCATTTCTGGGTGAGAGAAGCCACCCTGCTCGTCACCTCGTCCCAGTTTTTGTCCGTCTGGAGGTCCAAACCGAACCAGACCCCTAGCAATTTAACCGGTCCGTCCGTCCAGCGTCCGACGACGCTGTTGGACGGCATGGACCTGCCTCTCTAGGTGCCGAGCTGCAGGCCCACTGACTTTTACTGGTTGATCATTGCTCCTGTCACCGCTTCGTATTCTCTTAGTGTAGTGCCGATCGCCTCGATGTGTTTGGCGTTCGACACCACTACGGTGACATCGTCCGCATATGCTGACACGGATCTTCCGCATCCTAGTTCGCGCGGGACTCCCCTCAACGTCTCCAGTTTGTGCCGTAATGGCTCGAGAGTCAATACGTACAAGAGGGACGAGAGGGGACATCCTTGGCGGACCGAGCGCATGATGTTGAATGGTTCCGACAGGTGACCGTTCACTCTCACCACAGAGCAGATGTCGCTGTGCATGGCAGCGATCCAGCCTCTGAAGACGGGCCCAAAGCCAGCCGCCCTCAGGACTGCCGCTAGGTAACGATGGTCGACCCTATCGAAAGCTTTCGACTGATCTAAATTGATCAAGGACCCACCCGTGCCAGGTTCCCTAGCTGCCCTCTCTACGATGTATCGCATGAGGTGGAGGTTGTCGTGGATGGATCTGTCGGGAATGGCGCATGTCTGCGCCTCTCCCACCAGACCACCAACGACAAGCGCCAATCTCTTTGCTAGCACCTTGGCCAAAATCTTAAACTCTGTGTTTAGCAGAGTTATGGGCCGGAAATTTTCTATGTTATCCCCCTTGTTCGGATCCTTTCTCAGCAGTGCCACCGCTCCTCGGCTCACAGAACTGGGAATTCTCCCGTTCTATTGCCAGTTGCAGTAGACGTCCGCCAAGATGCCTCCGAACAAGTCTGGCATCTGTACGTAAAGTTCATAGGGCAGACCATCCAAACCAGGCGATTTACCCCTTGTGCAGCCAGTCATTGCCTCCCTTACTTCAGCGGCTGTTATCGGCTTTTCGCAACACTTCGCCTCAGTGGCCGAGAGCCGCGGCAGTCCGTCGAGGTAGACACTAAAGTCCATCCCTCTACCCGGCCCACCGCTGCCCCCGAACAGCTGAGCGAAGTGTCGCTGAAAAGCTTCACACATTTGCCCGGGATCGAGTAGCATGCGCCCGTCGTGGTCCACCAAAGACCGGATCGTGGCTTTGTTGCCACGACGCGCCTCCGCCACTCGGGCCCATTGAACGGCTTTCGTCCCCTCGTGTCTGAGAGCACGCACCCTTGCTCTGACAACGCAGCCTTCGTGCTTTGCATTGAAGAATTGGTCAAGGGCCAATTTCGCCGCAAGCACGTCGGTCGCAATGCCTTTGCTAAGCGCCTCGTCTAATTTTCTAACTAGTTCTCCCTCTGCTCTATTTTTCTCTATTGCTAAAGCCTTACTAAACCTAATCGATTCTATTCTAATTGCTCTTTTCAGAGCAAACCACCACTTGTTGACGATGGCCCCCGTCAACGCCCGCTTAACTAGTTCGCTAATCCGGTCTCTGTAGACCTTGCGCGCTGGTAAGGACGCGTTTAGCTTCCAGTAGCCGGGTCCTCGTCTATGAAGCCTATCTAAGTCAAGCACACAGATCACGAATTTGTGGTCCGTGTAGCTGACTATCTTGAATTGTGGGACAGGCTATGCTAGACCTATCTATTTCCCTACAAAATACTCTATCTAGATATGATCTGGATGACCCTATGCGATTTGTCCAAGTCCACATCGGTACATTCGAGAAATCCATTCGGTACCTGTCAGACAGTTCAAAATGCCTGAGCAGGTTGGTGAGACCTTCGAACCCTCCTTCCCTAACCACTAATCCCACACAATCCCAGCGTGCATCTAAGATCCCGTTCCAGTCGCCCACTAACACTAAAGAGCGGGACGTTCCAAGAAAGGTCTCCAGACGCCGGAAGAAATCAGGCCGCCCTGCTCCTGTCGGGGCATAGACGTCCACTAACCTGAAAGCTTGCCCGTCTCCGCTGGTCACGTCCAGCACCACCAACTTACCTTCTGGGTCCAGGAACATGGCCCGTATGGCAAGATCCAAACCTCTCCGTAAAAGCACAGCAACTCCTCCCCCCGATCCCGGACGGCTGGGAGATGCGTACACATCGTAGCCGCCGAAGATCGGTGCGAAGGCCCGTGTATCGGAGACTCTGGTCTCGCTGATGGCCACTGCATCTATGTTTAGTGACCTGAGATCGTTGAGCAAGTGGCCCTGCTTCCATGACGACCCCAAGCCACGCGCATTTATGCTGCCTATTCTGAGTGAGGTCATGCTGAAAAGGAGTGGAAAAGATGGGAAAGACCACTTACCTTACTTTTCTTAGGGGAAGGACGGTTTTTCCATCCCTTTCACTGCTTGTGGCCTCCTTAGGAAGGATCTCCTGGAGAGTGCTTGTCGGAAGTCTCCGATGTCTTTGGGGAATTTTTGTTTTAGTGTCATGTACGTTTTCTGTGTGATGCGAGTGATTTGTATGTGTGGAGGTGGTGTGAATTTTTGGGTTGTTGTGTAGTCTTTTTCTGTGATGCTGGTGTTGTGTTGGATGTAGTGTAATGATTGCTTGTTGTTCAAACTTAATGCTGTGTAGTGTGTATCGTTTTGGTTGTTTTGTTTTGTTTGCGTTTGTTGTGGGTTTGTTTCTGTTTCGCATTTTCGTGACTTTTGTGGTGTAGGTGATGATGGTGTTGGGGTTAATGATGGTGATGGTGTTGGTGTTTGGGTTGATGGGGTTGGTGATGCTGGTGTGGATGGTGGCATATCTGTCCTAACTTTTTTGTTTGTTAATTTATTTGTTCCCCTCTGTATTTTGTTTTTGGAGGGGGAAGGAAGAGAATTTTTTCTTTTTTGGTTTCTTTTTCTTTTCCTGATACCGTTTCCAACTCCTCGTCGTCACAATCTGTCTCCAGTTGTGATAGGCCGGGGAGTGGAAAATCCTCCACGGGCGTTAGTTTTGGTTGTGGCGTGGACGATGCTGTAGGCGCTGGTGCTAGTTCTGAAGCGTTTGGTGGTGGTGGTGTTGTTTTTGCTGGTGGTGGTGTTGTTGGGTTTGCTACTGTTTCTGGCGTTGTTACTGTTATAGTTGCTTCTGTTGTTGCTGCTACAGTTGTTGCTGCCATCTCTGCTACTGGTGGTGTTGATGGTTGTGTCACTGGGGTGGGTAGGAGAGGTGGCCTCAACCTTTTAGCCTTAGGGCAGAAAGCCCTTAGGTGGGTTCCTTCACCACAAACGACACACCTAGGCCTTCTGCCCTCGACAATTACGGTGATGTGGCTGCCGTCAGTGAGGTCTATTACCTCTGGGATCTCCTCAATGCTTTTTTGGTCCGCTTGGATCAGGAGCTCCATCCCAGATCCGGACCAGTTCTCCTGCTTTTCTTTTGCTATTGCTATTATCTTTGTGTTGGCTTCGATGCCGGCGAGGACGGCCGCTATTAGCCAGGGAATTTCGATGGCCGGTGGAACGTGGGTCACCCTGATCTTTACGAGACTCTGGCCACAATAACTTGGGACGAGTGTGAAGTCGTCACTTCTTAATGGGGCCATGGAGTGTTCTCTAGCCTCCTCTGGTGTTTCAAAGAACACGTCCACGGTTCCATACTTCTTCCCACGTCTGATGTGGTTTTTTCTTGCCCACACATGTCCCAAAGCTTTTTGGATTTGGGACTCGGATGCCCGTTCCACTCGGGGCGATTTTACATTTATTGTTCGATACGACACGGTGCATAGGCGCCGATGCTCCATTTTATTAGGTGGGGGTGAGGCTGACCCTGTACCCATCTTTCTTTACCATTTGTTTGGCATTTTCTAATTCCTCCTGGGTTACCGTAAATGCTTCTCACTGTTTTGCTACTCTGGCAAAACTCAGGGTGGTTTTTTTATGTCATTGTTGTTGTTGTTGCTATCGTTATTTTTGTTATTATTAATTTTATTTTCAGTTGTGGTGGTGGTGACGTCAGTGAAGTTCGGTTTGGGAGAGTCCATTTTGGTTGAAAATATTTCGACATCACGAGTTGATTTATTTTTTCCTTTTGTTTCTGTTGTCGCGTTGGTGGTTGTCGCGGTGGTGGTGGTGGTGGGGGCGGCTTTAACCCCTGCAGTCATTGGTAATGGCGGGAAATGAATGTCTACCTGAGACAAATTTAAAATATTGCTAGTGCTTAAATTGTTTGTGTTGGCAGACGTATAATCATTTACAATGGTGGTGTCGGTGTGAGGTGTTAATTTGTGAGAAAGGCTTTCAGCTGCTTGGTGCAGTGGTGAATTAGCCATTTTTTTTTGAAAGAAATTTTTTGATAATCATAAAAGTTTAAATTTTGGGCACAAGGCCCCAATCTTTTTGCGTGTCCTTTTCGGAAAACAATGTATGTGCGCTTATATATAGTTAACAATAAAAAATGTCCATAAATGGCAATTTTTAACAAACGGAAATAACAAACTTTGCGCAGCTCACGATGATACGATTTACTACGTAGGTCGCCAATAATAATAATAATAATAATAATAATAATAATAATAATAATTGTTTCTACTTTAGGCACAAGGCCAGCAATTACCCAGTGCATTACTGGTACTTTATTTTATCGACCCCGTAAGGATGAAAGGCAAAGTAATAATAATGATTTCATTTATTAGCGACAAGGGCCGACATGTAGGGGACAATACAAAGACAGGGACAGTGGGGGTTTACAATAAGGTCGATTAAAAGTGCACAATGGCAAGTCTAATTTAACAATGAAAATATAAAAATATAAAATAAACTATGCATTAATATAACAAAATAAATTCCCCGATAGGGGGTGAACGACCCTGGGGTGATTCGGGTACCCCACCAATCCTGAACAACCCTGCGCTTCTAGGGCACCCACGGGAGCACCCCTCTCCTCATGTTAGCCAGCCTATAGGCGCATGGTCAGAGTAGGCCCATTCACACGAGCCATTCTCGCCACATTCACCCACCTTTTAGCAAATGTACTGGGGGGCAGCACTTCTCTCTCCACCCTCGCCCTCCTTTCCAGGTGAAACTTGAAGAAGTTGATGAGGAATTGGCCGAAGAGAAAAGTGTCTGTCATTAGTCCTTTCAACCTGGTCCACCATATAATCTTTCGCAACTGCCACCAGACAGAGGAAAATGTCCTGCTCTTCCTGACCTAAGGAAGGTGGCGGCTCGATCTTCACTATGGACTCGGCCGATAGCCGGATTCGTTCCACACGCGACAGTAGCTGTTCGACATAACTCCACAAGTCAGTAATGCACGGACATTGGAAAAATGCGTGCAGAACGGTTTCGTCGTTCTGTGCGCATCTTGGGCAGGTCCGTCTGACAGCACTTCCGTGCCTGTAGATTTATCCCGAACCGGCAGTGCCCCCCGGTAGCACTGCCAAGTGAGGGATTTCTGGAAATTGTCCATCGTCCCCGGCTCAAAAGTCCTCGGGTACAGACTGGTCAGTTCGACTTCGTCGAGGCCCAAAGCTTCTCCGAGTGCATCATCGCACTTGCCCACCACTAATCCTCTATAGAACTCGAGAGTGGAAGTTCCACTGATTGCATTGCCCGCTTGGTAGAGGGCAGTGAGTGCCTGGCAACATTCCAGGTGCCAGTCACCCAGTCTCGGTCTCTTCTTGACCCAGGACTGCAGCTCAGTCAAAGAAATGAGCTGAAGAAAGGCCCGTCTGATAAACGGCGACCACACCTGTTCACCATTGAGGCAGAATATCTGGAGATGTCGCAGCCTCAACGCATGTCTGCGCATCATTAGCCACGGCATGCCCAGCCCTCCGCGTAAAGGGTGCTGGCAGCAGATGGACCGCCTCACCAATGGAACTTGTCCCCTCCACAAGAATTTGAAGAGGAGCCGTTCCAACTTTACGAGGCGCGGGCGGGGGCAAGGCACGACGGTTAGGCGGTAGTAGATGACGGACGCGATGTACGCATTCGCCACCTCCGCGCGACCTTTTAGTGATAGCTTCCTCCCAGCCCATTTTTTTGGTTAGACTGGCTACTCTACTCGTTACCTCGTCCCAATTCTTTTCCACCTGGAGGTCTGGTCCGAACCAAACCCCGAGCAACTTTACTGGTCCGTCCGTCCAGCGCCCCACGACGCTGTTGGACGGCATGGGCTTGCCTCTCCAGGTTCCGAGCTGCAAGCCCACCGACTTTTCCGGGTTAAGTTTGGCTCCTGTCAACCTTTCATATTCCTTCAATAAGGTGCCGACCACCTCGATTTCTGAGGTGTTCGACACCATCACGGTGATGTCGTCCGCATAAGCCGACACCGCCTTTCCACGTCCCGGTTCTAGCGGGATGCCCTGCAACAGCTCCAGCTTCCGCAGTAAAGGCTCGAGAGTCAATACGTACAGAAGGGAAGAGAGAGGGCACCCTTGACGGACCGATCGGGAGAGCCGAAATGGTTCCGAGAGGTGGCCATTAACCTTGACCACCGAGCGCGTGCCGCTGTGCATTGCAACGATCCAGCTTCTAAAGACAGGGCCGAAGCCAGCTGCTTTGAGGACAAACTCCAGATACAGATGGTCGACCCTATCGAATGCTTTCGATTGATCTAAATTGATCAGTGCCCCACCGAAGCCTGGTTTACACCCTACCCTCTCTATGATGTATCGCATGAGGTGGAGATTGTCGTGTATGGACCTGGCTGGGATTGCGCAAGTTTGCGCCTCCCCAACCAAATCCTCGACGACAAGCGCCAATCCCTTTGCTAACACCTTGGCCAAAATCTTAAAACTCTGTGTTGAGCAGAGTTATGGGCCTGAAGTTGTCTAATGTATCCCTCTTGTTCTCGCCTTTCCTTATCAGCGTCACCACTCCCCTGCTCACAGAACTGGGAATACTCCCATTCTGCTTCCAGTTACAGTAGAGTGCTTCGAGGAGTTCGGAGAACAAGTCTGGCATATTTACGTAAAGCTCGTAGGGCAGGCCATCCAAACTGGGTGACTTGCGCCTCATGCAGCCGACAAATGCGTCCTGAATTTCGGCTGAAGTAATCGGCCTTTCGCAGCGCTCAGCGTCGACCGTCGAGATGCGCGGCAAGCCGTCAAGGTAGGGACTGTAATCCGCTACTCTCTATGACTCGCCACTCTCCCTGAACAACCGAGCAAAGTGCTGGCGAAAAGTCTCACACATCCGCTTGGAATCGCTTATCTCGTGTCCGTCTCGGTCCGCCAAAGACCGAATTGTGGTTTTATTACCACACTGCGCCTCCGCCACGCGGGCCCATCGAACAGCTTTAGTTCCCTTGTTTCTCAGCGCACGCGCCTTAGCTCTGACAATGCAACCTTCGTGTTTGGCATTGAAGAAATGGTCTAATGCCATTCTCGCCGCTAGCACGTCAGTTGCGACGCCACTACAAATAGCCTCGTCTAACTTATCTACCAGCTCCCGCTCCTTTCTATTTTTCTCTAACGCTAGTTCTTTGCTGAACTCTATCGAAGTTACTCAAATCTCTCTTTTGAGAGCCCCCCACCATCTGTTGTTGATGATCCCCCCCTGTCAACTTTTGCTTAACTAACTTGTTGACTCGGTCCCTGTAAGCCTTACGTGCCGGAAAATAATAATAATAATGATGATGTTTTTATTGGCCACAAGGGCTGACATCAAGAAAAACATTACAGACGGCACAGGACAGTACAGGACGGTACGATGTGGGTTTTGATCGTGTAAAGATTTTTATTATTTATATAAGAAAAGAAAAAGACATAGAAACATATATATATATAAACAATAAAAATGAAAATTCAAACAATGAAAAATTCCCAAATAAGGTGAAACGTCTGAGGGTTACTCGGGGCGAAAACCACACCAAAGACCACGGCCATTCTGACCCCCAGGGCAAGCGCCCTCTCTCAATTTTTTCCCATTCCTCAAACTACAAGCATATATTCAGAGCGGACCCGTTCACTCGGACCATTCTCGCTACATTCACCCACCTTTCTAAAAACTTACTAGAAGGTATCACTTGCCTCTCCACCCTGATTTTCCTCTTCAAGTGAAATTTGAAAATGTTAATCAGGGATACGCCGAAGAGGAGAGTGTCCGTATTCAATCCTTTCAATCTTGTCCACCATACAATCTCTTTCGCCATGGCCACCAGGCAGATGAAAACTGCCTGCCCTTCCTCCTCCTTAAAGGAAGACCACGGGGCTATCTGCACAATGGCGTCAGTCGATACCCGGATCCGTCCTACACGTGACAGCAATAATTCGACATTGCTCCACAAGTCAGCAATGCTCGGACACTGAACAAGCGTGTGCTCAACGCTTTCATCGCTCTGTGCGCATCTCGGACAGCTTCGGCTGACGGCACTTTCGTGCCTGTAGTGCTTATCTCGAACCGGCAATGCTCCCGGTAGCGCTGCCAGGCCAGGGAGTTCTGGAAGTTGTCCATAGGCCCCGGGCTGAAAGTAATCGTGAAGAGAGCGAACAGCTGATCGTCTTCGACGCCCAGGGTGTCCCCCAGATCGTCGTCACTCTTCCCCTCCACTACTCCTCTATAGAACGCCGAGGAGGATGTTCCACCGATACTATTGCCCAGCTGGTAGAAGGCTGTGAACGTTTGGAAACATTCCAGCTTCCAAGCACTATCCCTCCTACTTTTCCTGATCCAGGACTGCAGCTCCGTTAATTAGACGAGCTGGGGAAAAACACGTTTGGCAAACGGTGACCACACCTGTTCACCGTCAAGGAAGAGGAGACGCTCCATTTTTGTCAGAGTTAGTCCGGGGCAAGGTACAACGTTTAGGTGGTAGCAGATGACGGATGCGATGAACGCATTCACCAACTCTGCCCGACCTTTCAGGGACAGCTTGCTCTCGGCCCATTTTTGGGTGAAAGAGGCCACCCTATACGTCATCTCCCTCCAGCTTTTCTCCATCTGGAGGTCCGGACCGAACCAGACCCCGAGCAATTTAACCGGTCCTTCCGTCCAGCGCCCAGCTGTAAGCTCACCGACTCTTCCTGGTTTAACTTTGTTCCTGTAACTGATTCATATTCCTTGAGAGCGGTACCGAGCATCTGGACATGTCCGGATCTTGACACTACCACGATAACGTCGTTGGCGTAAGCCGATACGCACATCCCACATCCCAGTTCGCGTGGGACGTCTCTCATCGCCTCCAATTTGTGCAGTAACGATTCTGGGGCCAATACGTACAAGAGCGACGAGAGGGGATAATCCTAGACTCCCGAGCGCATGATGCTGAGTGGCTGTGACAGATGACAGTTCACCCTCACAACTGAGCAGATATCGCTGTGCATCGTGAGGATCCAACCCCTGAAAATGGGTCCGAAACAAGCCGCCTCGGCGACCGCCACCTTAGATTGATCTAAGTTGATCAGGGCTCCACCTGTGGAAGGTTCCTTAAACACCTTCTCTATGATATATCGCATGAGGTGGAGGTTGTCGTGGATGGATTTGTCTGGAATGGCGCATGTCTGCAACTCTCCTACCAGATTACCGACGACAAGCGCGAATCTCTTTGCGAACACATTGGCCAAGAACATTGAAATCTGTGATTAACAGAGTTATGGGCTTGAATATGTCTATAACGTCCCCTTTGTTCGCGTATTTTTTCAACAGCGCCACAGCTTCCCGGCTAACACAACTGGGAATGCCCGTTCTGCTGCCAGTTGCAGTAGATGTCTGCCAAGAGGTCGCTGAACAAATCTGGCATGTACGCATAAAGCTCGTAGAGCAGACCATCCAAACCTGGCGATTTACCCCTCGGGCCGTCAGACATCGCTTCCTGTATTTCGCCTGCTGTTATCGGGTTTTCGCAATACTGCACTGCGGTCGTCGAGAGCTGCTGTAGTCCCTCGAGGTCGGCACTGAAGATCATACTCCGTTCTGACCCACCGCCGTCTCCAATAATTGAGCTACGTGCTGCTAAAAAGCCTCACACATCTGCTCGGGTTCGTGTAACGTGCCAGTTTGGGTCAGGCAAGGATTGAATTGTGGCTTTGTTGCCACGTCGCACCTCCACCACCCTGGGCCATTGGACTGCTTTTGTCCCCTTGTCTTTCAGAGCACGCGCTCTAGCTCTGACAACGCAGCCTTCGTGATTGCGTTGAATAATTGATCGAGTGCCAATCTCGCTGCAAGCACGTCGGTTAGGATGCCTGTCCTAAACGCCTCTTCTAGCTTTCTAACTAGCTCTCCTTCTACATTATTTTCCTCTATCACTAGTTCTTTGCTAAACCTTAGCGATTTTACTCCATTTACCCTTTTCAGGGTAAACCACCACTTATTGTTGACGATCGCACCCGTCAGCTAATTCGAATATCCAGTCTCCGTAAGCTTTGCGTGACGGGAAAGAGCGTCCAGCTTCCAGGTCCTTTCCTATTAAGTCTATCTAACTGAACTTCACAGATCCCAAATGTGTGTTTCGTGTAGTCGACTATTTTCAATTGTGGACAACCTACGCTAGCCTTATCTGTTTCTCTCCATAATATCCTATCTAGATACGATCTGGATGACCCGATGCGGTTTTCCCATGTCCATATTAGCACATTCGGATAATCTAGTCGATACCTGTCAGACATGTTGAAAATGTCTGAGCAGTTTGGTGAGGCTTTTACATCCTCCTCCCTTATTTACTAGCCCCACATAATCCCAGCGTGCATCTAAGATACCGTTCCAGTCACTCACTAACACTAAAGAGCTATCTCTAGACGTCTGAAAAAATCTGGCCGTCCTGCCCCTGTTGGGGAGTAGACGGCTATTAGCCTGAAAGTATTGCCTTCACTGCTTGTCACGTCCAGTACCACAGACGTACCTTCTCTCAAAAATCACAGCAACTCCATCTACCCCTAACCCCGCTCCCGGACGGCTGGGAGATGCGTATACGTCGTAGCCGCCGAAGATCGTTAAGCAGGTGGCCCTGCTTCCACGATGACCTCAGGCCACGTACATTTATACTGCTTTTACTAAGTAAGGCCATGTTGGGTGACGAATGGAATAAGTGAAAAGGGGTTACCTACCCTGATCGTTTGGGAAAGGGACAATCGAACCATCCCTTTAGCTGGTCATGGGTGTCTCCAAGATGATGTCGGTGTATATCCCTTTGTAACCGACACTCTGAGGTCTCCAACTGTGTTGGGGAATTTTTCTTTTAAATGTTTATAATGTTCTATTTTAATTTCAATAATGTTTATATTTTTCGGTGGATTGGCAGTATCGGTAGAGGGTCGGACGCCATGCTTTCCAACATAGTTACGTCCCTTTACGGTCTGAGTTCAAATCCCGCCGAGGTTGACTTTGCCTTTCATCCTTACGGGGTCGATAAAATAAAGTACCAGTAATGAACTGGGTAATTGCTGGCCTTGTGCCTAAAGTAGAAACAAATAATGTTTATATTTTTCGGGAAAGTTCTTTGTGTTGGTGTGGTGTAGTAATTTTTGTCTGTAATGTCTGTGTGCTGCTCTATATGTTCTAAGAGTTCTTTATTTGCCATGTTTCTGGCTGTGTAATGTTGTTTTTTTTGTGGGGGGGGGGGGGGGGTGATTTGTTGCTGTTTTCTTGTTGCTGCTGTTGTGTATGTTTGTTCTGTTGTGTTTGCGGTGATGCTGGTGGTGGTGGTGTGGTGGTTGTTGGTGGTGATGGTGGTTGTTGGTGGTGATGGTGGTGGCGTTGCTGCGCGTCCCCTTGTAACCTTTACCCCTATTTGTTTTCCATCGCTTTTGGAGGTTTAAGCTAAGGAGTTCTTTCTTTTTCGTTTTTTTTTTGTTCTTTGCAAACCGTTTGCCACTTCACTCCCGTCTCAGAATCCATGTCGAATTCCATGGGATCTGGGTGGTGTATATGCTCCACGGCTGTTGGTGGTGGTAGTGGAGCCCTTTCCGTCGATGTTGTTGCTGGTGCAGCTACTGCAAATGTAGCTATTGGTGTTGCCGCCTCTGCTGCATATGCTTTAGTAGTCCGTGGCCTTGGTATGGGTGCCACGGACGCTGTCCTCCTACTCATCGTTGCAGGTTCTTTTGCCTTTGTTGCCTGCCCTGCTCTTGGTATCAGTGGACTAGGAATTGGAAGGAGGGGGAGGGGCTTCTTTATCGCTGTCTTCTGCGGGCAAAAGGCCCTGAGGTAACCCTTTGCTCTACAGTGACAGCATTTTGGGCGCCTTCCTTCCAAGCTTATAGGGAGTAGGAGACCTTCCTCGAGGTCTATGATATCGGGGATAGCCTCGATACACTCCTGGTCAGTTTGTATTAGCATTTGCATGCTTATACCTGACCAGTTCTGTCTCACTATTTGCTGTGCTTGCAGCATGGTCGTCCTGTTCTCGATTCCAGCAAGGACAGACGCGGCCAGACTCTCTCCTCACTCTTTAGGGTTACCAAAGTGTGAGACTTCGCCTCCTGGGGGGTGGCAAAAATACGTCTACTGTGGCATATTTTTTTTCCTCGGGTGATGTAGGTTTTGCGGGCGCAGACGCATCCGAAGCCTTTTTCGATTTGAGCCTCCGTGGCTCCCTCCACCCGATGTGATATTTTGCTTACAGTACGGTAAACAAAATATTATAATTATGTTTAGTGTAACAGCTCCATCTAATATTTGTGCGCCTTTACCAGACATGACTCGTTTGGATCTATTCGGAGTGTCTGGAAAATACATCTCTTCTCTTTCTTCCTCTCGGTTTCGTCTACTACGACAGAATTGAAAATGCCAGGATTATTTCTCTTCCCATTCTCTATCAATAAATAAATAAATAAATATATGTATAACAATAAATCTAAAACCGTTATTGCCTCATAAACACATTATATAGTGAAATAGAACATGAGTAATGTACTGAAGTTTAGCAGAAAGGTTGCACACGCCGTCTCGTGACACTGAACGCTAACGATAATTCCGTTAGCAACGTTGTGACGAATGCCTCTCCGACAAAATTTTCGGCTATGTTTTCCTCACTTTCGATTTATAATTTAACTCGGCTTGCTATGTTCTCCCTTTCTAATGCTGGATTCATTATATTATTAACATGGCAGTCAACTTTAGCAGCTGGTAAGATAATAACTCATTTGTTATCTTATTCATTTATTGAATACTTTAATTACTTGTCTGTCCTCAAATGTCTTTCTCATTTTCATTAATAGTCATGTTGTCACTTGATCTTCCAACCTAACAGAAGCGGTCCACAATAAGAGTTGACGTGGAGTTACTACCCGTAGTAGTCAGTATGTATGTATGTGTATATATATATATATATATATATATATATATATATATATATATATATATAGGAAAAGGTAAGACCCCTACGTCAGATCTCTACCCGTCAAAACGGCTTGAGCTCTGCCGTCGGGGTCTTCCCTTTTCCTATTACCCACTCTACTACCCTAAGTATTGAGTACTCTGGTGCGTTATGGTCCATTTGGTTCCTTACCACAATTCCTTCGTTATATATATATATATATATATATATATATATATATATAATATATATATATATATATATATATGTCATCGTAATCTTCATTTCACGTCCGCTTTCCCTGCACGTGAGTGTTAGGTGGTATAACATAGAACAAATTAGTACTGAAGCGTGGCTACTGTCCTACCAGACAGGCCAAGGTCATATCGAGAAATTGTTTTTTGACAGAAACTGAAGGGTCCTACTCACCCTTTATTTAGTAAGCTTTCTACGGCCGTATTATTATCATTTCCTAATACCAACTGCTTTGCAGCGTGTACTGATTTGCGTTAATGTGTAGATCACCAGAACTAAGAAGGTTATGTTTTTGAAACAACTAATGCGTTATCTCAATAATTTTATGTATGGGATCTACAGTGGGTGAACTTCCTCTCACCAGCTGCTCTTGGGAGGTTGCCCATAAATCCAACTGCAGAACCATACCAAATCTGGAGTAGGGACAATAAGGGAGGGAGGTAAGTATGTGTGGGGATTTGTTTGGCAGGCCAATGAGTAAAGGGTAGGAGTTGCTGATTAGTGAATGAGGTGTAGTGGTGTGACGGGTGGTCAACATGGTGGAGATATGCGCCGTGATGGAGAGATAGGAAGCGGGGTTAGGGATGAGTAGGGGTTAGGGATAGCTGATTAGTGTACGGTGAGGTTGGATGTAGTGAAGGATGTGGTCGATAGAGATTGGGATCGTGTTAGAGAGATGGCTATGGGATAGTGAGGGATAAGGTTTGCTAGTAGGGGTTGAGTGAAAAATAGGGTGAGAAAGCAGCTACTATTAGCCAATGGTGAGGATATCTAAGGTATTTAGTGTATGAGTGGTTCTCGCGGGTGTATGTGAAGTGGATGCCGCATTGGGGAGGACAGGTGGGGAGAGTAATAGTAGGAGGTAGGTGGTAGTTCATGGATAGGTCGGGTCACATTTTACGATATATGGTCGGGTCTTCATTAACACAGATTAGCATCAGCCCATTCGATCCTTTGTCATCACAAGCTTTTTGGGTCTGCCTTTTCCTCGTGTTCCAGCCACTGCCATTGCTCTGCATTTCGTTGTTCAGCTGTTATCTTCCATACGCATCACATATCCATACCAGAGTAATCTCTCTTTTGCACATTTCATCCAAATCCTCTCATGTAATGTTTTTTTCTCAGTTCACTTCTTCTACGTCGACCATGCACATTAACATTACACATTAATCGGAGCATACTGTCGTCATTTCTCTCCAGCCTTCGGATGTCTTCCGTAGTTTCCCTGCCATTTAGCATTGCCCTTTGCCCATATGCACCATACTGTCACTCCGGGCGAGAAAATGTTTGTTGTTAGCAGAGGTATCAGCTCTCTAAACTTCTTCCAATCTGTTCTGATCCTGGTTGTCACACTTTCAGTGTATGCTCCACAATTGTGATTTCGATCGCCTAAGTAACAAATGCTGTTGATAATTTCTAAGGAGCTTCCCTGCAAGCTAAAGGAATCTCCTTCACGTAAGTTCTTAGGGCTCCCTTCTTCTGTGCATCAACCATATCTCTTGTGACTCCATCGATTGTACTTTGTGCACCTTATAGAACTCCTGCCTACTCTTTCCTGGCATATCGAACGCAGCCATTTCCCTGATTGTATCAACTTCTTGTCCTCTTTCGTACTTAGCCCTTTTGCCTTTGATGCGATTAGTTTTAGTCTTTTCAATTCTAGGTTCTTGCATGTTTGAAGTTTTGTCCCTTACTCTTCTACGGATTCAGTTTAAGTACTAGATCATCAGAATATAGGAACACCCACGGAGTACCAGTTTTGAAATACTCAGTGAAGAACAGTGAAGAACAGTGATGAATAAGAGTGGACTAATGACTGAGCCTTGGTGGTCATCGAACTGACCTTCGTCACTCTACTGGCTTCCAGCTTTTTTATACATGACCCACACAGCTCTCACAAGACTTTCATATACATCTAACTTCCTAAGTGTCCACCATATTACAGAGAATGGGACCGTCAAAGGCATTCTCCCTATCTACAAAATCCAGTACCGCTCAAACAGTTGTCGCACTATAAAGGGGGAATCAGTGGCATTCTTCTTCTTCTTCTTCTTCTTCTTCTTCTTCTTCTTCTTCTTCTTCTTCTTCTTCTTCTTCTTCTTCTTCTTCTTCTTCTTCTTCTTCATGAGAAGGCAGTGGGTGTGAGAAGGTTCTTCAACCATTACTTCCGGCGGGTTTGTCAGAATCAACCGTCTCCAAATGAATCCCAACTGGACCTCCAATCTAGATCAGATGAACTCATCGATGTTATCCAACCATCTTGCTCGGTGTCTGTATCTGGGCTTCCTACCGATTTCGTTTGCCCATAAAATCTGTAATCTCTCAATTCGGAGAAGCAATGACACTTCTTTGGACACCTTGCCTCCAAGATACGCACACTACTGAGTAATGTTTATTTTATGAGGAACCCACATTTCTAACGCTTGTATTCACGATCATATTCGTTTGGTCATTACCCAAGATTAATGATCATTAGGAGTGTTGACACGAATACCGTATTGTAGATAACTAGTTTGGATTTTTCTTCTGATTACCGACGACTGAAGCTGGCGCATTACTGCACCAGCTCCTGCAATTCTTGCACTTAATTCAGCCTCATGCGTTCCATCGTTTGTGAACGTCGTTCCGAGATACTTGAATTTCTCCACTTGTTTCAGTCGAACTCCATTCATATACAGATTGCACGACGCAAGACTTCTTGAGACGACGAGTGTCTCAGTTTTCGCAGCATTGATTTTCATTCCAGCCATACAGCACTCCACATCAAACCTATAGAGTGCAATTCGGTGATTACCTTCTCCCGAGTTAAGGAATACCATGTCGTCTGAAAATTCTAGACGACTGACTTTACACTTGCCAGTCGTGATACAACTTCCAGCCCGAGTTCGCATGTCAATCATTTGCATGTAAATAATTAACACGATACCTGAAAGACGCATTCTTGGCAGAATCCGACACCCACATTGAATGGTTTCCAATTAGCACCATTTATCCAGTCGTAGTCCTGCCTAGCATAGACCCAAACTGCATCTTATCTACTTTGATTATCTCCCGAATTAATCATGCTATAATATTTTCAATAAATTTCATGACATGGTCCATCAACTTGATACTTCCGTTCTTATTCTCTCTAGTGCATCTTCCTAGGCCTTGTAGAAGTTGACAAAACTTTGCTGCTGCAGTCATTGGGTATGACACCTTTCTTGTACTACTTGATTAATTATATGTCTGACTAGCACATATCCTACAATGCCGGGTGCTTTTAGCCTATCAACAAATATACAAGATGGTCCAGTGGCACTCTCTACCTTCATGTCCTTAATTGCTTTACCTATCTCACTGCTGTCAACTTCTTAGCTGATCCCTTAGTCAGCTCTACATGCGTTAAGCCCTTACTGTCCCATTTATTGTCTTCGTCCAGTAGTCTATCATAGTAAGTACTCTATATCTCCTTCTTTTCGGCATAAGACAGGGTATTTCACGATTTTCTCTAGCACACTCTCTTGCAATTCGATATACCTCCTTCAACTGATCTATGCGACGAAGAATATGAACAATTATTTTTTCTCCCTCTGCTCTTGCTAGGTATACCTAGTTAAACCTAGTTAAGTAGATAATTGTTTCTACTTTAGGCACAAGGCCAGCAATTACCCAGTGCATTACTGGTACTTTATTTTATCGATCCCGTAAGGATGAAAGGCAAAGTCAACCTCGGCGGGATTTGAACTCAGATCGTAAAGGGACGTAACTATGCTGGAAAGCATGGCGTCCGACCTTCTACCGACACTGCCAATCCAATGGAGGTAAGGGTGGGTTTGAAAGACTGGACAAAAGAAAGAGAGGAGTCAAGCTGTTCATGGGAGAAAGAAGTGGCGCCGATAGAATACTCGATGTCACGGCCGTATATCTCAGGGGTAGGTGCAGTATACTTGGAGAAAATGTGAGCTTCGATGCAGCTGACGAACAAGTTGGTGTATTTCGGGCACATTGAATTTACCAAGGCTATCCCAGGAATTTGTTGGTAATTCTTTCCTGAAAGGAGAAAACCGTTGAGGTTGAGAACGAATTCAGCAAGGGGATGCGTCGAAGTGCTAGAAGAGTTGGCGGAACGTAAATCTAGAAGGTGTGGGTGGGCGCGGTGGTTTTCAACGTGACGGATGATGCTGTAGAGAGAGGTGATGCTAGCTTTAACTTTCATCTTTACAGGGTCAATAGCATAAATCACCAGTCACTTTCCCCTTCAGATTTCTGGCTTCGTGCTAAAAATAGACACACATATTAGTTTTATTTTTGTTGATTGTCGTCACAGCATTGCCGAACAATATAATGTGTACCTTCGGCACGAACATTTCCTTGCTGAGCAATTTATTGAGAGTTGCATCTGATTTTAAACCATAAAGTTTTTGGTTGTTTCGGTCTATGAGTATTTTATTCCCAGATTATTTATTGAAGGGATTCTTTCTACTTACGTCATCCATATTCAGTTTATTTTGATAGTCTCTCCATTTCTTTGGCAGAAATATATATATATATCTAAAACTGGAACTGACAATCCGATAATATCCTGAAATCCGTGTACCATGTCATCATGCAATGGTAGCAAATAATTGTGATATGTAATGACATCCTTATATGTGTTTATATATATTGTGAATTAGTATCAGTGCTCTGAAATTTTAATTAAAAACATTTTTAAGGCCATTGGCTATGAGTTTTAAAGTAGTGACTATGTCACTTACTTAGTCTCGGCAACAGTAAATGGAAGCGACTGTATCGTAAATGTTCAAAAGTATACCAAAGAATGTTTGGTAAAAGTTTGGTAGTTGCTCGTAAACTGACATTTTATAATGTCATAAAAAATATCCAAGTGGGGTAACAAATAACGCTGACTTATGCAGCTGATGAGGCTGCTATTACCATATTATAGAACCAATGAAAGTAAACTTGACCTTTTAAAACTATATTTTATTAACTTTTATTAGGTTTTGAAAATATTTCACTATATTTTAATGATACCAAAAGACGTGGTTACCCTAAAACCGATACCGCATTGTGGCAACATTGTCATTGTGTAAATCAATTCGTCATTCACATATTCTTTGCAATCGATTACTCTAACTTCAAACGGGTTGTTATCCAAAACTGGAACTGACAATGCGATAATATCCTGAAATTGGTGTACCATGTCAACATGCAATGGTAGCAAATAATTGTGATATGTAATGACATCCTCATAAACAAATTCATCTTTCAAGCTGTTCAATCGTTGAAATTGGTGAACTTGATCCCCCCGAAACATTTATCTTATATAGTGTTATTTTAGAAATGAAAGCATTGAAGCCGATTTACAGTTGAAAAGCGTATTTTACTTCGCATGCAATAAGGTATTGAGATCATTTACTTTTGCAAATAAGTCACTAAGGAAAAAATATCACATTTTGAAATAATCAGAGAACTGTATAGTGGAGTGTATTAAAAAATATTATGTCAAAAATATCGACAAAATTGACAACACAGTTGCCTTTTGACAACCATCATACTTCAGTATTATACAAACGCCTCACATAGTCGTCGTCATTATGAATTCTGAGTGGACAGACATTTTCTTCAGACAAAGAATTCGATTCTAGCTTGTTCACAGTTTTAACAACTAACTGCAGGACATCAGCAAAGCATTCCGTTGTTATGTTTGCCTCTAATTACTACCTGTGGAACTTACAATTGACTATTGAAACAGGATGACATAATCCAAGTTTTAAGAGAGAAGAGAAACTTCTATATTTACCTACTGAAACATACGCTCCCCTCTATCAATTGCACAGTCAGCAATATTGTTCAGTAAATGTTATGCTCATTGCAAAATAGCTTTAATAAGCAATCAACAATTTATCACTAAACAAACAAATGTTTGAATATGTTCATTTAAAAATACGAACATACATTATAATCAAGCATTGATTTCTTACAACTGTTGGTTCGATAAATTGCATGAGCAATTCAGAACTGCGGAGATAATGGATTAGAGTATTTTGGACGTTGATAGTTATTCACCTATACGACGAGAAATTGTTATCACTAAATGAAAATATCTTAATAATTATGCCTGTGATTTTTTATGCATTAAGGTCGAGAAAACTTCTTCAATAATAGGTAGAAGTAATGTTTTTCATAAAGTGTGGGACGTACCGACCTTTGCGGCCAGTAAAGTTGGTGTGGTACGAAGCAATCGTTACCTTATTTGCTGCGTAGATAGTTTCTGAAATTCCGACATTTTACGCTTTTCGAATGAGGCCTTAAGTTGGCAAAAAGATGATAATGGTTGTTTGTATCTGGTTGGCATGATTAGAATATATATGATACTATATATTGAGGGTTTCATTGCTTAAAGTTTGGTTGAATGCTCTGTGGTGAAGTCATAACCCCATAAAATAATAATGCTGTATTGGCGACAAATTTTGTTAAATGGCGACATCGAATTGTTTAAAAATCTTACAATACACTGAAACAATTGGAGAAATAATAGATAAGGAAATGTTCGTTCAATATGTTATATTGTTACTCGAAGTCCGTTGTTACTAATCCACAAATACAAGAAGACAAGAGCGTTTGAATCATTTGCCAATCAATACAATCCACCATTAAATGGCTGTCTGTTTATATGAGCATGTGGATTGAGTTATGGATATTTACCATCTTGGGATTCTCATATTTTGCCTGGTATTGTCGTCCGCATTTCCTTGTCTATAGACTGTCGTCACAGTTCTTACTGGTCATCGCGTGTGTCAATTTTATGTGCGATCCCGGTGCTGGCGTTAGTAATTTTCTTCTGAAGTCATTTGATAATTTTAATTGAAAAGTTATTCTTGGTCATCCCTTACCTGATTTATATCAGAAAAGTTACATATTTCATCCAAAGAACTATTTGAATGTAACTGAACATTCTTAAAACTATAGAAAATACGAAAATGTCCCTTGTTTCCGAGATTGTTCACATCTGATCTAGGAATTTGTTTCTCACATAGCGTACGGTTTTGTTAATCGGGTTCTTCGCATATCGCCTTTGAATAATTTTCTCGGGTAACATATGTTATAACACCATAATAATCAAAATCCCATATCGTCCACAACACTTTCCAATTACCTACCATTTTCTTTTCGGTTACAACAGTTGGAATCGCCCACCGTTAGGAAACGTTGCTTTACATGTCAGAAAGTGCCGTCAGCCGAACCCCTCTGAGATGTGAAAACAAACACACACACATATATATATATATACATATATATAGATATATATATATATGTGTGTGTGTGTGTGTGTGTGTGTGTTTTCACATAATTTATTATTTATTATTTCTTTTCCTGCTCTGTAAAACAACTGATGTTTTACATTGACCTATTTCTCTTACTGGTAATAATGAGGTAGGAAATTACTGACCCTTCCTGTTTATAGCTGTTTATACTATATACATAACTATAAATAGTATTATATATATATATATAAATACACACTTCGCACAGCGTCCTCCAAAATTAAATTAAGTGTGTCATTAATGTCAGCTATTTCTAGCTGTCGATAACCTATTATATATATATATATATATATATATATATATATATATATATATATATATATATATATATCTGAGACCTATCTTATCGAGTGCTTTGCTAACCCATCACTTCATATAAGTAGGCCGAATTTACTTGCAAACCGCCAGAGATTCGATTTTACTGATTTCCAATTATATTAATCTCCTAGATTTAATAATTAACCAATTAATTTAATTGGAAAATTCTGTTGATTGGTTAATTATTTGTGTTAGTTTTATAACATCTAGTCGAGAGCTTATCATGATGATTAGCGGAAATTAAAATATTTCCATTCGCTAGTATTTGAATGACCCGCCAAAAACCAGGGGTTATTTCCCTTGCCGGAATTAACACGTGATAAATATAGATTTGATTAGCAGCCATAAGAGCAGCAACATATGTTATCACTCCTGATTCTAAGCAGAACGAAAACCTGTTGATAAACTGAGTCCTCTGTTCAGTCACAAATACCATGACCTTGCCATTCAAGTAAGTCTGATATTTGATTTCGGTGTCTGAGAAACATTTCAAACGCCCGTTTGATTTGTCCAGGTCTATTTTTCTCAACCTGATTAGTTTTTTCGTTACTTTGGTATGTATTGTATGTTAGTTTAGCCTACCACAATGTTCGATTTGTCAAGCTATTTAAACGTATGTTATAACTCTGAGACCTATCTTATCGAGTGCTTTGCTAACCCATCACTTCATATAAGTAGGCCGAATTTACTTGCAAACCGCCAGATATTCGATTTTACTGATTTCCAATTATATATATATATATATATATATAATAGATTATCGACAGCTAGAAATAGCAGACATGAATGACACACTTAATTTAATTTTGGATATATATACGGCCCTTAATTGTAGAGCTAACTCAGTTGAATGGACTCGGTGGCTATTTATAGCTGTCGATAATCCTATTCACGCCACTGGGATGACGCTGTGCGATGTGTGTATTTAAAAAAAAATGCAACACGGAGTACGAGTCATTCACAGATTTGTATTTGCTGTGTAAACACAGATAGTTGGATCTTCTCCTTTGGTGACCATCCAGAATTTGACTACTGTGATTTACCGATTAATTGGTGAAATATATTTTTTATTTAAAGAAATATATACAAAGGAGGTTAATAATTTTAAAAAGGTATCTATATTTAAAGTTCTAGTTAAACTTCAATTAGTTACCTACCTAGCTATGTGTGCTTGCACATTTTACAAATGATTCCCTGTGATTGTTTCATATGTTTATTTTATATATATATATATATGTCAATCTATTTCTAGTTGATATAAAATACTCGGATCTATTCATTGGAATATTTGAGTTTATATAGCAGTGGATATGCCGCATGTCTCTCAGTCATGACACCCTTAATTTAATTTTGGATATATATATATATATATATTTATTTATTGTCGTTAAATGTAAGAATATCAGTGATAAATAACGCAGAAACTGATAAGTAGTGTAAAAGTTTTACTATTTGTGAAGGTAATTTTGCTACTCATATTGATTGTTACTTCCATATGTTTTCGGAACATTATATTCAAATATAATCTCAATGTGTCATATAGTATATCGATATATTATTCAATAGTCGTATTCAGTTTCATTCGTTTGTGATAATCTCAAAAATATTGTAATGGTATAAAATTGTATAATTGTTACCTAATTTATACCTGTATGTATATATGGATATCTGCAACATTATTATCTATACTGATAATTTCAGAATGTCTATCAGAAAAAAATGGGTCAGATTGTAAAGGGACATGTCATTACATCAACACCATTAACGTTGATATAAATATATATACATATATTTAGATATTATTTTAATTTCTATGTTGTCTACTTTACCGTCATATTGTTGTCTGGTGTGTTCGTATAGTACTGAACCGTTTTTTAACCGTTTATATATATATATATATATATATATATATAAATATATATATTATTAGAAATGTTAGCTATCGCCGTATTTTGACTAAAGAAATTAAAGAAATTATTTAGCCTGATAGTGGGGTTAAGAACCCTCGGAGAAATTGAAAATGATGAGTATTGACGTACATGGGCGTCGAACCCACATCTTTGGTTATCCGGACCACTGTGCTACCATTTACACCAACACATCATCCGTCATTTTCCATTCAAATTAGAAGCTATAACCCCACTATCAGACTAAATAATTTCTTTAATTTCTTTAGTCAAAATACGGCGATAGCTAACATTTCTAATAATTTCAAATCCACTCGCTGTTTCGAAAATATTCTTACTTAACATTAGAGTCGCTAAGTTTATAGCTTCTAATTTGAATGGAAAATGACTGGTGATGTGTTGGTGTAAATGGAAGCACAGTGGTCCGGATAACCAAAGATGTGGGTTCGACTCCCATGTACGTCTATACTCATCTTTTTCCATTTCTCCGAGGGTTCTTAAACCCACTATCAGGCTAAATAATTTCTTTAATTTCTTTAGTCAAAATACGGCGATAGCTAA
>OZ024741.1:312358431-312363431 GCA_964016885.1 Eledone cirrhosa | reverse complement strand
GAAGACTAGAGTCTCAACATCCATAATATATATATATATAATTTATATATATATATATATATATATATATATATATATATATATATATATATATATATATATAAATATATATATATACATATATATATATATATATAATTTATATAGATATATAAATAAATAAATATATATATATATATATATATATATATATATATATATATATATATATATATATATATATATATATATATATATATATATATAAATGAAATAACAGGAGGCTGGACTGGTTTAAATCCTTGAAAGGTTTATTATACTATGATCATTTCAATGACCGGATTCCATATGAATCGGGTGATATTATCAGGTATTAGAATATAACAAAGGAATATGTAAAAAGCCATGGGTCCGAAAAATCAGAGACAAAGAGGACGGCTGACCAACTAGCCTTTCAGCCAACCGCCCTCAAAGTGTTGGCAACTGAAAACTACCAATGAATATCTGGTGAGGGGGCGAAGGCTTATAATGCGCTACCACCACCCCGTAAAAGAAGGAGGGGAAGAAAGAAAGAAAGGGAGAATGAAGTGTAGTGTAAGAGTCAAACTACATTCATGTTAGAAAATGCTGCGAAAAAAATGCTACCCAAAGAATCTATAATGAGTGTCTGTATGGTCTAATGTGTGAACCGAAGATTGGAACGTTAAACTTATGTTGCGAGTTATAGGATGAAATTAAATTAAATTAAAAATATTTAATTGCAAAATGGTGAATTGAAGTAGCGAGATTTATTTATTTAATGAACTTACGGAGAGAGTCTTATATGAAAAAAATGTTTAACTCGATAAGATATTAGTATGGGATATAGAGTAAAGAATTCGATAGGAAGGCCCCGCCAGCACACCCACCACCATGAGTCAGCCAGTCTCGAGTGGTATCGTCCAGCAAAAGAAATGGAAATTAATTTTTCCGAGCACTCAAGGAAGGCTGAATTTTCCGAGTGCCCAGCGCGCAGCAGGGAAAAGCCACCACACAAGTCGAAGGTAACAACCCAATGAAAAGTGCAAATAGACCAAAATTATTTTAAAGTCCCAGTTAGTCCGGGTTATAGGTAATGTGGTTCTTAGGTGGGTAGGGGGCTATGAAAGGTGCATAATGACCTGAGTAAGGAAAAGTTACAAAAAAATACGATAAAATAAGAAAAAATGAAAAAATAATGAAAGCAGCATACAAAGATAAAAACCAATATAAAGATAGAATACATTGATAAAAATACATTAATAAAATAATTTAAAAAAAAATATATACATTAATGAGATAGTAAAAAAATTAATAAAGGTAAATAAGAATCAATATAGAGTGGTGGTAGCGCATTATAAGCCTTCGCCCCCTCACCAGATATTCATTGGTAGTTTTCAGCTGCCAACATTTGAGGGCGGCTGGCAGAGAAGCTAGTTGGTCAGCAGTCCTCTCTGTCTTTGATTTTTCGGGCCCATGGCTTTTTACATATTCCTTTGTTATATTTCAATACCTGATGATATCAGCGGATTCATATGGAACCCGGTCATTGAAATGATCATAGTATAATAAACCTTTCAAGGATTTACACCAGTCCAGCCTCCTGTTATTTCATTTATAATTAACTCCGTATTCGCACCACCAACTACACAAACGAAGATGGGTGAACTGCACTGCGTTGAATACTCTTCACAAAATTACACCAGGATTGACCATACGGAATGACCAGTTCTATCCAGTGGTGAACCAACAAACCTAAAGATATATATATATATATATATATATATATATATCAGTGTAGAACCAGTTTGAAACTAGTTAGACCATGACTCTACAGAGTACTCGATACTTGGCACAGTAGATTATGAGAATCCAGCCAGAGCTACCTATAAACATACATGGTTTGAATAATGCTTCGGGTGAGAGGCTTAATCTCAAGTTTAATTTCCAAAAATCTATAACCAACTCACCATTTAGACTGAGTGCTCTGCTACTTTGGGATATAACCTCCCATTATATACATATATATACATATGTGGTGGTAAAAAACGGGAGGTTATATCCCAAAATAACCGAGCACTCAGTCTAAATGGTGAGTTGGTTATAGATTTTAGGAAACCAGACTTGAGATTAAGCGTCTCACTCGAAGTATTCTTCAAATCATGTATGTTTATAGGTAGATCTGGCTGGATTCTCATACTCTACTATGTCAAGTATCGAGTACTGTGTAGAGTAATGGTCTAACTAGTTTCAAACTGGTTCTATACTTATATATATATATATAATATAACATCAAAAGATGGTTAAAAGAGTTCCAAATATCATCATGGGATGATATCTGCGTTCTCATCAGATAAAATAGGGAGACATGATATGAAGCTTCAAAAACACTTGTGAATAGTGAAGTTTTAGATCAACATATGTTGATTAAAAACTTCACTATTCACAAGTGTTTTTGAAGCTTCATATCATGTCTCCCTATTTTATCTGATGAGAACGCAGATATCATCCCATGATGATATTTGTTTTTGAAATGCGCATAATAAAATACTTGGAACTCTTTTAACCATCTTTTGATCTTATATTATTTATACTCCAGTCCTACAAACTGTAGAGTGCTACTTAACCGATATTTGCATTGCTTTATTGTGCTACAATAAAACTCACCTCCTATATATATATATTTATATATATATATTATGAAGGTAGAGACTCTAGTCTTCATTAAGAAATCTCTCTAGAAGAAGGTCACTCTGATATAATAAACCTTGCAACTTCCTTTGTATCCAATGATGTAGACCAGTTCTTCTTTTGGGGAAAATGCATTCGAGTTTCAGGGAGTGGGATTGGATGCGTGCAAAGCCTTTCCTCGCTTCAAATTGCTGCAAGCACTGACATTGCTCAATAAGTGATATTTTTGCGATGCATGCTGTTGCTGGTCATAGGCAAGTACCTAGCATGGCTAAAAAGCCACGTCCGTGATGCTCATGCTTAAGTATAAACCGCTGGCATTACTCAAAATCATAAAGTCAATGATCAGTCAATGATAAACATTGATGGCTGAATGAATTAACTATGGAGATATAAAAGATGCAGAAGTGAAAACCAACCAAACAGTGATTATGTTCTATTATTATTTCTGGCAAGAGCGGTCGATTGGCAGTGTCGGTAGAGAGACGGACACTATGCTTTGAAGCATAGAGTTGCGTCCCTTTATGATCTGAGTTCAAATCTCGCCGAGGTTAACTGTGCCTTTCATCCTTACGGGGTCGATAAAATAAAGTACCAGTATTGCACTGGGTAATTGCTGGCCTTGTGCCAAAAAGTTGAAACAATTATTATTTCTGGCAATATTACAATATGCCCCTCCCCAAGTATAACATTATACCCACACATCCACATCTGACCACCCCACCACTAATATTACTAACGCCCCCAACCCACCTTCTCCCCGTCACCACACACACACACGCGAACACACACCATCACACATACACTCACCCATACCTACGTACACACCGATACACCACTCGTACCACACACACACTACCACCACTAACCCCCACTCACACAACCGCATTCAATCCCCCCACCACCACCAGTAACACTAACACCCACTCTACCACATGCACACATACTTTTATCCAAACACGCACACACACACTAGTACATTACACTCCCTCCAACTCTCCCCAACACCTCTCTCCCCCTCTCTATCCCGCTCTACAACACCCCCCACACACACAACCCACTAACACCTCCACTAATATACACCCCCACACCACCACCCTCTCCCTCCACCTGTCACACTTAATCTGTCCACCGCACCTCCGTACACACATACACACGTCCCACACCACATACAGACCATCTCTATACCTGTCAGCCTCCTCACCAGGATTTTACACCACCGGTCTATCGCTCCAGCCATCGACCATGCCACACTCCCAATCTCCAACATCCGGTCTCATAGTCCGTGGAAAAACATCCAGGAACACACGTACACACACTAACACTTACACTATTTTCGCCCCACGCAACCATACTTCCACATCACATATAAACACACACACACGTGCTTATCCTCACATACACACACTCAGCCCCCAGACTCCACACGCCCCCTTTCCCCCACCCCCTCTGATCCCTTTCCATCCACACGCACACACACACACCGACTTACATCCCACCCCATGTGCACACCGGTTTCCCTATTACCCGAACATGGAAACTCGTTCTTCTCCCAACTCTCACATTCACATCCACACACACACACACGTACACCTACACACATACACACATACCGTTTGAAGATAAATCGTATTTGTTATTGTTTTCGTTTTGTAACAATTTTATTAAATGAGTTTAAAAAAGAAAAGAGTTAATGAATAAATAAAGTGTTATTGAATAAATAAAACGTTATACTTGTTTAACTCTCCCATTTCCAATTCACCGAACGCTGCTATCATGATTGTATGTGTGTGTTTGTGTAAATGTATATGTGTGAATGTATGTATGTTTGTGTGAAAGTATGTGTGAATGTATGTGTATTTGTGTGAATGTATGTGAGCGTGTATATTTATAAGTTTGTGTTTGCGCGATTATAGTTATATGCTAATACATATAGACGTAAGTATATGCACACTCATACGCGTAGAACATCATAATATCTATCTATCTCATCACACACACTCTCTTTTAATAGACATGGTAGGTGGAGTGGTGGTGATGGCGACGCGATACAGGAAGTGTAGTAAAGTGAATAAACATTTGAAAAGAAGTCAATTTTAAATTATTTGTTTTTAGAACATAAATTCTCTAATACTCATTCATTATTTATACGGGGTCGATAAAATAAAGTACCAGTAATGTACTGTGTAATTGCTGGCCTTGTGCCTAAAGTAGAAACAATTACTTATTCAAAGGGCGATGGATTGGCAGTATAGATAGAGGTTTGGACGCCATGATTTGACACGAAGAGCTACGGCCCTTGCCATTCCGAG
>OZ024741.1:312215931-312353431 GCA_964016885.1 Eledone cirrhosa | reverse complement strand
TTCCAGATAAACCAAGACGTTTTCCATAGTTTGTCCTTGTGCTTTATGAATAGTCATAGCGAAGCACGATTTAACTGGGAATTAGTTTCGCTGCAATATCCTCACCCTCGGATAGATTAATTCTTATTCTAGGTATCATAACGATCTCATTTCTGCTACCATGAGATCGTCGTGCGGTTCATTCACGATCATGCACGTTCCATTACAAAGCCTTGGAGGATTCAAGTTTCTCATAAGAATTATTGGCGATCGTTTTTTTCAATTCCAGATTATGTGGTGGCAGTCCTGATAGTTTAACCGAATCAAGGAATTCAGTCGGGAAATGAGGGGCGTTGGCACCATCACTCACAGAATTATAGGATCGGTACTCTTTTATGGTTCCAGGGAAGCGTCTGATACAGGTGGAATTTATGCTTCTCATCATTTCATTGAGAGGTACTGAGATGTAATTGTTCGAAAACTCTTCAGCTGGATTGTCGAATGAGGGGTAGATGAAATCAATACATTCTTCCATAGTTGTGACTTGGAGAACCATTTCTTTTGGCAAAATAATATCCTCTTTTCAGTTTTTTTTATCTTATCTACTTCAATATCCAATAGGAACTGTGAATAGTCTCCTGCTCCCCCATCCAATCGCATGTTTGTCTTCAACTGAAATATTTTCAAGCTTCGCCGTAAGTAGCGTTTTTTAATGCAGGCGTTTTCAACGTCCGCTTCATTTCCCCTTTTCACTACGGGAAGAGGCTGTCGGAAATTGCCACAGAAAACTGTCGAAATTCCTCTGCCTCATTGTTGTCGCATATGTCACGCAGAGTGAGATCAACAGCTTCGAAGCTTTCCCTCCTAATCATAGGACATTCATTATAAACAATCGGCCTTGTATGCTGGAAGAGGTTTGCCGTCTTTGAGTTTTTATCAATGTTGCACAGACCATTTTCTTTCACTACTATCGGTATTTTGAACCTAGAATGCGCTGTTCTTCCACAAGGCATCAGTGTTGCGGCAATGCCAGATGACGCAACAGCAATAGCCACGTCGCCGTTTCCCCTGACCTTTGAAAGAATTAAGTTAATCAAGAATGTATTTCCTGTTGCACCTAGAGCGTCAATCAAAATCAATGCAGATGTGTTCGTCTCTAAACTGTTACAAACGAAGTCGTACACGTGTTTTTGTTCACTAATCAATAGAGGCTCCGTCTTTTCTATAAATCGTCGCTGCTCTTCTCTGCTGTATTGTAATTCATGCAATACCTCCAAATTGCCAATATCCTGATTAGCAACAATATTATTTGGCCTTGGCAAGTTAAAGTCAGTAAGACTTTTGCCCAGGTCGTTAAGTTTGTCTTGAAAGTACAGAAGACATTGATCATAATGTCTCTCGCTAATAAAAAGGTTAGAGTTTCTGGTAGCCCTTTTTTTCTATTTGATAGTAATCCTCAGACAGCGAATGCTTAAATCGAGCCCATAAAGCAGTGGGATTGTCAATTTCCATATTTGTGAGGAGCACGATGAATAAAGCTCTCGTGGCTTTGGGAAGCCTTGTTCGCTCAGCATCTACCAGATTCTGCTGCCAATGATCATCCGATTGAAGCAAACCTTTCTCTCTGCAGACGTGTTTGAATAATGACAGGAGTTCTCAATCATACATGTTCAAAGAGTTGAAGGATACTGGCCCTTTGACGTGATGCAGAAGGAGTCTTAAATAATACAGGTCACCACTTCGTGGAGAAACAGTGTATGTTCGTCCAAAAACGTTCGCCTCAAAAATCCCTGGATACTTCTCAACTGTTTTCCCCAACTTTCTCCTTTCCCATCTCTTATTACTCCAAGTGTAAAACTTTGGCACATCGGCATAATACGTTGTTTCTGCAGGCGGATCGCGATCGCAAAGATCCATGAACTCAGTCAGAGTCGTCTTAGCCATGCTGTTGTTTACTTTAACAGCAGCATTGACCCGAAAGAAGATGTGATTTTCCTCGGGTAGATGAACTTGAAGGCGAAGTAAATCCGGTTTACTCTCATTAATTTGTATTTCATATCTATACAAAATATCTGTCCAAAACCAGGGGACGACTTGTCCGCCGAATATGAAATAGGAACCTTTACCACTGACGATTAAACAGTGAAACTGGCTGAGTAACACTTGTTGTACACCACTTACCATAACTCTAGCAGCCCATCACAATCATTTCTGTTTAACGTAGATATTATAATAATTGTTACTACTTTTGACACAAGGCCAGCAATTACCCAGTACATTACTGGGACTTTATTTTATCGACCCTGTAAGGATGAAAGGTAACGTTAACCTCGGCGAGATTTGAACTCAGACCATAAAGGGTCGTAACTCTTTGCTGCAAAGCATGGCGTCCGACTCTCTACCGATACTGCCATTGCACAATATCAATGAAACAGTTCAAGACCTGTAGGAAACATTTCTATATTAAATATTTACACTCTGCTATGTATTGACTAACTTAATTACTGTGGCAACCTCCAATTGAACCAGGTATAAACTTATATATATATATATATATAGTTGCCGTATATTCCAGCGTACATTTTGACATGTTGAGCCTAAAAATATACCTTATTATATATATATATATATATATATATATTATTATTATTATTATTATTATTATTAAAGTTGCATTTATCTTGCTTTATGTTCATACGAGTTATCACCAAGTCACAACCAGTGACCTCAGGAGACAACAAGGTCCGCCATGTTCAAGAAAGAACATACATATTCACACATGCATCTTTAGTGTTTAGACTTGTGATGTACTTATATTGACAGAATCTTCCTTAGTATATGGGCAGTTCCCATTAGTACTATCTTTTGTATTTCTCCTATACGCGGGTTTCCTGGGATTTGCGATAAGTAGTCATTAGACCCCTTAGGTATCATTCCCAGAGCGCCTACAACCACTGGTATTGTTTTAGTTCTCAATTTCCACATTTTTCCAATTTCTATCTCCATACTTGCTCAATTTTTCAAATGTTTTTATAGATACATTCTTGTCTATTGGAACAGACATATCAATTAGCAGGCAAACCCTCTTTTGAAAGTCCTTCAATATTATATTTATTATTAATATTGTTATTATTATTATTATTATTATTATTATTATTATTATTATTATTATTATTATTATTGTTATTGTTATTCCTTGAATCTCAGTCATTGATGTTGGTTAACTGGAAAGTCCGTTGGATTGAATATCAAGCCACTACCTGCAGCCTCAGATATTCAGGACGTATCGGAGGGTTCTTGCCGTTCCAAGCAAGCATGCCTTTTGAAGCGTTCCAAAAAGCGTGAAGGGGCCGATTTTCTTTAACCATCCCTGGAAACCTTTGGAGATAGTCCCCAGTGCGCCTATGACAATCGGGATCACTTTGACTTCATGGCAGTTCCAAATCCTTTTCACCTCCCACTTTAGGTCCTGGTATCGGTTAATTTTCTCCCTCTCCTTCTCTTGCACTCTCGTGTCGAACGGGCAGGCCACATCCACAATCAGGCACGATCTTTTTTCTTTGTCCACAACCACCAGGTCAGGTCTATTGTGTTCCAGTTTTTTGTCCGTCTGTATCCTAAAATCCCACAGCACCTTCACCTGACTGTTCTCCATCACCGCCTCTGGCCTATGCTCATACCATTTCTCAGAATGTGGTAGATTGTTTACTTTGCACAGGTGCCAGTGGATCACCCTGCCCATCACATCGTGTCTCCAGCCCTTATAGTGGGTCTGGGCTAGGTCTTTACACTCGGACACAATGTGAGCCACAGTCTCCTCTCTCTCTCCACAGATCCTGCACAGTGGGCTAGCCTCCTCCTTGTAGATATGGTGCTTCAACCACTTCGTTTTGAGGGCCTGCTCCTGCGCAGCCATTAGCATTCCTTCTGTAGCCTTTTTGAGGTCTCCTCTTCTCAACCAGTTCCATGTCTGTGGATCTCTAAATTCAGTTTTCTCAAAGAAGGTACTATGAAGGGATTTTCCCTTAAGGCTGCTCTTCCTCCTTGATGTTATTTCCTCCTTGGGTATCCCCTGGCCTACTGTCCCCTCCTTCAGTACAGCTCTGAGCATTGGCTCCTTACTATAGGTCACGTATTTGTATAGGTTGTTTTTCTCCATCTGAACACAGTCCTCTATGCTGATAAGACCTCTTCCACCCTCAGATCTCCTTAGGTAGAGTCTATCGACATCACTCCTCTTGTGGAACATGTTGTAGATAGTCAATAGCTTCCTAGTCTTCCTATCCATTTCTTTTTGTTCAGCAACATTCCATCTCAGAATTCCCGCACTGTACCTAATAATAGACACAGCTCGGGAATTTACTGCGCTTATGGCATTTCTGCTGTTCAGATGTGACTTCAATACGCTCCTTACTCTCCGAATGTATTCAGTTCTTAACAATTCCTTCATTTTTTTGTTCTTTATGCCATCAGCCTCCAGAACGTCCAAATACTTGTATCCTTCCTCAGAGTCAATTTCCTTTATCATCTCACCTGTTGGTATCTGGATCCCGTTACTTCTGCTCAACCTACCCCTCCTCATCACAATGACTCCACATTTTCCAATACCAAACTGCATACATATATCACTGCTGAAAATACGGACAGTGTCAACAAGCACATCCAACTCCTTCTCACTTTTCCCGAAGAGCTTAAGATCGTCCATGAAGAGGAGGTGATTGATGGTAAGCTCTCCCCTTCCCAACTTGTATCCTGCTCTCACGTTTCGCAGCATAATGGTCAAGGGCATCAGGGCAAGGACAAACAACAGAGGGGACAGGCTATCTCCCTGGAAGATACCTCTCTTGATCTTCACGCTTCCCAAGGATACTCCAGTTGATGTCAACTCTGTCTCCCAGGACCCCATACTCCTGCCCAGCAACTGTCTGATGTTATCTGCCACCCTGAAGATCTCCAGGCTTTTGGTGATCCAGGAATGAGGCACCATGTCAAATGCCTTTCTGTAGTCTATCCATCCCATGGCAAGATCAGTGTGTCTCCTCCTGCAATTCCCCATTACCATCTTATCAATAAGCAACTGGTCCTTTGTACCACGTGACTTCTTTCGGCATCCTTTCTGTTCGTCCGGCAACAAGTTGTTTGTGTGGAGGTGATGGTAGATTTCCTCAGACACAATGCTCGTCAACAGTTTCCACATTACGGGCAGACATGTGATAGGTCTATAGTTGGTAACATCATTACCCTTGATTCGGTCTTTCATTATCAGAACTGTGGTACCTTTTGTCAACCACTCTGGCACCTCACCCGACACCAAGCAGTCATTGAACATGGCCGTCAGCTTCGGGTGGAGGGATGTTAAATGTTTAATCCAATACCCCTGCACACCATCTGGGCCTGGTGATTTCCAGTTGGTTAGTTTTTTGGCTTGCCCCTTAAGAGTTTCAACTGTGATACTCAAATCAGTCTGTTGCTGTGCCTGCTCACCGATCTCCCTCTGTACTGTCTCAATCCACCCTGCCTGGGCATTGTGTCTAACATCCTGCTCCCATATTCCTCTCCAGAATGTTTTAGCTTGTTCCGCCCCAGGGATCAAGTCGTTGCCTCTTTCTTTCCCCTCAAGCTGTCCAAACAGCATCTTCTGGTTGTTGTCGAACATGCGGTTCTGTTTATACTGACTGACTCTGTTCTCGTATCGCCTGATTTTGGCACTCTTTGCTACAATGCGTTGCTTCAATTCCTCTATGATAATATTTAGTTTTTACTCCTAGTTTTGTATTTTATTTCCATTCTATTTTTAGTGCCTATGTTTTTTAGTGTCCCATTCAGTAGTGACTCAAGCTTTCCTATGTCATTTCTCATTTCCCCGATTTGCCCACTCAGTCGCTTCTTCCACCACGGCTCTGCTCTTTCTTGTCTGTTGTTTCCTCTCGCTTTTATACCAAGTAGTTTCCTCACCGTATTTGCTGTTGCTTTGAGGATATTGTTGCACTGGTGAAGACTCCTCGCCTCAAGGTATGGGATGACTTTGTTTACCTTAGCTGTTGTTTCTTTTAACTTTTTCCTGTCTACAAATCTTAGGTTCATAGGTCTCCCACTATCATTGTTGTTCAACTCATCTACCACTAAATTTAGGATGTCAACCGAATCTTGTCCTAGCCCGTCAGCATTCATCTCCTCAGTGGCCGTATCTCTGTTCCAGGTATTATTTATCTCAGTATTCAGATCATTGTCTGCTTCGGGTGGTTCCTCCGTTCTCAGGACCTCCTCACCTTCATTTCCCGCCGGCTCGCTTGTCTGGCATATTATTATTATTATTATTATTATTATTATTATTATTATAATAATAATTATTATTATTATTACAGTTGCATTTATCTTGCTTTATGTTCATACGAGTTATCACCAAGTCACAACCAGTGACCTCAAGAGACAACAAGGTCCGCCATGTTCAAGAAAGAACATACATATTCACACATGCATCTTTAGTGTTTAGACTTGTGATGTACTTATATTGACAGAATCTTCCTTAGTATATGGGCAGTTCCCATTAGTACTATCTTTTGTATTTCTCCTATACGCGGGTTTCCTGGGATTTGCGATATGTAATCATTAGACCTTATTATTATTATTATTATTATTATTATTATTATTATTATTATTGGCGACCTACGTAGTAAATCGTATCATCGTGAGCTCCGCAAAGGTTTGTTATTTCCGTTTGTTAAAAATTGCCATTTATGGAAATTTTTTATTGTTAACTATATATAAGCGCACATACATTGTTTTCCGAAAAGGACACGCAAAAAGATTGGGGCCTTGTGCCCAAAATTTAAACTTTTATGATTATCAAAAAATTTCTTTGAGAAAAAAATGGCTAATTCACCACTGCACCAAGCTGCTGAAAGCCTTTCTCACAAATTAACACCTCACACCGACACCACCATTGTAAATGATTATACGTCTGCCAACACAAACAATTTAAGCACTAGCAATATTTTAAATTTGTCTCAGGCAGACATTCATTTCCCGCCATTACCAATGACTGTAGGTGTTAAAGCCGTCACCACCACCACCACCGCGACAACCCCCCCCCCCCCCCCACCACCACCACCACCACCACCGACGCGACAACAGAAACAAAAGGAAAAAATAAATCAACTCGTGATGTCGAAATATTTTCAACCAAAATGGACTCTCCCAAACCGAACTTCACTGACGTCACCACCACCACAACTGAAACTAAAATTAATAGTAACAAAAATAACGATAGCAACAACAACAACAATGACATTAAAAAAACCACCTTGAGTTTTGCCAGAGTAGCAAAACAGTGAGAAGCATTTACGGTAACTCAGGAGGAATTAGAAAATGCCAGACAAATGGTAAAGAAAGATGGTCACAGGGTCAGCCTCACCCCCCACCTAATAAAATGGAGCATCGGCGCCTATGCACCGTGTCGTATCGAACAATAAATGTAAAATCGCCCCGAGTGGAACGGGCATCCGAGTCCCAAATCCAAAAAGCTTTGGAACATGTGTGGGCAAGAAAAACCCACATCAGACGTGGGCAGAAGTATGGAACCGTGGACGTGTTCTTTGAAACACCAGAGGATACTAGAGAACACTCCATGACCCCATTAAGAAGTGACGACTTCACACTCGTCCCAAGCTATTGTGGCCAGAGACTCGTAAAGATCAGGGTGACCCACGTTCCACCGGCCATCGAAATTCCCTGGCTAATAGCGGCCGTCCTCGCCGGCATCGAAGCCAACACAAAGATAATAGCAATAGCAAAAGAAAAGCAGGAGAACTGGTCCGGATCTGGGATGGAGCTCCTGATCCAAGCGGACCAAAAAAGCATTGAGGAGATCCCAGAGGTAATAGACCTCACTGACGGCACCTCACCGTAATTGTCGAGGGCAGAAGGCCTAGGTGTGTCGTTTGTGGTGAAGGAACCCACCTAAGGGCTTTCTGCCCTCAGGCTAAAAGGTTGAGGCCACCTCTCCTACCCACCCCAGTGACACAACCATCAACACCACCAGTAGCAGAGATGGCAGCAACAATTGTAGCAGCAACAACAGAAGCAACTATAACAGCAACAACCCCAGCAACAGTAGCAAACCAACACCACCACCACCAGCAAAACCAACACCACCACCACCCAACGCTTCAGAACTAGCACCAGCGCCTACACCATCCACCACGCCACAACCAAAACTAACGCCCGTGGAGGATTTTCCACTCCCCGGCCTATCACAACTGGAGACAGATTGTGACGACGAGGAGTTGGAAACGGTATCAGGAAAAAAAATAATAAACCAAATAAGAAAAAATTCTCTTCCTTCCCCCTCCAAAAACAAAATACAGAGGGAAACAAATAAATTAACAAACAAAAGAGTTAGGACAGATATGCCACCATCCACACCAGCATCACCAACCCCATCAACCCAAACACCAACACCATCACCATCATTAACCCCAACACCACCATCACCTACACCACAAAAGTCACCAAAATGCGAAACAGAAACAAACGCAAACAAAACAAAACAACCAAAACGATACACACTACACAGCATTAAGTTTGAACAACAACCAATTATTACACTACATCAAACACAACACCAGCATCACAGAAAATGACAACACAACAACCCAAAAATTCACACCACCTCCACACATACAAATCACTCGCATCACACAGAAAACGTACATGACACTAAAACAAAAATTCCCCAAAGACATCGGAGACATCCGACAAGCACTCTCCAGGAGAATTTATAAGGACATCCTTCCTGAGGAGGCCACAAGCAGTGAAAGGGATGGAAAAACCGTCGTTCCCCTACGAGAATTAAGGTAAGTGGTCTTTCCCATCTTTTCCGCTCCTTTTCAACATAACCTCACTCAGAATAGGCAGCATAAATGCGCGTGGCTTGGGGTCGTCATGGAAGCAGGGCCACCTGTTCAACGACCTCGGGTCACTAAACATAGAGGTAGTGGCCATCAGCGAGACCAGAAACTCCGAAGCACGGGCCTTCGCACCGATCTTAGTCGGCTACGATGTGTATGCATCTCCCAGCCGTCCGGGATCGGGGGAGGAGTTGCTGTGCTTTTTCGGAGAGGTTTGGATCTTGCCATACGGGCCATCTCCCTGGACCCAGAAGGTAAGTTGGTGGTGCTGGACGTGACCAGCGGAGACGGGCAAGCTTTGACGTTAGTGGCCATCTATGCTCCGACAGGAGCAGGGCGGCCTGATTTCTTCCGACGTCTGGAGACCTTTCTTGGAACGTCCCGCACTTTAGTGTTAGTGGGCGACTGGAACGGGATCTTAGATGCAAGATGGGATTGTGTGGGATTAGTGGATAGGGAAGGAGGGTGCAAGTGTCTCACCAACATGCTCAGGCGTTTTGAACTGTCTGACAGGTACCGAATGGATTTCCCGAATGTACCAATGTGGACTTGGACAAATCGCATAGGGTCATCCAGATCATATCTAGATAGAGTATTGTGTAGGGAAATAAATAGGTCTAGCATAGGCTGTCCACAATTCAAGATAGTCAGCTACACGGACCACAAATTCGTGATCTGTGTGCTTGACTTAGATAGGCTTCATAGACGAGGACCTGGCTACTGGAAGCTACACGCGTCCTTATCAGCGCGCAAGGCCTACAGAGACCGGATTAGCGAACTAGTTAAGCGGGCGTTGACGGGGGCCATCGTCAACAACAAGTGGTGGTTTGCTCTGAAAAGAGCAATTAGAATAGAGTCCATTAGGTTTAGTAAGGCTTTAGCAATAGAGAAAAATAGAGCAGAGGGAGAATTAGTTAGAAAATTAGACGAGGCGCTTAGCAAAGACAGCGCGACCGACGTACTTGCGGCGAAATAGGCCCTTGACCAATTCTTCAATGCAAAGCACGAAGGCTGCGTTGTCAGTGCTAGGGTGTGTGCTCTCAGACACGACGGGACGAAAGCCGTTCAATGGGCCCGAGTGGCGGAGGCGCGTCGTGGCAACAAAGCCACGATCCGGTCTTTGGTAGACTACGACGGGCTTATGCTACTCGATCCCGGGCAAATGTGTGAAGCTTTTCAGCGCAATTTCGCTCAGCTGTTCGGAGGCAATGGCGGGCCGGGTCGAGGGATGGACTTTAGTGTCTACCTCGACGGACTGTCGCGGCTTTCGGCCACTGAGGCGGAGTGTTGCGAAAAGCCGATAACAACCGCTGAAGTACGGGAGGCAATGACTGGCTGCACAAGAGGTAAATCGCCTGGTTTGGATGGTCTGTCCTATGAACTTTACGTACAAATGCCAGACTTGTTCGGAGGCCTCTTGGCGGACGTCTACTGCAACTGGCAACAGAACGGGAGAATTCCCAGCTCTGTGAGCCGAGGAGCGGTGGCGCTGCTGAGAAAGGATCCGAACAAGGGGGATAACATAGATAATTTTAGGCCCATAACTCTGCTAAACACAGAGTTCAAGATTTTGGCCAAGGTGCTAGCAAAGAGGTTGGCGCTTGTCGTTGGTGATCTGGTGGGAGAGGCACAGACATGCGCCATTCCCGACAGATCCATCCACGACAACCTCTACCTTATGCGATACATCGTAGAGAGGGTAGCTTGGGACCTGGCACGGGTGGGTCTTTGATCAATTTAGATCAGTCGAAAGCCTTCGATAGGGTCGACCATCGTTACCTAGCGGCAGTCCTGAGGGCGGCTGGCTTTGGGCCCGTCTTCAGAGGCTGGATCGCTGCCATGCACAGCGACATCTGCTCTGTAGTGAGAGTGAACGGTCACCTTTCGGAACCGTTCAACATCATGCGCTCGGTCCGCCAAGGATGTCCGCTCCCGTCCCTATTGTACGTATTGACTCTTGAGCCATTACTACACAAACTGGAGACGTTGAGGGGGGTTCCACGCGAACTAGGATGCCGAAGATCCGTGTCAGCATATGCGGACGATGTCCCTGTAGTGGAGTCGAACGCCAAACACATCGAGGCGATCGGCACTACACTAAGAGAATACGAAGCGGTGACAGGAGCGATGATCAACCAGGGAAAGTCAGTGGGCCTGCAGCTCGGCACCTGGAGAAGCAGATCCATGCCGTCCAACAGCGTCGTCGGGCGTTGGACGGACGGACCGGTTAAATTACTAGGGGTCTGGTTCGGTCCAGACCTCCAGACGGACAAAAACTGGGACGAGGTGACGAGCAGGGTGGCTGCTCTCACCCAGAAATGGGCCGAGAGGAAGCTCTCCCTGAAAGGTCGAGCGGAGGTGGCTGACGCATACATCGCGTCCGTCATCTACTACTGCCTGACCGTCGTATCTTGTCCTAAGCCCCGCCTGACTGCGCTGGAGCGTTTGCTCTTTCGCTTCTTGTGGAAGGGACGCGCTCCGATGGTCAGGCGGTCCTCTGCTGTCAACACCCGCTACGTGGAGGGCTGGGCATGCCGTGGCTGATGATGCGCAGACACGCGCTCAGGCTACGACATCTCCACCTCTTCCTCGACGGTGATCAGGTGTGGTCGCCGTTTGCTAGACACGTTTTTCCCCAGCTCGTCTCCTTGACGGAGCTGCAGTCCTGGGTCAAGCGAAGACCGAGAGGGAGCGCTTGGAGACTGGAATGTCTTCAGGCGCTCACAGCCCTCGACCAATCGGGCAATGTGATCGGTGGAAACTCCACCTTGGCGTTATATAGAGGATTAGTGGAGGGGAAGAGCGACGACGTACTTGGAGAAATTCTGGGCTTCGACGAAAATCAACTAGCCAATCTCTTCGGAAGGACTTTCGGGCCGGGGCCTATGGACAACTTCCAGAAATCCCTGGCCTGGCAGTGCTACCGGGGAGCTTTGCCATTTCGAGATAAACTCTACAGACATGGAGGTGCCGTCAGCCGGGCATTTCCGAGATGCGCACAGGGCGACGAAACCGTCCTGCACGCACTCGTCCAGTGTCCGAGCATTGCTGACTTGTGGGTTTATGTCGAACACCTACTGTCACGTGTAGGACGGATCCAGCTATCAGCTGAGTCCATCGTGAGGATTGCCCCGCCCTCTTCCTTTAGCCGGGAAGGGCAGGCAGTTTTTATCTGTCTGGTGGCCATGGCGAAAGAGATAGTATAGTGGACACGTTTGAAAGGGCTGAAGACGAGCACTTACCTCTTCGGTGATGCCCTGATTAACTTTTTCAAATTTCATTTGAAAAGGAAAATCAGGGTAGAGAGGGAAGTGCTCTCTTTCCAGCATTTTGTTGAAAGATGGGTGAGAGAAGCAAGTATGGCCCGAATGAATGGGCCTTCTCTGAGTATGTCACTGTGGTCTTTTAATGGGCTTTCTCCACAAATGTCCCTCGGAAGTCTCCCCCCTATTGGGGAATTTTTCTTTGTTATTTTATTACATCCTCTGTTTTTTTACACGCAGAAATGCCCATTTGTACCGTCCTCTATTGTCCTGTACTGTCCTTAATGTCTACTTTATGTAAACCCTTGTGGTTAATAAAGAAAACATTATTATTATTATTATTATTATTATTATTATTATTATTATTATTATTATTTTAAGGACGGTGGATTGGCAGTATCGGTAGAGAGTCGTACGCCATGCTTTCCAGCATAGTTACGTCCCTTTACGGACTGAGTTAAAGTCCCGCAGAGGTTAAATTTGCCTTTCATCCTTTCGGGGTCGATAAAATAAAGTACCAGTAATGTACTGTTTATTGCTGGCCTTGTGCCAAATAGAGAGAGGGGGGGAGAGAACTACATTTTAAATTTATATTTATATTTAAACGTTGAGTTCAATCTATGTCTGCAGCAACTATATGCATGAGTGACGCATGTATGCCAATTGAAGATGCACACACATATCTATTCATATATAGCTAAGAATTATGGGTGTGAATGTACAGGCTTACACATGCAGCTTTTGATTGCAGATATACATAATTTAACAGCCATAAATGCAGAAAAGTTAATCCTATATATTTATATATATATACTAAAATCTTTTAATTAATAACACAAGGAATGTATAGCAATAAATAAAAAATCACTTATGCTTTGTATGTATACATTATGTGCGGGAGTAGATATAATGTGTATTTTCTGAGTGAGTGAGTATATATATATATTTATGTACCTTTGCCTATGTATATGTGATATACGATAGATAATCTCTCTCGCAATATATATATTTTATAATGTTTAAATTCCAATTTTTTATATATTGATCACAATTTTTAAACTAAATATATAATCATAATTAAACAATGTGTAATCTCTCATATTATATATTTATATTCCATTCACGAATATTAATATTTCTAATTTTATTTATTCATTTCATCTCAATTGTTAACTCAACTTAATATAACATAACTTAAGGTTTTCGTTCTCTCCCCCCTCTCTCTATCTCTGCATATCTCTCTCTTGAGTTCTTTCTCTGTCTGATGTTTTGATATCTCCCCGTTATTTTTCCTCTGTTCTCTTTTCTCTTTGCTTTCTTCTTTTTCTTTATCTATCTTCTCTCCACGTTTTTCTCTCTCTCTCTCTCCATCTTTTTACTTACTCTTAACACTATGACTTATTAAAGTAAACAAACCACTATCCGGATGGCCTCCAAAAACAACGGTCACCTTTTTGAAAGGGTACGTCAATATCTATTTGTAAAACTGTTATATATTGTATTTTGTCTGATGAAGGCATACCATGATTTAACTTGGTATCCTTGAAATATATATAATGAAATAAATATGGTTTTATAAATAGTTTCCATTTATTAATATTGTATATCTACTCCAAATATTTGTCGAGTGCTTTATATCAGTTATAATAATATTTGCTTGTTGTATCCCAACAATTTAAATAGAACTTTTGCATATATATATATATATATATATATATATATATATACGTTTATCCCGGATTCAACCGGAGGTAGCCACAGTAAGTAAATTAGTCAATACATAGCAGAGTAAAAATACTTAATATAGAAATGCCTTCTACAGAACTTGAACTGTTTCATTCGGGAGAAATTATCAGAGGTTTCCTGATGATTTCTCCCGTATGAAACTACTCTGCTATGTATTGACTACCTTACTTACTGTGGTTACAACCCGAAAGAACCAGCGGAAAACGTATCTTTTCGCACTTACAGGCCCCTCTTAACCATCATGTGATTTCTCCCAGATGAAACAATTCAAGTCCTGTAGAAGCCATTTGTATATTAAATATATATGTACATACTCCACTGTACATCAATATATATATATATATATATATATATATATATATATATATATATATATGTGTGTGTGTGTGTGTGTGTGTGTGTGTGTGTGTGTGTGTGTGTGTGTGTGTGTGTGTGTGTATCTGTATGTCTCTTGCGTTGGATAGGAGGTCAATTATATGTACAAGCATTGAAAAATGCTCCGAAGAAACCAAGCCTAGGTTTGGATGAAACAATTGTAAATGAATAAATGATTTGAACATAGCTTTTATTCTTGTAAATTCTATATGTATACTTATATGTATATATATATATATATATATATATATATATATATATATATATATATATATATATATATACACACACAATTGAAGAGTAACCAATCTTAAAGAGAGAGATGGATATAGGCGAGGAGATAGGAGAGGAGAGATTGGTGAATTAGTTAGAGGCCAAATCGGAAAGGCATGTGCTCAATGTGCAATATGTAGTGGAAAGCAGCTAGGTGGCTGGGTTCATGCAGAAGTTAGGCGCACAGGGCTGGAAATATTCATTAGTTAAGCAAATCAAAACCACGAATTTCACAAGGAAGACATTATTAAAAGATTGTCAACACATTTTAGTTTGATATAAGGAATGTAGAGAATAATAATAATAATATTAATAATAATAATGTCCGTTTACAATTGTTTCGCTACTCCATATAATATTTCTGGATAAAATGACTATATATCATTATGGATCTGGTTCAGTTGAAAATAATTAACATAATTAAAGATAGAGCGGCTCATCGGAACTTCAAAGGAATATAAATTAAAATAAGGAAAGAATGTTACATAATGAAATGTTCCATATATTGGTATTTCACTATGGTGTCCTGGATGTATCAATTGTCTGCCATAATCAAGCAGTATTCTACTGTCGAGGCTGCATTGTGTTAGATCTGCCTATGGGTAACAAGATGGCCGCCAATGGACATTTTTACCTTACTGATTAGAGGGTGGTTTCAGGGGAACTAACTCCTCGAGAGATTAGAAATTGTGTGTAGTTTATAGTTAAGTGCTAATGTTTTTATTTTTTTAATTGAGAGACAATGTAGGGGAGGTAACTTATAATTATCTAAGTTAGTTATAGCTATTTAACTTATTAGCTACCAGTAAAAATGGGGCTAGATGACTATGTTGGGTCAAATATTCAGTTGGCGAAGGAATTAGCCCTTCGATGTTGACAGCTAATAGTTACCTCCGTTCTATCGTTAATCGGTAGAGGTCGTGATAGAGTTTTGTAATATGCTTCGGTAATACAGTGATCACAATATTTTCTTCGTCCATTGAACGGTTGGGCCCTAGCTAAGATATCCCATGTTGGTGAGTGTTCAATGTTGTTTAATTTAAGATTTTTAATGAGCCTAGCTAGAGATGTCGAACATCTGTTGTTAGGGTCTCGGAAGGAAAAAGAGGGCGCGTTATAGCGTACCTTAAAAAGGATAGAGGTAGACCCGATATAGGAGCTGGTATTCGAAGCAGTTTTAACCGTGCACCTATAGACTATGTTGGGTGTCCGGCAGTGTCCATTTAGTGGGCATGCATTAGGGTAACGGCAGTTACAGTTGCTTCTACGGTTGGTGAGAGTAGGGTAGTTTAACCTACAGATTCTCGAACAAGTTATTGAAAAGGCTAGAGCTAAGTCCTCGGATACTGAATCATTATAATGGAGTCATACCCTACTACCCCAAGTATCGCGTACTCTGTAGAGTAATGGTCTAACGAGTTTCAAACTGTTTCTATCCTGATATATATATGTTTTGAAATATATATTTGGTCGGGTTTCAATTGTAATTAAAATCGGGTGCTGCACCATAATGCGAATAGCAGTTTTTAGACACACTGGACTAATGCAAAATTTGTTAATACTTCGAATAAATCCTATCGTACAGCAGACCCATTTTATTCTTCACTCATTTATTATTAATAGTCCAGGAACTTTTTACATGGGAACTGTCTTAAATCGGCCACCCGAACACCACAACTAAGTGAATGTCTTGTTGAGTGAAACAACTCCGAACGTTCAACTATCCCCGATACAGAGTACTCAAAATCTCTACTTGGATTGCCTTAAACGATACCTCGTTAACTAATATGATTAGCTCCAACCAAGTTGAGTAAGAATTTAAACGCCAGGCATTAACATGGAAAAGCACAACATAGGCATGTCACTAAAATGTTGCCTATACCTACAAACAGGTATTATACACTCGGCATGGTGCAGCGCACCAATGATTTAACCATCGAATCCGATGGAAAGCATATCATTAAGGCAAGGGATACACAACTGATATTGACGGAAACACTACAGAGTAATGCGGATTTAAACCTTGCAAAGACCCACCAAGTAACCCCAGCTTGACGCTTTTGAACTCGACCTCATGAAGAGAATAAGTGGAATTAAGTTTTAAAAGAATGCATTGGTCACAACAAACTGCAGAACGACATCAATGCACTTTTGAAAAAAAACTAGGCAATACTGACTGAATTATAGTTAAAGCGGACAAAATATCGAACGTATATACCATGAGCCTAGACACCTACAACAGCTTTATACGCCGTGAACTACACAAAAAATACCGGCAAACCCTTGAAGGTACACTCGAGGACATCAACAACGAATCACACATAAAAAACTCCAGGAGAATATCTAAAAAATGTAGTCCACAAACCATCACCACAGCATCAAATACAAAACACAACCGCATAACAGCATCACAACCGGCTGTCCGTCGATATATGTCACAACAAAACACAAACAGACTAGCATCCAAGTCCATCTCAATCCACAAATCGAACTATAACGAGGAACCATCACGTAGGAATGTCTCCAAATGTAACTGCCACCTGCCGGATAAAGGCCCACTACAGAATAGATGCCTGGATTCCGGTATAGTATATCCGTGCACTATTAAGTCTGGCAACCATATGTGGTATTACATAGGTTCTACGACTAGTGCCTTTAAAAACGATGGTATGTGCATCGGCACTCCATAGAGGACTGGAGGCCCAGTTATAAACCGACGTTGGTCAATAAAATCTGGCAACTTAAGGACAATAATCAAGGATATAAAAGTAGCTGGTTGAAATTATCGAATACAAAAGCCTACACGAACGGGATGTCCCAATGCGGACTATGCAATATGGAGTTACTCAATATTCTACCGTATAATAAGACGCTACTAAAAGGCAAAATCGAGCGGATAATTTTTTGTAGGCACTAGTAAATTTCCGAATTACAAACCGAGTTAAACATGATTCGATCCAGCAACCTCATTATCCATGTAAACAATACAACTCCCTGGATTTATTGTGTCTGCTAAATTGGCGCCAACGAACCACTTTGACACCTCCTTACCATGGTTAACGGTTATTCACGTACGAGCGCAAGCTTTCTTTAAATCTTCAAAAGTTACACCACCAACTAATAGAAAGCAAGATTAACCGGCCCTTCCTCGGTGATTAAGTATTTTTTCTTTAAAGACACATCCCTTCAAATACCTTCCTTCACATACAGCATCAATCACCCCTCATAGCCGTAATCTTCATAAATCGTCATCTCTATCCATTGAGATTACACTTTTCAAAATACCCTCAATCCTAATTACCTATTTGTTATCATTATCTCTTTGTTTTATCGGTAGAGGGTCGGACGCCATGCTTTCCAGCATAGTTACGTCCCTTTACCATCTGAGTTCAAATCCCGCCGAGGTTGACTTTGCCTTTCATCCTTACGGGGTCGATAAAATAAAGTACCAGTAATGCACTGGTAATTGCTGGCCTTGTGCCTAAAGTAGAAACAATTATCTCTTTGTTTTATATTTTTTGTTTTATCTTTTTATTTCAACTTATCACACTTTATTACACTGTCACCTGTATCCTTTCGTTTCATCTCATCCCACTTTATTACACTGTCTTATTACACTTGTACCCTCACTTCCCATCTTTACATTAAGTATTTTTTATTATTGTTTTTTATTTTGTTACTATCTCTATTATTTTTTTACTTTTTTATCATTTTCGTTATATTATCTTTTCAAACAACTTTTTTTTCATGTTATTATTGTTACTATGTTTTCTGCCTTTATCCTAATATCATCCTCTTCACTATACTTTCCTTATTATTATTATTATTGTTATTTTTCATGTATCTATAAACACTAGCGCACTCTATCATACACACTTAATCAGAATTGTGTTAATTTGTTCTAAACTCTACTGTACAGCCGATCCGTGTTATTTTTCACTCATTTATTATATATATACATAGGAAAAGGTTCAGGTCCCCGACGGCAGAGCTCAAGCCGTTTCGACGGTTATTTCTGAAATACTTGAAATAGCCATCGAAACGGCTTCAGCTCTGCCGTCGGGGTCCTGAACATTTCCCTATTACCCACTCTAATACCCAAGGTATCGAGTTCTCTGGCGTGTTATGGTCCACCTGCTTCCTTACCACACTTCCTTCGTTCTATATATATATATATATATATATATATATATATATAATGGATCGAGAGACTCCTAGTCTTCAATAAGATATCTCCCTGGGAGAAGGTCACTCCGATATAAACCCTGCGAATGATGTAGACCAGTTTTACTTTTTGGTCAAATGCATTCGAAGTTCAGAGAGTGGGATTGGCTCCGTGCAAAGCCTTTCGTCGCTTAAAATATCTTCAAGCACAGACATCGCTTGGTAGGTGACATGTTTTTGTGTTTCATGGTATTGCTGGCGATAGGCAAGTCCCCAGCATGACTGAAAAGCCATGTCCGTGATGCACATGCTTCAGTATCAAGGGATGTCATTATTCGAAATCAAGTTGCAGCCATCATATATATATTAATAAAAGATAGGAGGCCATATTCAGTTGATTCAGGTTTATTAAACTCCGTTATACATATTTCGCTGAGGATTATCTTTTATTAATATATAATGCTCCGGCTTGCACCATTAATGCAGGTCGTCGAGCGCTTCTTTTTATTTCGTTCACAACCGTCATGTGCAGTTAACGCCATACTCTAATTATATATCTATATGTATATATATCTATATATATGTGTATATATATATATATATATATATGTGTGTGTGTATATATATATATATATATATATATAAAGAGAGAGAGATAGATAGATAGATAGAGAGAGAGAGAGAGAGAGAGAGAGAGAGAGAGAGAGAGAGAGAGAGAGAGAGAGAGAGAGAGAGAGAGAGAGAGAGAGAGAGAAATATAAACGGGTGTGTATGATTGTGTATAGAAGATTATATTAATAAGAGGAATTCCAACTTTTTCTGATTTACTCGTTTTATTTACAATCCTTTAAAATTTATAATGGTATTATAATGAAATAGTATGATAGAATATTAAATTCTAAGTGTTAATTGAACAAGTACTTTCATGCTTTCGCAATCTTCAGGTTCATATTATGTGGTGACAATCAACTTTGCAATTTTCAACTGTCAGTTGAAAATTGCAAACTTGACTGTCACCACATATTATGAACCGGAAGATTGCGAAAGCATGAATTTAATATTCTATCATACTATTTCATTATAATACCATTATAAATTTTAAAGGATTGTAAATAAAACGAGTAAATCAGACAAAGTTGGAATTCCTCTTATTAATATATCTATATATCTATCTATATATATATATATATATATATATATAGATCAAACCGCCAAAAACGAAGGAGAGGCGGTTTTCCTTTGTGTGATAGCTATGGCGAAAGAGGTTGTATGGTGGACAAGGTTGAAAGGGCTGACGTCAGACACCTTTCTCTCCGGCCAACAACTGATTCTTTTTTTCAAATACCACTTTGGAAGAAGAATCAGGATGGAGAGAGAGGTGCTGTACCCCAGCAAGTTTTATGAAAGGTGGGTGAAAGTGGCGAGAATGGCCCGAGTGAATGGGCCTTCTCTCTATATCAGCCTGTAGATTGAGGAAAAGGAGGAGGAGAGGAAAGGAGTACAAGCTCTTCGTACTCCTGGAGATGAGGGTTGCACATTTTTTTCGGGGGTATGTGTTACCCATATAAACTGTCTCCCTCTATTGGGGAAAATCGACTAACTTTTAAATTCCATCTGTGATAACATTTTACACGTTTTTATTGTATGTAAACTTCCCCCTTTGTATTTGTCCCCTTCTTTTGTGCCCCTGTGGCTAATAAAGAAATATATCTATATATATATATATATATATATTACAGGGAAAAATGCGGGCGCATGTAAGAAATATTCTTAAATTAATAAATCTAGAAAAGTAAAGGACAAGTTATTACACCTGGAAAAGTAAAGGACAAGAAAACTTCTTAAAACTTCTTAAAATATTGCAGCTATAGTATAACTTTGAATAATAAAAAATATTATATTTAAATATACATAGAAAGTGATAAATTCTAATAATACAGTTGACTCTCTAATTGATAATAATACTAATTTATGATCATTTATTTAATTTTGTGATCCTAATTTACTACATAGTGGTTGGGTCATTAAATAAATATACTTTATTTTACTTTACTAAATGGGACTGAAAAAATGAGTGACAATTATAAACATCAAATAAAACAAAATGTTGGCGTGTAAATGACACTAACAATTAATTAATAATTAATTAAGGAGCCAACTGTAATGATAAATAATAACAAATTATAATTGTTTAATAATGAAATTTAAGACCTGTCAAAGATCAAAATAACCAATCTACATTTTTAGGTAGAGTAAAATTAGACTACAATTAAAAATTAAACATTGTCTAATTCAAAAGTTCATCTAATGAATTGATGAATTCACTATAATTGATTGATTCACTATAAATGAATAATTGATGAATTGACTTTTACCTAATTTTGCCTCTTGAGATGTTGAATTTTACTATATTATAAAAAAAATCTGTAATACTCATAAAAAATGCATTTATATGATGCACTGTTTTTGATTTATTTTACTGCATTATTTTATAACTAAATTTTTAAAAATATAATTTGATTAAGAGTGAAAATGTTTAAATATCTTATAACATAAATTAATAAATTATACATATTAATTATTATTATTATTATTTATTAATAAAAAAAGGGCGGTGGATTGACAGTATCAGTAGAGGGTCGGACGCCATGCTTTCCAGCATAGTTACGTCCCTTTATGATCTGAGTTCAAATCCCGCCGAGGTTGACTTTGCCTTTCATCCTTACGGGGTCGATAATTATTTATTACTTATTGTACAAATTATTGTACAAATTATTGTACAAATTTTATTTTAAAAAGATTAATTTGTATACACCAAGAAAAAAATTAAGTATACAGTAGTCAACTCTTCCTATAAGACAGTCATTTTTCCAGTCCTTTAAAGTGATATTTTTTTAACAATTAACTTATAATTATTTATTTTTAGTTTTATAATCTAAATATTTTTTTTCAAATTTAGACTTTAGCTGCAATATTTTAAGAAGTTTTAAGAAGAAATTTTCTTGTCCTTTACTTTTCTAGGTGTAATAACTTGTCCTTTACTTTTCTAGGTTTCTTAATTTAAGAATATTTCTTTACATGCGCCCGCATTTTTCCCTGTAATCCACTTTTTTTCCAGGCAATGCAAGGATATTAAATTAATATTAAAAATATTTATCAACAAATAAGTTAAATAAATAATAATGAATAGGAAGAAGTGCAGATAGGAAAAGTAATCAGGGTGGGAATCGAACACACGACCTTCGGATTCCCGGTCCGCTACTCTACCGACTGAGCTACCTGACCACAATTCGCTATTGCACAATCTATCAGTATTTTAATGTATTAGAAATTAGAAACAAACTAAGCGTTAGTTATGTATGTAGATCCTTACACTCATTTGGTCCTCACTTATTTTTATGTAACTTTTTTCTACTGAACAAAATTTCAGTATTTTTATGTCAAAAAGTAGCTTATCTGTAGTCCTTTAAAGTGCAGGAAGCCGCATCCAATTCTATCAAAAATTGAATTAGTGACAAATCATTGAAGGTGTCTCGAGTGACCGAAATGGGACCTTAAGAATACTATACACCTACTACCGTAGGTGTATGATATATATATATATATATATATATATATATATATATATATATATTTAATACAATAACAGATAACTTTAAGCTAAACTCCGACTGGTATCCATCTCACTCAACAAACATTAGGTTATACGTTAGTATAAACCTAATTTAAGTGTTTCGGGTGCTAACTATATGTATTTTGTGGAAAGCCAGTTGTATTATTTTATATGAGATATAATTAAAGTTAAAATATATCTCTCTTTCCAAACAATTGTTTCATTATAAGTTTTCTACAAGTTGGGAGAATGTTTCCAGTTTATGTAGAAGCCTAACATATTTTCATGTAAGAATATATTTAGGTGGGCACTTATAAATCGTCAGTGGAAGCCCATTAAACTTTGATATAAGAAAAAATTCCTTACCGCAGTTAATTTTCGTGTCCGCTAAGTTGTCCCTTCACGCATCGAATGACCGCCAAATTTGAAATTCCAGCAGACTTTTGACTGAGGAAGTATCATAGCATCACGAAGCGGAAAAGGGAGACAACCACGAGTCACGAGAAAAGTAAAATAATATACACGTGGGTTAATTAGTTTTTTCAAAAACATTATCAATCATGCGTGTTAAGAACTCAATTAATATTTTTTAAATAAATGTATGCGTGTATTAATTACACACAAATATAGATATTTTCTTAGGCTAAAAACAGAGAAAGTGATACCTAAATAACAAACCACATCTCATAACTGTAATAAATACGGAAAGTTACGCTTTAAAAGGCATTTGGGAATGTAAATCTCTGGCCAAATAAAGAGCAAAATATTTAATACACGCGGGTTAATTAGTTATTTCAAAACCATTATTAATTCCGCGTGTTAAGAACTCAATTAAATAAAAAAAATAAATGTATGCATGTAAGTATTTACACACGCATATAGATATTTTCTTAGGCTAAAAACAGAGAAGTGATACCCAAAAAACAAACAATATCTCATAACAGTAATAAATACGGAAAGTCATGTTTATAAGGTACCTGGAAATAAAAGTCTCTGGCCAAATCAAGAATAATATATTTAATACAATAACAGAGATAGCTTTAAGCTAAACTCCGACTGGTAACCATCTCACTCAACAAACATTAGGTTATATATTAGTATAAACCTAATTTAAGTGTTTGAGTGCTAACTATATGTATTTTGTGGAAAACCAGTTGTATTATTTTATATGAGACATAATTAATGTTAAAATATATCTCTCTTTCCAAACAATTGTTTCATTATAAGTTTTCAACAAGTTGGGAGAATGTTTCCAGTTTATGTAGAAGCCTAACATATTTTCATGTAAGAATATATTTAGGTGGGCACTTATAAATCGTCAGTGGAAGCCCATTAAACTTTGATAAAAGAAAAAATTCCTTACCGCAGTTAATTTTCGTGTCCGCTAAGTTGTCCCTTCACGCATCGAATGACCGCCAAATTTGAAATTCCAGCACTCTTTTGACTGAGGAAGTATCATAGCGTCACGAAGCGGAAAAGGGAGACAACCACGAGTCACGAGAAAAGTAAAATAATATACACCCGGAGTAATTGATTTTCAAAAACATTATCAATCCTGCGTGTTAAGAACTCAATTAATTTTTTTTAAATAAATGTAAGCGTGTATTAATTACGAAACAAATATAGATAATTTCTTAGGCTAAAAACAGAGAAAGTGATACCTAAATAACAAACCACATCTCATAACTGTAATAAAGGTACGCTTTAAAAGGCATTTGGGAATGTAAATCTCTGGCCAAATTAAGAGTAAAATATTTAATAAACGCGGGTTAATTAGTTATTTCAAAACCATTATTAATTCCGCGTGTTAAGAACTCAATTAATTTAAAAAAATAAATGTATGCATGTAAGTATTTACACACGCATATACATATTTTCTCAGGCTAAAAACAGAGAAGTGATACCCCAAAAAACAAACAATATCTCATAACAGTAATAAATACGGAAAGTCATGTTTATAAGGTACCCGGAAATAAAAGTCTCTGGCCAAATCAAGAGTAAAATATTTAATACTATAACAGAGATAGCTTTAAGCTAAACTCCGACTGGTAACCATCTCACTCGACAAACATTAGGTTATACGTTAGTATAAACCTAATTTAAGTGTTTCGGGTGCTAACTATATGTATTTTGTGGAAAGCCAGTTTATTATTTTATATGAGACATAATTAAAGTTAAAATATATCTCTCTTTCCAAACAATTGTTTCATTATAAGTTTTCAACAAGTTGGGAGAATGTTTCCAGTTTATGTAGAAGCCTAATATATTTTCATGTAAGAATATATTTAGGTGGGCACTTATAAATCGTCAGTGGAAGCCCATTAAACTTTGATAAAAGAAAAAATTGCTTACCTCAGTTAATTTTCGTGTCCGCTAAGTTGTCCCTTCACGCATCGAATGACCGCCAAATTTGAAATTCCAGCACTCTTTTGACTGAGGAAGTATCATAGCGTCACGAAGCGGAAAAGGGAGACAACAACGAGTCACGAGAAAAGTAAAATAATATACACCCGGAGTAATTGATTTTCAAAAATATTATCAATCATGCGTGTTAAGAACTCAATTAATTTTTTTTAAATAAATGTATGCGTGTATTAATTACCCACAAATATAGATATTTTCTTAGGCTAAGAACAGAGAAAGTGATACCTAAATAACAAACCACATCTCATAACTGTAATAAATACGGAAAGTTACGCTTTAAAAGGCATTTGGGAATGTAAATCTCTGGCCAAATTAAGAGTAAAATATTTATTACACGCGGGTTAATTAGTTATTTCAAAACCATTATTAATTCCGCGTGTTAAGAACTCAATTAACTTAAAAAAATTAATGTATGCATGTAAGTATTTACACACGCATATAGATATTTTCTTAGGCTAAAAACAGAGAAGTGATACCCAAAAAAACAAACAATATCTCATAACAGTAATAAATACGGAAAGTCATGTTTATAAGGTACCTGGAAATAAAAGTCTCTGGCCAAATCAAGAGTAAAATATTTAATACAATAACAGTGATAGCTTTAAGCTAAACTCCGACTGGTAACCATCTCACTCAACAAACATTAGGTTATACGTTAGTATAAACCTAATTTAAGTGTTTGGGCTGCTAACTATATGTATTTTGTGGAAAGCCAGTTGTATTATTTTATATGAGACATAATTAAATTTAAAATATATCTCTCTTTCCAAACAATTGTTTCATTATAAGTTTTCTGCAAGTTGGGAGAATGTTTCCAGTATATGTAGAAGCCTAAAATATTTTCATGTAAGAATATATTTAGGTGGGTACTTATAAATCGTCAGTGGAAGCCCATTAAACTTTGATATAAGAACAAATTCCTTACCGCAGTTAATTTTGGTGTCCGCTAAGCTGTCCCTTCACGCATCGAATGACCGCCAAATTTGAAATTCCAGCACTCTTTTGACTGAGCAAGTATCATAGCGTCACGAAGCGGAAAAGGGAGACAACCACTAGTCACGGGAAAAGTAAAATAATATACACGTGGGTTAATTATATTTTCAAAAACATTATCAATCCAGCGAGTTAAGAACTCAATTTTTTTTAAATAAATGTATGCGTGTATTAATTACACACATATATAGATATTTTCTTAGGCTAAAAACAGAGAAAGTGATACCTAAGTAACAAACGACATCTCTTAACTGAAATAAATACGGAAAGTTACGCTTTAAATGGCATTTGGGAATGTAAATCTCTGGCCAAATTAAGAGTAAAATATTTAATAAACGCGGGTTAATTAGTTATTTCAAAACCATTATTAATTCCGCGTGTTAAGAACTCAATTAATTAAAAAAAATAAATGTATGCATGTAAGTATTTACACACGCATATAGATATTTTCTTAGGCTAAAAACAGAGAAGTGATACCCCAAAAAACAAACAATATCTCATAACAGTAATAAATACGGAAAGTCATGTTTATAAGGTACCTGGAAATAAAAGTCTCTGGCCAAATCAAGAGTAAAATATTTAATACAATAACAGAGATAGCTTTATGTTAAACTCCGACTGGTAACCATCTCACTCAACAAACATTAGGTTATACGTTAGTATAAACCTAATTTAAGTGTTTCGGGTGCTAACTATATGTATTTTGTGGAAAGCCAGTTGTATTATTTTATATGAGACATAATTAAAGTTAAAATATATCTCCCTTTCCAAACAATGTTTCATTATAAGTTTTCTACAAGTTGGGAGAATGTTTCCAGTTTATGTAGAAGCCTAACATATTTCCATGTAAGAATATATTTAGGTGGTCACTTATAAATCGTCATTGGAAGACCATTAAACTTTGATATAAGAAAAAATTCCTTACCGCAGTTAATTTTGGTGTCCGCTAAGTTGTCCCTTCACGCATCGAATGACCGCCAAATTTGAAATTCCAGCACTCTTTTGACTGAGCAAGTACCATAGCGTCACGAAGCGGAAAAGGGAGACAACCACTAGTCACGAGAAAAGTAAAATAATATACACGTGGGTTAATTATATTTTCAAAAAAATTATCAATCCTGCGAGTTAAGAACTCAATTTTTTTTAAATAAATGTATGCGTGTATTAATTACACACAATTATAGATATTTTCTTAGGCTAAAAACAGAGAAAGTGATACCTAAGTAACAAACGACATCTCATAACTGAAATAAATACGGAAAGTTACGCTTTAAATGGCATTTGGGAATGTAAATCTTTGGCCAAATTAAGAGTAAAATATTTAATACACGCGGGTTAATTAGTTGTTTCAAAACCATTATTAATTCCGCGTGTTAAGAACTCAATTAACTTGAAAAAATTAATGTATGCATGTAAGTATTTACACACGCATATAGATATTTTCTTAGGCTAAAAACAGAGAAGTGATACCCCAAAAAACAATCAATATCTCATAACAGTAATAAATACGGAAAGTCATGTTTATAAGGTAACTGGAAATAAAAGTCTCTGGCCAAATCAAGAGTAAAATATTTAATACAATAACAGAGATAGCTTTAAGCTAAACTCCGACTGGTAACCATCTCACTCAACAAACATTAGGTTATACGTTAGTATCAACCTAATTTAAGTATTTCGGGTGCTAACTATATGTATTTTGTGGAAAGCCAGTTGTATTATTTTATATGAGACATAATTAAAGTTAAAATATATCTCTCTTTCAAAACAATTGTTTCATTATAAGTTTTCTACAAGTTGGGAGAATGTTTCCAGTTTATGTAGAAGCCTAACATATTTTCATGTAAGAATATATTTACGTGGGCACTTATGAATCGTCAGTGGAAGCCCATTAAACTTTGATATGAGAAAAAATTCCGTACCGCTGTTAATTTTCGTTTCCGCTAAGTTGTCCCTTCACGCATCGAATGACCGCCAAATTTGAAATTCCAGCACTCTTTTGACTCAGGAAGTATCATAGCGTCACGAAGCGGAAAAGGGAGACAACCACGAGTCACAAGAAAAGTAAAATAGTATACACCTGGGTTAATTAGTTTTTTCAAAAACAGTATCAATCATACGTGTTAAGAACTCAATTAATTTTTTTTAAATAAATGTAAGCGTGTATTAATTACACACAAATATAGATAATTTCTTAGGCTAAAAACAGAGAAAGTGATACCTAAATAACAAACCACATCTCATAACTGTAATAAATACGGAATGTTACGCTTTAAAAGGCATTTGGGAATGTAAATCTCGGGCCAAATTAAGAGTAAAATATTTAATACACGCGGGTTAATTAGTTATTTCAAAACAATTATTAATTCCGCGTGTTAAGAACTCAATTAATTTTAAAAAATAAATGTATGCATGTAAGTATTTACACACGCATATAGATATTTTCTTAGGCTAAAAACAGAGAAGTGATACCCCAAAAAACAATCAATATCTCATAACAGTAATAAATACGGAAAGTCATGTTTATAAGGTACCTGGAAATAAAAGTCTCTGGCCAAATCAAGAGTAAAATATTTAATACAATAACAGAGATAGCTTTAAGCTAAACTCCGACTGGTAACCATCTTACTCAACAAACATTAGGTTATACGTTAGTATAAACCTAATTTAAGTGTTTCGGGTGCTAACTATATGTATTTTGTGGAAAGCCAGTTGTATTATTTTATATGAGACATAATTAAAGTTAAAATATATCTCTCTTTCCAAACAATTGTTTCATTATAAGTTTTCTACAAGTTGGGAGAATCTTTCCAGTTTATGTAGAAGCCTAACATATTTTCATGTAAGAATATATTTAGGTGGGCACTTATAAATCGTCAGTGGAAGCCCATTAAACTTTGATAAAAGAAAAAATTCCTTACCGCAGTTAATTTTCGTGTCCGCTAAGTTGTCCCTTCACGCATCGAATGACCGCGAAATTTGAAATTCCAGCACTCTTTTGGCTGAGGAAGTATCATAGCGTCACGAAGCGGAAAAGGGAGACAACCACGAGTCACAAGAAAAGTAAAATAATATACACCTGGGTTAATTAGTTTTTTCAAAAACAGTATCAATCCCGCGTGTTAAGAACTCAATTAATTTTTTTTAAATAAATGTAAGCGTGTATTAATTACACACAAATATAGATAATTTCTTAGGCTAAGAACAGAGAAAGTGATACCTAAATAACAAACCACATCTCATAACTGTAATAAATACGGAAAGTTACGCTTTAAAAGGCATTTAGGAGTGTAAATCTCTGGCCAAATTAAGAGTAAAATATTTATTACACGCGGGTTAATTAGTTATTTCAAAACCATTATTAATTCCGCGTGTTAAGAACTCAATTAACTTGAAAAAATTAATGTATGCATGTAAGTATTTACACACGCATATAGATATTTTCTTAGGCTAAAAACAGAGAAGTGATACCCCAAAAAACAATCAATATCTCATAACAGTAATAAATACGGAAAGTCATGTTTATAAGGTAACTGGAAATAAAAGTCTCTGGCCAAATCAAGAGTAAAATATTTAATACAATAACAGAGATAGCTTTAAGCTAAACTCCGACTGGTAACCATCTCACTCAACAAACATTAGGTTATACGTTAGTATCAACCTAATTTAAGTATTTCGGGTGCTAACTATATGTATTTTGTGGAAAGCCAGTTGTATTATTTTATATGAGACATAATTAAAGTTAAAATATATCTCTCTTTCAAAACAATTGTTTCATTATAAGTTTTCTACAAGTTGGGAGAATGTTTCCAGTTTATGTAGAAGCCTAACATATTTTCATGTAAGAATATATTTACGTGGGCACTTATGAATCGTCAGTGGAAGCCCATTAAACTTTGATGTAAGAAAAAATTCCGTACCGCTGTTAATTTTCGTTTCCGCTAAGTTGTCCCTTCACGCATCGAATGACCGCCAAATTTGAAATTCCAGCACTCTTTTGACTGAGGAAGTATCATAGCGTCACGAAGCGGAAAAGGGAGACAACCACGAGTCACAAGAAAAGTAAAATAGTATACACCTGGGTTAATTAGTTTTTTCAAAAACAGTATCAATCATGTGTGTTAAGAACTCAATTAATTTTTTTTAAATAAATGTAAGCGTGTATTAATTACACACAAATATAGATAATTTCTTAGGCTAAAAACAGAGAAAGTGATACCTAAATAACAAACCACATCTCATAACTGTAATAAATACGGAATGTTACGCTTTAAAAGGCATTTGGGAATGTAAATTTCGGGCCAAATTAAGAGTAAAATATTTAATACACGCGGGTTAATTAGTTATTTCAAAACCATTATTAATTCCGCGTGTTAAGAACTCAATTAATTTTAAAAAATAAATGTATGCATGTAAGTATTTACACACGCATATAGATATTTTCTTAGGCTAAAAACAGAGAAGTGATACCCCAAAAAACAATCAATATCTCATAACAGTAATAAATACGGAAAGTCATGTTTATAAGGTAACTGGAAATAAAAGTCTCTGGCCAAATCAAGAGTAAAATATTTAATACAATAACAGAGATAGCTTTAAGCTAAACTCCGACTGGTAACCATCTTACTCAACAAACATTAGGTTATACGTTAGAATAAACCTAATTTAAGTGTTTCGGGTGCTAACTATATGTATTTTGTGGAAAGCCAGTTGTATTATTTTATATGAGACATAATTAAAGTTAAAATATATCTCTCTTTCCAAACAATTGTTTCATTATAAGTTTTCTACAAGTTGGGAGAATGTTTCCAGTTTATGTAGAAGCCTAACATATTTTCATGTAAGAATATATTTAGGTGGACACTTATAAGTCGTCAGTGGATGCCGATTAAACTTTGATACAAGAAAACATTCGTTAGCGCAGTTAATTTTCGTGTCCGCTAAGTTGTCCCTTTACGCATCGAATGACCGCCAAATTTGAAATTCCAGCAGTCTTTTGACTGAGGAAGTATCATAGCGTCACGAAGCGGAAAAGAGAGACAACCACGGGTCACGAGAAAAGTAAAATAAAATACACGTGGGTTAATTAGTTTTTTCACAAACATTATCAGTCCTGCGTGTTATGAACTCAATTAACTTAAAAAAATAAATGTATGCATGTAAGTATTTACACACGCATATAGATATTTTCTTAAGCTAAAAACAGAGAAGTGATACCCCAAAAAACAAACAATATCTCATAACAGTAATAAATACGGAAAGTCGTGTTTATAAGGTACCTGGAAATAAAAGTCTCTGGCCAAATCATGAGTAAAATATTTAATACGATAACAGAGATAGCTTTAAGCTAAACTCCGACTGGTAACCATCTCACTCAACAAAAATTAGGTTATACGTTAGTATAAACCCAATTTAAGTGTTTCGGGTGCTAACTATATGTATTTTGTGGAAAGCCAGTTGTATTATTTTATATGAGACATAATTAAAGTTAAAATATATCTCTCTTTCCAAACAATTGTTTCATTATAAGTTTTCTACAAGTTGGGAGAATGTTTCCAGTTTATGTAGAAGCCTAACATATTTTCATGTAAGAATATATTTAGGTGGACACTTATAAATCGTCAGTGGAAGCCCATTAAACTTTGATATAAGAAAAAATTCCTTACCGCAGTTAATTTTCGTGTCCGCTAAGTTGACCCTTCACGCATCGAATGATCGCCAAATTTGAAATTCCAGCAGTCTTTTGACTGAGGAAGTATCATAACGTCACTAAGCGGAAAAGAGAGACAACCACGAGTCACGAGAAAAGTAAAATAATATACACGTGGGTTAATTAGTTTTTTCACAAACATTATCAATCCTGCGTGTTAAGAACTCAATTAATTTAAAAAAATAAATGTATGCATGTAAGTATTTACACACGCATATAGATATTTTCTTAGGCTAAAAACAGAGAAGTGATACCCAAAAAAAACAAACAATATCTCATAACAGTAATAAATACGGAAAGTCATGTTTATAAGGTACCTGGAAATAAAAGACTCTGGCCAAATCAAGAGTAAAATATTTAATACAATAACAGAGATAGCTTTAAGCTAAACTCCGACTGGTAACCATCTCACTCAACAAAAATTAGGTTATACGTTAGTATAAACCTAATTTAAGTGTTTCGGGTGCTAACTATATGTATTTTGTGGAAAGCCAGTTGCATTATTTTATATGAGACATAATTAAAGTTAAAATATATCTCTCTTTCCAAACAATTGTTTCTTTATAAGTTTTCTGCAAGTTGGGAGAATGTTTCCAGTTTATGTAGAAGCCTCACATATTTTCATGTAAGAATATATTTAGGTGGGCACTTATAAATCGTCAGTTGATGCCCATTAAACTTTGATACGAGAAAACATTCGTTAGCGCAGTTAATTTTCGTGTCCGCTAAGTTGTCCCTTCACGCATCGAATGACCGCCAAATTTGAAATTCCAGCAGTCTTTTGACTGAGGAAGTATCATAGCGTCACGAAGCGGAAAAGAGAGACAACCACGGGTCACGAGAATAGTAAAATAATATACACGTGGGTTAATTAGTTTTTTCACAAACATTATCAGTCCTGCGTGTTAAGAACTCAATTAACTTAAAAAAATAAATGTATGCATGTAGGTATTTACACACGCATATAGATATTTTCTTAAGCTAAAATCAGAGAAGTGATACCCAAAAAAACAAACGATATCTCATGACAGTAATAAATACGGAAAGTCATGTTTATAAGGTACCTGGAAATAAAAGTCTCTGGCCAAATCAAGAGTAAAATATTGAATACAATAACAGAGATAGCTTTAAGCTAAACTCCGACTGGTAACCATCTCACTCAACAAACATTAGGTTATACGTTAGTATAAACCTAATTTAAGTGTTTGGGGTGCTAACTATATGTATTTTGCGGAAAGCCAGTTGTATTATTTTATATGAGACATATTTAAAGTTAAAATATATCTCTCTTTCCAAACAATTGTTTCATTATAAGTTTTCTACAAGTTGGGAGAATGTTTCCAGTTTATGTAGAAGCCTAACATATTTTCATGTAAGAATATATTTAGGTGGGCACTTATAAATCGTCAGTGGAAGCCCATTAAACTTTGATATAAGAAAAAATTCCTTACCGCAGTTAATTTTCGTGTCCGCTAAATTGTCCCTTCACGCATCGAATGACCGCCAAATTTGAAATTCCAGCAGTCTTTTGACTGAGGAAGTATCATAGCGTCACGAAGCGGAAAAGAGAGACAACCACGAGTCACGAGAAAAGTAAAATAATATACACGTGGATTAATTATTTTTTTCACAAACATTATCAATCCTGCGTGTTAAGAACTCAATTAACTTAAAAAAATAAATGTATGCATGTAAGTATTTACGCACGCATATAGATATTTTCTTAGGCTAAAAACAGAGAAGTGATACCCCAAAAAAAAAAAACAATATCTCATAACAGTAATAAATACGGAAAGTCATGTTTATAAGGTACCTGGAAATAAAAGTCTCTGGCCAAATCAAGAGTAAAATATTTAATACAATAACAGAGATAGCTTTAAGCTAAACTCCGACTGGTAACCATCTCACTCAACAAACATTAGGTTATACGTTAGTATAAACCTAATTTAAGTGTTTGGGGTGCTAACTATATGTATTTTGCGGAAAGCCAGTTGTATTATTTTATATGAGACATAATCAAAGTTAAAATATATCTCTCTTTCCAAACAATTGTTTCATTATAAGTTTTCTACAAGTTGGGAGAATGTTTCCAGTTTATGTAGAAGCCTAACATATTTTCATGTAAGAATATATTTAGGTGGGCATTTATAAATCGTCAGTGGAAGCCCATTAAACTTTCATATAAGAAAAAATTCCTTACCGCAGTTAATTTTCGTGTCCGCTAAGTTGACCCTTCACGCATCGAATGACCGCCAAATTTGAAATTCCAGCAGTCTTTTGACTGAGGAAGTATCATAGCGTCACGAAGCGCAAAAGAGAGACAACCACGAGTCACGCGAAAAGTAAAATAATATACACGTGGGTTAATTAGTTTTTTCCCAAACATTATCAATCCTGCGTGTTAAGAACTCAATTAATTTAAAAAAATAAATGTATGCATGTAAGTATTTACACACGCATATAGATATTTTCTTAGGCTAAAAACAGAGAAGTGATACCCCCCCCCCCAAAAAAAAACAATATCTCATAACAGTAATAAATACGGAAAGTCATGTTTATAAGGTAACTGGAAATAAAAGTCTCTGGCCAAATCAAGAGTAAAATATTTAATACAATAACAGAGATAGCTTTAAGCTAAACTCCGACTGGTAACCATCTTACTCAACAAACATTAGGTTATACGTTAGTATAAACCTAATTTAAGTGTTTCGGGTGCTAACTATATGTATTTTGTGGAAAGCCAGTTGTATTATTTTATATGAGACATAATTAAAGTTAAAATATATCTCTCTTTCCAAACAATTGTTTCATTATAAGTTTTCTACAAGTTGGGAGAATGTTTCTAGTTTATGTAGAAGCCTAACATATTTTCATGTAAGAATATATTTAGGTGGACACTTATAAGTCGTCAGTGGATGCCCATTAAACTTTGATACAAGAAAACATTCGTTAGCGCAGTTAATTTTCGTGTCCGCTAAGTTGTCCCTTTACGCATCGAATGACCGCCAAATTTGAAATTCCAGCAGTCTTTTGACTGAGGAAGTATCATAGCGTCACGAAGCGGAAAAGAGAGACAACCACGGGTCACGAGAAAAGTAAAATAAAATACACGTGGGTTAATTAGTTTTTTCACAAACATTATCAGTCCTGCGTGTTATGAACTCAATTAACTTAAAAAAATAAATGTATGCATGTAATTATTTACACACGCATATAGATATTTTCTTAAGCTAAAAACAGAGAAGTGATACCCAAAAAAACAAACAATATCTCATAACAGTAATAAATACGCAAAGTCGTGTTTATAAGGTACCTGGAAATAAAAGTCTCTGGCCAAATCATGAGTAAAATATTTAATACGATAACAGAGATAGCTTTAAGCTAAACTCCGACTGGTAACCATCTCACTCAACAAAAATTAGGTTATACGTTAGTATAAACCCAATTTAAGTGTTTCGGGTGCTAACTATATGTATTTTGTGGAAAGCCAGTTGTATTATTTTATATGAGACATAATTAAAGTTAAAATATATCTCTCTTTCCAAACAATTGTTTCATTATAAGTTTTCTACAAGTTGGGAGAATGTTTCCAGTTTATGTAGAAGCCTAACATATTTTCATGTAAGAATATATTTAGGTGGACACTTATAAATCGTCAGTGGAAGCCCATTAAACTTTGATATAAGAAAAAATTCCTTACCGCAGTTAATTTTCGTGTCCGCTAAGTTGACCCTTCACGCATCGAATGACCGCCAAATTTGAAATACCAGCAGTCTTTTGACTGAGGAAGTATCATAACGTCACTAAGCGGAAAAGAGAGACAACCACGAGTCACGAGAAAAGTAAAATAATATACACGTGGGTTAATTAGTTTTTTCACAAACATTATCAATCCTGCGTGTTAAGAACTCAATTAATTTAAAAAAATAAATGTATGCATGTAAGTATTTACACACGCATATAGATATTTTCTTAGGCTAAAAACAGAGAAGTGATACCCAAAAAAAACAAACAATATCTCATAACAGTAATAAATACGGAAAGTCATGTTTATAAGGTACCTGGAAATAAAAGTCTCTGGCCAAATCAAGAGTAAAATATTTAATACAATAACAGAGATAGCTTTAAGCTAAACTCCGACTGGTAACCATCTCACTCAACAAAAATTAGGTTATACGTTAGTATAAACCTAATTTAAGTGTTTCGGGTGCTAACTATACGTATTTTGTGGAAATCCAGTTGTATTATTTTATATGAGACATAATTAAAGTTAAAATGTATCTCTCTTTCCAAACAATTGTTTCTTTATAAGTTTTCTGCAAGTTGGGAGAATGTTTCCAGTTTATGTAGAAGCCTAACATATTTTCATGTAAGAATATATTTAGGTGGGCACTTATAAATCGTCAGTTGATGCCCATTAAACTTTGATACGAGAAAACATTCGTTAGCGCAGTTAATTTTCGTGTCCGCTAAGTTGTCCCTTCACGCATCGAATGACCGCCAAATTTGAAATTCCAGCAGTCTTTTGACTGAGGAAGTATCATAACGTCACGAAGCGGAAAAGAGAGACAACCACGGGTCACGAGAATAGTAAAATAATATACACGTGGGTTAATTAGTTTTTTCACAAACATTATCAGGCCTGCGTGTTAAGAACTCAATTAACTTAAAAAAATAAATGTATGCATGTAAGTATTTACACACGCATATAGATATTTTCTTAAGCTAAAAACAGAGAAGTGATACCAAAAAAAACAAACGATATCTCATAACAGTAATAAATACGGAAAGTCATGTTTATAAGGTACCTGGAAATAAAAGTCTCTGGCCAAATCAAGAGTAAAATATTGAATACAATAACAGAGATAGCTTTAAGCTAAACTCCGACTGGTAACCATCTCACTCAACAAACATTAGGTTATACGTTAGTATAAACCTAATTTAAGTGTTTGGGGTGCTAACTATATGTATTTTGCGGAATGCCAGTTGTATTATTTTATATGAGACATATTTAAAGTTAAAATATATCTCTCTTTCCAAACAATTGTTTCATTATAAGTTTTCTACAAGTTGGGAGAATGTTTCCAGTTTATGTAGAAGCCTAACATATTTTCATGTAAGAATATATTTAGGTGGGCACTTATACATCGTCAGTGGAAGCCCATTAAACTTTGATATAAGAAAAAATTCCTTACCGCAGTTAAATTTCGTGTCCGCTAAATTGTCCCTTCACGCATCGAATGACCGCCAAATTTGAAATTCCAGCAGTCTTTTGACTGAGGAAGTATCATAGCGTCACGAAGCGGAAAAGAGAGACAACCACGAGTCACGAGAAAAGTAAAATAATATACACGTGGATTAATTATTTTTTTCACAAACATTATCAATCCTGCGTGTTAAGAACTCAATTAACTTAAAAAAATAAATGTATGCATGTAAGTATTTACGCACGCATATAGATATTTTCTTAGGCTAAAAACAGAGAAGTGATACCCCAAAAAAAACAAACAATATCTCATAACAGTAATAAATACGGAAAGTCATGTTTATAAGGTACCTGGAAATAAAAGTCTCTGGCCAAATCAAGAGTAAAATATTTAATACAATAACAGAGATAGCTTTAAGCTAAACTCCGACTGGTAACCATCTCACTCAACAAACATTAGGTTATACGTTAGTATAAACCTAATTTAAGTGTTTGGGGTGCTAACTATATGTATTTTGCGGAAAGCCAGTTGTATTATTTTATATGAGACATAATTAAAGTTAAAATATATCTCTCTTTCCAAACAATTGTTTCATTATAAGTTTTCTACAAGTTGGGAGAATGTTTCCAGTTTATGTAGAAGCCTAACATATTTTCATGTAAGAATATATTTAGGTGGGCATTTATAAATCGTCAGTGGAAGCCCATTAAACTTTCATATAAGAAAAAATTCCTTACCGCAGTTAATTTTCGTGTCCGCTAAGTTGACCGTTCACGCATCGAATTACCGCCAAATTTGAAATTCCAGCAGTCTTTTGACTGAGGAAGTATCATAGCGTCACGAAGCGCAAAAGAGAGACAACCACGAGTCACGCGAAAAGTAAAATAATATACACGTGGGTTAATTAGTTTTTTCCCAAACATTATCAATCCTGCGTGTTAAGAACTCAATTAATTTAAAAAAATAAATGTATGCATGTAAGTATTTACACACGCATATAGATATTTTCTTAGGCTAAAAACAGAGAAGTGATACCCCAAAAAACAAACAATATCTCATAACATTAATAAATACGGAAAGTCATGTTTATAAGGTACCTGGAAATAAAAGTCTCTGGCCAAATCAAGAGTAAAATATTTAATACAATAACAGAGATAGCTTTAAGCTAAACTCCGACTGGTAACCATCTCACTCAACAAAAATTAGGTTATACGTTAGTATAAACCTAATTTAAGTGTTTGGGGTGCTAACTATATGTATTTTGTGGAAAGCCAGTTGTATTATTTTATATGAGACATAATTAAAGTTAAAATATATCTCTCTTTCCAAACAATTGTTTCATTATAAGTTTTCTGCAAGTTGGGAGAATGTTTCCAGTTTATGTAGAAGCCTAACATATTTTCATGTAAGAATATATTTAGGTGGGCACTTATAAATCGTCAGTGGATGCCCATTAAACTTTGATACAAGAAAACATTCGTTAGCGCAGTTAATTTTCGTGTCCGCTAAGTTGTCCCTTCACGCATCGAATGACCGCCAAATTTGAAATTCCAGCAGTCTTTTGACTGAGGAAGTATCATAGCGTCACGAAGCGGAAAAGAGAGACAACCACGAGTCACGAGAAAAGTAAAATAAAATACACGTGGGTTAATTAGTTTTTTCACAAACATTATCAATCCTGCGTGTTAAGAACTCAATTAATTAAAAAAAAAAATCTATGCATGTAAGTATTTACACACGCATATAGATATTTTCTTAGGCTAAAAACAGAGAAGTGATACCAAAACAAACAAACAATATCTCATAACATTAATAAATAGCGAAAGTCATGTTTATAAGGTACCTTGAAATAAAAGTCTCTGGCCAAATCAAAAGTAAAATATTTAATACAATAACAGAGATTGCTTTAAGCTAAACTCCGACTGGTAACCATCTCACTCAACAAACATTACTTTATACGTTAGTATAAACCTAATTTAAGTGTTTGGGTTGCTAACTATATGTATTTTGTGGAAAGCCAGTTGTATTATTTTATATGAGACATAATTAAAGTTAAAATATATCTCTCTTTCCAAACAATTGTTTCATTATAAGTTTTCAGCAAGTTGGGTGAATGTTTCCAGTTTATGTAGAAGCCTAACATATTTTCATGTAAGAATATATTTAGGTGGGCACTTATAAATCGTCAGTGGAAGCCTATTAAACTTCGATATGAGAAAACATTCCTTACCGCAGTTAATTTTCGTGTCCGCTAAGTTGTCCCTTCACGCATCGAATGACCGCCAAATTTGAAATTCCAGCAGTCTTTTGACTGAGAAAGTATCATAGCGTCACTAAGCGGAAAAGAGAGACAACCACGAGTCACGAGAAAAGTAAAATAATATACACGTGGGTTAATTAGTTTTTTCACAAACATTATCAATCCTTCGTGTTAAGAAATCAATTAATTTAAAAAAATAAATGTATGCATGTAAGTATTTACACACGCATATAGATATTTTCTTAGGCTAAAAACAGAGAAGTGATACCCCAAAAAACAAACAATATCTCATAACATTAATAAATACGGAAAGTCATGTTTATAAGGTACCTGGAAATAAAAGTCTCTGGCCAAATCAAGAGTAAAATATTTAATACAATAACAGAGATAGCTTTAAGCTAAACCCCGACTGGTAACCATCTCACTCAACAAAAATTAGGTTATACGTTAGTATAAACCTAATTTAAGTGTTTGGGGTGCTAACTATATGTATTTTGTGGAAAGCCAGTTGTAATATTTTATATGAGACATAATTAAAGTTAAAATATATCTCTCTTTCCAAACAATTGTTTCATTATAAGTTTTCTGCAAGTTGGGAGAATGTTTCCAGTTTATGTAGAAGCCTAACATATTTTCATGTAAGAATATATTTAGGTGGGCACTTATAAATCGTCAGTGGATGCCCATTAAACTTTGATACAAGAAAACATTCGTTAGCTCAGTTAATTTTCGTGTCCGCTAAGTTGTCCCTTCACGCATCGAATGACCGCCAAATTTGAAATTCCAGCAGTCTTTTGACTGAGGAAGTATCATAGCGTCACTAAGCGGAAAAGAGAGACAACCACGAGTCACGAGAAAAGTAAAATAATATACACGTGGGTTAATAATTTTTTTCACAAACATTATCAATCCTTCGTGTTAAGAAATCAATTAATTTAAAAAAATAAATGTATGCATGTAAGTATTTACACACGCATATAGATATTTTCTTAGGCTAAAAACAGAGAAGTGATACCCCAAAAAACAAACAATATCTCATAACATTAATAAATACGGAAAGTCATGTTTATAAGGTACCTGGAAATAAAAGTCTCTGGCCAAATCAAGAGTAAAATATTTAATACAATAACAGAGATAGCTTTAAGCTAAACTCCGACTGGTAACCATCTCACTCAACAAAAATTAGGTTATACGTTAGTATAAACCTAATTTAAGTGTTTCGGGTGCTAACTATATGTATTTTGTGGAAAGCCAGTTGTATTATTTTATATGAGACATAATTAAAGTTAAAATATATCTCTCTTTCCAAACAATTGTTTCATTATAAGTTTTCTGCAAGTTGGGAGAATGTTTCCAGTTTATGTAGAAGCCTAACATATTTTCATGTAAGAATATATTTAGGTGGGCACTTATAAATCGTCAGTGGATGCCCATTAAACTTTGATACAAGAAAACATTCGTTAGCGCAGTTAATTTTCGTGTCCGCTAAGTTGTCCCTTCACGCATCGAATGACCGCCAAATTTGAAATTCCAGCAGTCTTTTGACTGAGGAAGTATCATAGCGTCACTAAGCGGAAAAGAGAGACAACCACGAGTCACGAGAAAAGTAAAATAATATACACGTGGGTTAATTAGTTTTTTCACAAACATTATCAATCCTTCGTGTTAAGAAATCAATTAATTTAAAAAAATAAATGTATGCATGTAAGTATTTACACACGCATATAGATATTTTCTTAGGCTAAAAACAGAGAAGTGATACCCAAAAAAACAAACAATATCTCATAACAGTAATAAATACGGAAAGTCATGTTTATAAGGTACCTGGAAATAAAAGTCTCTGGCCAAATCAAGAGTAAAATATTTAATACAATAACAGAGCTAGCTTTAAGCTAAACTCCGACTGGTAACCATCTCACTCAACAAAAATTAGGTTATACGTTAGTATAAACCTAATTTAAGTGTTTCGGGTGCTAACTATATGTATTTTGTGTAAATGCAGTTGTATTATTTTAAATGAGACATAATTAAAGTTAAAATATATCTCTCTTTCCAAACAATTGTTTCATTATAAGTTTTCTACAAGTTGGGAGAATGTTTCCAGTTTATGTAGAAGCCTAACATATTTTCATCTAAGAATATATTTAGGTGGGCACTTATAAATCGTCAGTGGAAGCCCATTAAACTTTGATATAAGAAAAAATTCCTTAGCGCAGTTAATTTTCGTGTCCGCTAAGTTGTCCCTTCACGCATCGAATGACCGCCAAATTTGAAATTCCAGCAGTCTTTTGACTGAGGAAGTATCATAGCGTCACGAAGCGGAAAAGAGAGACAACCACGAGTCACGAGAAAAGTAAAATAATATACACGTGGGTTAATTAGTTTTTTCACAAACATTATCAATCCTGCGTGTTAAGAACTCAATTAATTAAAAAAAATAAATGTATGCATGTAAGTATTTACACACGCATATAGATATTTTCTTAGGCTAAAAACAGAGAAGTGATACCCAAAAAAACAAACAATATCTCATAACATTAATAAATACCGAATGTCATGTTTATAAGGTACCTTGAAATAAAAGTCTCTGGCCAAATCAAAAGTAAAATATTTAATACAATAACAGAGATTGCTTTAAGCTAAACTCCGACTGGTAACCATCTCACTCAACAAACATTACTTTATACGTTAGTATAAACCTAATTTAAGTGTTTGGGGTGCTAACTATATGTATTTTGTGGAAAGCCAGTTGTATTATTTTATATGAGACATAATTAAAGTTAAAATATATCTCTCTTTCCAAACAATTGTTTCATTATAAGTTTTCTGCAAGTTGGGAGAATGTTTCCAGTTTATGTAGAAGCCTAACATATTTTCATGTAAGAATATATTTAGGTGGGCACTTATAAATCGTCAGTGGATGCCCATTAAACTTTGATACAAGAAAACATTCGTTAGCGCAGTTAATTTTCGTGTCCGCTAAGTTGTCCATTCACGCATCGAATGACCGCCAAATTTGAAATTCCAGCAGTCTTTTGACTGAGGAAGTATCATAGCGTCACGAAGCGGAAAAGAGAGACAACCACGAGTCACGAGAAAAGTAAAATAATATACACGCGGGTTAATTAGTTTTTTCACAAACATTATCAATCCTGCGTGTTAAGAACTCAATTAATTAAAAAAAATAAATGAATGCAAGTAAGTATTTACACACGCATATAGATATTTTCTTAGGCTAAAAACAGAGAAGTGATACCCCCCAAAAAAAACAATATCTCATAACAGTAATAAATACGGAAAGTCATGTTTATAAGGTACCTGGAAATAAAAGTCTCTGGCCAAATCAAGAGTAAAATATTTAATACAATAACAGAGATTGCTTTAAGCTAAACTCCGACTGGTAACCATCTCACTCAACAAAAATTAGGTTTTACGCTAGTATAAAGCTAATTTAAGTGTTTCGGGTGCTAACTATATGTATTTTGCGGAAAGCCAGTTGTATTATTTTATATGAGACATAATTAAAGTTAAAATATATCTCTCTTTCCAAACAATTGTTTCATTATAAGTTTTCTGCAAGTTGGGAGATTGTTTCCAGTTTATGTAGAAGCCTAACATATTTTCATGTAAGAATATATTTAGGTGGGCACTTATAAATCGTCAGTGGATGCCCATTAAACTTTGATACAAGTAAAAATTCCTTAGCGCAGTTAATTTTCGTGTCCGCTAAGTTGTCCCTTCACGCATCGAATGACCGCCAAATTTGAAATTCCAGCAGTCTTTTGACTGAGGAAGTATCATAGCGTCACGAAGCGGAAAAGAGAGACAACCACGAGTCACGAGAAAAGTAAAATAATATACACGTGGGTTAATTAGTTTTTTCACAAACATTATCAATCCTGCGTGTTAAGAACTCAATTAATTTTAAAAAATAAATGTATGCATGTAAGTATTTACACACGCATATAGATATTTTCTTAGGCTAAAAACAGAGAAGTGATACCCAAAAAAACAAACAATATCTCATAACAGTAATAAATACGGAAAGTCATGTTTATAAGGTACCTGGAAATAAAAGTCTCTGGCCAAATCAAGAGTAAAATATTTAATACAATAACAGAGCTAGCTTTAAGCTAAACTCCGACTGGTAACCATCTCACTCAACAAAAATTAGGTTATACGTTAGTATAAACCTAATTTAAGTGTTTCGGGTGCTAACTATATGTATTTTGTGGAAATCCAGTTGTATTATTTTATATGAGACATAATTAAAGTTAAAATATATCTCTCTTTCCAAACAATTGTTTCATTATAAGTGTTCTACAAGTTGGGAGAATGTTTCCAGTTTATGTAGAAGCCTAACATATTTTCATGTAAGAATATATTTAGGTGGGCACTTATAAATCGTCAGTGGAAGCCCATTAAACTTTGCTATAAGAAAAAATTCCTTAGCGCAGTTAATTTTCATTTCCGCTAAGTTGTCCCTTCACGCATCGAATGACCGCCAAATTTGAAATTCCAGCAGTCTTTTGACTGAGGAAGTATCATAGCGTCACGAAGCGGAAAAGAGAGACAACCACGAGTCACGAGAAAAGTAAAATAATATACACGTGGGTTAATTAGTTTTTTCACAAACATTATCAATCCTGCGTGTTAAGAACTCAATTAATTTAAAAAAATAAATGTATGCATGTAAGTATTTACACACGCATATAGATATTATCTTAGGCTAAAAACAGAGAAGTGATACCCAAAAAAAACAAACAATATCTCATAACAGTAATAAATACGGAAAGTCATGTTTATAAGGTACCTTGAAATAAAAGTCACTGGTCAAATCAAAAGTAAAATATTTAATACAATAACAGAGATAGCTTTAAGCTAAACTCCGACTGGTAACCATCTCACTCAACAAACATTAGGTTATACGTTAGTATAAACCTAATTTAAGTGTTTGGGGTGCTAACTATATGCATTTTGTGGAACGCCAGTTGTATTATTTTATATGAGACATAATTAAAGTTAAAATATATCTCTCTTTCCAAACAATTGTTTCATTATAAGTTCTCTACAAGTTGGGAGAATGTTTCCAGTTTATGTAGAAGCCTAACATATTTTCATCTAAGAATATATTTAGGTGGGCACTTATAAATCGTCAGTGGAAGCCCATTAAACTTTGATATAAGAAAAAATTCCTTAGCGCAGTTAATTTTCGTGTCCGCTAAGTTGTCCCTTCACGCATCGAATGACCGCCAAATTTGAAATTCCAGCAGTCTTTTGACTGAGGAAGTATCATAGCGTCACGAAGCGCAAAAGAGAGACAACCACGAGTCACGCGAAAAGTAAAATAATATACACGTGGGTTAATTAGTTTTTTCCCAAACATTATCAATCCTGCGTGTTAAGAACTCAATTAATTTAAAAAAATAAATGTATGCATGTAAGTATTTACACACGCATATAGATATTTTCTTAGGCTAAAAACAGAGAAGTGATACCCCAAAAAACAAACAATATCTCATAACATTAATAAATACGGAAAGTCATGTTTATAAGGTACCTGGAAATAAAAGTCTCTGGCCAAATCAAGAGTAAAATATTTAATACAATAACAGAGATAGCTTTAAGCTAAACTCCGACTGGTAACCATCTCACTCAACAAAAATTAGGTTATACGTTAGTATAAACCTAATTTAAGTGTTTGGGGTGCTAACTATATGTATTTTGTGGAAAGCCAGTTGTATTATTTTATATGAGACATAATTAAAGTTAAAATATATCTCTCTTTCCAAACAATTGTTTCATTATAAGTTTTCTGCAAGTTGGGAGAATGTTTCCAGTTTATGTAGAAGCCTAACATATTTTCATGTAAGAATATATTTAGGTGGGCACTTATAAATCGTCAGTGGATGCCCATTAAACTTTGATACAAGAAAACATTCGTTAGCGCAGTTAATTTTCGTGTCCGCTAAGTTGTCCCTTCACGCATCGAATGACCGCCAAATTTGAAATTCCAGCAGTCTTTTGACTGAGGAAGTATCATAGCGTCACTAAGCGGAAAAGAGAGACAACCACGAGTCACGAGAAAAGTAAAATAATATACACGTGGGTTAATAATTTTTTTCACAAACATTATCAATCCTTCGTGTTAAGAAATCAATTAATTTAAAAAAATAAATGTATGCATGTAAGTATTTACACACGCATATAGATATTTTCTTAGGCTAAAAACAGAGAAGTGATACCCCAAAAAACAAACAATATCTCATAACATTAATAAATACGGAAAGTCATGTTTATAAGGTACCTGGAAATAAAAGTCTCTGGCCAAATCAAGAGTAAAATATTTAATACAATAACAGAGATAGCTTTAAGCTAAACTCCGACTGGTAACCATCTCACTCAACAAAAATTAGGTTATACGTTAGTATAAACCTAATTTAAGTGTTTGGGGTGCTAACTATATGTATTTTGTGGAAAGCCAGTTGTATTATTTTATATGAGACATAATTAAAGTTAAAATATATCTCTCTTTCCAAACAATTGTTTCATTATAAGTTTTCTGCAAGTTGGGAGAATGTTTCCAGTTTATGTAGAAGCCTAACATATTTTCATGTAAGAATATATTTAGGTGGGCACTTATAAATCGTCAGTGGATGCCCATTAAACTTTGATACAAGAAAACATTCGTTAGCGCAGTTTATTTTCGTGTCCGCTAAGTTGTCCCTTCACGCATCGAATGACCGCCAAATTTGAAATTCCAGCAGTCTTTTGACTGAGGAAGTATCATAGCGTCACTAAGCGGAAAAGAGAGACAACCACGAGTCACGAGAAAAGTAAAATAATATACACGTGGGTTAATTAGTTTTTTCACAAACATTATCAATCCTTCGTGTTAAGAAATCAATTAATTTAAAAAAATAAATGTATGCATGTAAGTATTTACACACGCATATAGATATTTTCTTAGGCTAAAAACAGAGAAGTGATACCCAAAAAAACAAACAATATCTCATAACAGTAATAAATACGGAAAGTCATGTTTATAAGGTACCTGGAAATAAAAGTCTCTGGCCAAATCAAGAGTAAAATATTTAATACAATAACAGAGCTAGCTTTAAGCTAAACTCCGACTGGTAACCATCTCACTCAACAAAAATTAGGTTATACGTTAGTATAAACCTAATTTAAGTGTTTCGGGTGCTAACTATATGTATTTTGTGTAAATGCAGTTGTATTATTTTAAATGAGACATAATTAAAGTTAAAATATATCTCTCTTTCCAAACAATTGTTTCATTATAAGTTTTCTACAAGTTGGGAGAATGTTTCCAGTTTATGTAGAAGCCTAACATATTTTCATCTAAGAATATATTTAGGTGGGCACTTATAAATCGTCAGTGGAAGCCCATTAAACTTTGATATAAGAAAAAATTCCTTAGCGCAGTTAATTTTCGTGTCCGCTAAGTTGTCCCTTCACGCATCGAATGACCGCCAAATTTGAAATTCCAGCAGTCTTTTGACTGAGGAAGTATCATAGCGTCACGAAGCGGAAAAGAGAGACAACCACGAGTCACGAGAAAAGTAAAATAATATACACGTGGGTTAATTAGTTTTTTCACAAACATTATCAATCCTGCGTGTTAAGAACTCAATTAATTAAAAAAAATAAATGTATGCATGTAAGTATTTACACACGCATATAGATATTTTCTTAGGCTAAAAACAGAGAAGTGATACCCAAAAAAACAAACAATATCTCATAACATTAATAAATACCGAATGTCATGTTTATAAGGTACCTTGAAATAAAAGTCTCTGGCCAAATCAAAAGTAAAATATTTAATACAATAACAGAGATTGCTTTAAGCTAAACTCCGACTGGTAACCATCTCACTCAACAAACATTACTTTATACGTTAGTATAAACCTAATTTAAGTGTTTGGGGTGCTAACTATATGTATTTTGTGGAAAGCCAGTTGTATTATTTTATATGAGACATAATTAAAGTTAAAATATATCTCTCTTTCCAAACAATTGTTTCATTATAAGTTTTCTGCAAGTTGGGAGAATGTTTCCAGTTTATGTAGAAGCCTAACATATTTTCATGTAAGAATATATTTAGGTGGGCACTTATAAATCGTCAGTGGATGCCCATTAAACTTTGATACAAGAAAACATTCGTTAGCGCAGTTAATTTTCGTGTCCGCTAAGTTGTCCATTCACGCATCGAATGACCGCCAAATTTGAAATTCCAGCAGTCTTTTGACTGAGGAAGTATCATAGCGTCACGAAGCGGAAAAGAGAGACAACCACGAGTCACGAGAAAAGTAAAATAATATACACGTGGGTTAATTAGTTTTTTCACAAACATTATCAATCCTGCGTGTTAAGAACTCAATTAATTAAAAAAAATAAATGAATGCAAGTAAGTATTTACACACGCATATAGATATTTTCTTAGGCTAAAAACAGAGAAGTGATACCCCCCAAAAAAAACAATATCTCATAACAGTAATAAATACGGAAAGTCATGTTTATAAGGTACCTGGAAATAAAAGTCTCTGGCCAAATCAAGAGTAAAATATTTAATACAATAACAGAGATTGCTTTAAGCTAAACTCCGACTGGTAACCATCTCACTCAACAAAAATTAGGTTTTACGCTAGTATAAAGCTAATTTAAGTGTTTCGGGTGCTAACTATATGTATTTTGCGGAAAGCCAGTTGTATTATTTTATATGAGACATAATTAAAGTTAAAATATATCTCTCTTTCCAAACAATTGTTTCAGTATAAGTTTTCTGCAAGTTGGGAGATTGTTTCCAGTTTATGTAGAAGCCTAACATATTTTCATGTAAGAATATATTTAGGTGGGCACTTATAAATCGTCAGTGGATGCCCATTAAACTTTGATACAAGTAAAAATTCCTTAGCGCAGTTAATTTTCGTGTCCGCTAAGTTGTCCCTTCACGCATCGAATGACCGCCAAATTTGAAATTCCAGCAGTCTTTTGACTGAGGAAGTATCATAGCGTCACGAAGCGGAAAAGAGAGACAACCACGAGTCACGAGAAAAGTAAAATAATATACACGTGGGTTAATTAGTTTTTTCACAAACATTATCAATCCTGCGTGTTAAGAACTCAATTAATTTTAAAAAATAAATGTATGCATGTAAGTATTTACACACGCATATAGATATTTTCTTAGGCTAAAAACAGAGAAGTGATACCCAAAAAAACAAACAATATCTCATAACAGTAATAAATACGGAAAGTCATGTTTATAAGGTACCTGGAAATAAAAGTCTCTGGCCAAATCAAGAGTAAAATATTTAATACAATAACAGAGCTAGCTTTAAGCTAAACTCCGACTGGTAACCATCTCACTCAACAAAAATTAGGTTATACGTTAGTATAAACCTAATTTAAGTGTTTCGGGTGCTAACTATATGTATTTTGTGGAAATCCAGTTGTATTATTTTATATGAGACATAATTAAAGTTAAAATATATCTCTCTTTCCAAACAATTGTTTCATTATAAGTGTTCTACAAGTTGGGAGAATGTTTCCAGTTTATGTAGAAGCCTAACATATTTTCATGTAAGAATATATTTAGGTGGGCACTTATAAATCGTCAGTGGAAGCCCATTAAACTTTGCTATAAGAAAAAATTCCTTAGCGCAGTTAATTTTCATTTCCGCTAAGTTGTCCCTTCACGCATCGAATGACCGCCAAATTTGAAATTCCAGCAGTCTTTTGACTGAGGAAGTATCATAGCGTCACGAAGCGGAAAAGAGAGACAACCACGAGTCACGAGAAAAGTAAAATAATATACACGTGGGTTAATTAGTTTTTTCACAAACATTATCAATCCTGCGTGTTAAGAACTCAATTAATTTTAAAAAATAAATGTATGCATGTAAGTATTTACACACGCATATAGATATTATCTTAGGCTAAAAACAGAGAAGTGATACCCAAAAAAAACAAACAATATCTCATAACAGTAATAAATACGGAAAGTCATGTTTATAAGGTACCTTGAAATAAAAGTCACTGGTCAAATCAAAAGTAAAATATTTAATACAATAACAGAGATAGCTTTAAGCTAAACTCCGACTGGTAACCATCTCACTCAACAAACATTAGGTTATACGTTAGTATAAACCTAATTTAAGTGTTTGGGGTGCTAACTATATGCATTTTGTGGAACGCCAGTTGTATTATTTTATATGAGACATAATTAAAGTTAAAATATATCTCTCTTTCCAAACAATTGTTTCATTATAAGTTCTCTACAAGTTGGGAGAATGTTTCCAGTTTATGTAGAAGCCTAACATATTTTCATCTAAGAATATATTTAGGTGGGCACTTATAAATCGTCAGTGGAAGCCCATTAAACTTTGATATAAGAAAAAATTCCTTAGCGCAGTTAATTTTCGTGTCCGCTAAGTTGTCCCTTCACGCATCGAATGACCGCCAAATTTGAAATTCCAGCAGTCTTTTGACTGAGGAAGTATCATAGCGTCACGAAGCGCAAAAGAGAGACAACCACGAGTCACGAGAAAAGTAAAATAATATACACGTGGGTTAATTAGTTTTTTCACAAACATTATCAATCCTGCGTGTTAAGAACTCAATTAATTAAAAAAAATAAATGTATGCAAGTAAGTATTTACACACGCATATAGATATTTTCTTAGGCTAAAAACAGAGAAGTGGTACCCCCAAAAAAAACAATATCTCATAACAGTAATAAATACGGAAAGTCATGTTTATAAGGTACCTGGAAATAAAAGTCTCTGGCCAAATCAAGAGTAAAATATTTAATACAATAACAGAGATAGCTTTAAGCTAAACTCCGACTGGTAACCATCTCACTCAACAAAAATTAGGTTATACGTTAGTATAAACCTAATTTAAGTGTTTCGGGTGCTAACTATATGTATTTTGTGGAAATCCAGTTGTATTATTTTATATGAGACATAATTAAAGTTAAAATATATCTCTCTTTCCAAACAATTGTTTCATTATAAGTTTTCTGCAAGTTGGGAGAATGTTTCCAGTTTATGTAGAAGCCTAACATATTTTCATGTAAGAATATATTTAGGTGGGCACTTATAAATCGTCAGTGGATGCCCATTAAACTTTGATACAAGAAAACATTCGTTAGCGCAGTTAATTTTCGTGTCCGCTAAGTTGTCCATTCACGCATCGAATGACCGCCAAATTTGAAATTCCAGCAGTCTTTTGACTGAGGAAGTATCATAGCGTCACGAAGCGGAAAAGAGAGACAACCACGAGTCACGAGAAAAGTAAAATAATATACACGTGGGTTAATTAGTTTTTTCACAAACATTATCAATCCTGCGTGTTAAGAACTCAATTAATTAAAAAAAATAAATGAATGCAAGTAAGTATTTACACACGCATATAGATATTTTCTTAGGCTAAAAACAGAGAAGTGATACCCCCCAAAAAAAACAATATCTCATAACAGTAATAAATACGGAAAGTCATGTTTATAAGGTACCTGGAAATAAAAGTCTCTGGCCAAATCAAGAGTAAAATATTTAATACAATAACAGAGATTGCTTTAAGCTAAACTCCGACTGGTAACCATCTCACTCAACAAAAATTAGGTTTTACGCTAGTATAAAGCTAATTTAAGTGTTTCGGGTGCTAACTATATGTATTTTGCGGAAAGCCAGTTGTATTATTTTATATGAGACATAATTAAAGTTAAAATATATCTCTCTTTCCAAACAATTGTTTCAGTATAAGTTTTCTGCAAGTTGGGAGATTGTTTCCAGTTTATGTAGAAGCCTAACATATTTTCATGTAAGAATATATTTAGGTGGGCACTTATAAATCGTCAGTGGATGCCCATTAAACTTTGATACAAGTAAAAATTCCTTAGCGCAGTTAATTTTCGTGTCCGCTAAGTTGTCCCTTCACGCATCGAATGACCGCCAAATTTGAAATTCCAGCAGTCTTTTGACTGAGGAAGTATCATAGCGTCACGAAGCGGAAAAGAGAGACAACCACGAGTCACGAGAAAAGTAAAATAATATACACGTGGGTTAATTAGTTTTTTCACAAACATTATCAATCCTGCGTGTTAAGAACTCAATTAATTTTAAAAAATAAATGTATGCATGTAAGTATTTACACACGCATATAGATATTTTCTTAGGCTAAAAACAGAGAAGTGATACCCAAAAAAACAAACAATATCTCATAACAGTAATAAATACGGAAAGTCATGTTTATAAGGTACCTGGAAATAAAAGTCTCTGGCCAAATCAAGAGTAAAATATTTAATACAATAACAGAGCTAGCTTTAAGCTAAACTCCGACTGGTAACCATCTCACTCAACAAAAATTAGGTTATACGTTAGTATAAACCTAATTTAAGTGTTTCGGGTGCTAACTATATGTATTTTGTGGAAATCCAGTTGTATTATTTTATATGAGACATAATTAAAGTTAAAATATATCTCTCTTTCCAAACAATTGTTTCATTATAAGTGTTCTACAAGTTGGGAGAATGTTTCCAGTTTATGTAGAAGCCTAACATATTTTCATGTAAGAATATATTTAGGTGGGCACTTATAAATCGTCAGTGGAAGCCCATTAAACTTTGCTATAAGAAAAAATTCCTTAGCGCAGTTAATTTTCATTTCCGCTAAGTTGTCCCTTCACGCATCGAATGACCGCCAAATTTGAAATTCCAGCAGTCTTTTGACTGAGGAAGTATCATAGCGTCACGAAGCGGAAAAGAGAGACAACCACGAGTCACGAGAAAAGTAAAATAATATACACGTGGGTTAATTAGTTTTTTCACAAACATTATCAATCCTGCGTGTTAAGAACTCAATTAATTTTAAAAAATAAATGTATGCATGTAAGTATTTACACACGCATATAGATATTATCTTAGGCTAAAAACAGAGAAGTGATACCCAAAAAAAACAAACAATATCTCATAACAGTAATAAATACGGAAAGTCATGTTTATAAGGTACCTTGAAATAAAAGTCACTGGTCAAATCAAAAGTAAAATATTTAATACAATAACAGAGATAGCTTTAAGCTAAACTCCGACTGGTAACCATCTCACTCAACAAACATTAGGTTATACGTTAGTATAAACCTAATTTAAGTGTTTGGGGTGCTAACTATATGCATTTTGTGGAACGCCAGTTGTATTATTTTATATGAGACATAATTAAAGTTAAAATATATCTCTCTTTCCAAACAATTGTTTCATTATAAGTTCTCTACAAGTTGGGAGAATGTTTCCAGTTTATGTAGAAGCCTAACATATTTTCATCTAAGAATATATTTAGGTGGGCACTTATAAATCGTCAGTGGAAGCCCATTAAACTTTGATATAAGAAAAAATTCCTTAGCGCAGTTAATTTTCGTGTCCGCTAAGTTGTCCCTTCACGCATCGAATGACCGCCAAATTTGAAATTCCAGCAGTCTTTTGACTGAGGAAGTATCATAGCGTCACGAAGCGCAAAAGAGAGACAACCACGAGTCACGAGAAAAGTAAAATAATATACACGTGGGTTAATTAGTTTTTTCACAAACATTATCAATCCTGCGTGTTAAGAACTCAATTAATTAAAAAAAATAAATGTATGCAAGTAAGTATTTACACACGCATATAGATATTTTCTTAGGCTAAAAACAGAGAAGTGGTACCCCCAAAAAAAACAATATCTCATAACAGTAATAAATACGGAAAGTCATGTTTATAAGGTACCTGGAAATAAAAGTCTCTGGCCAAATCAAGAGTAAAATATTTAATACAATAACAGAGATAGCTTTAAGCTAAACTCCGACTGGTAACCATCTCACTCAACAAAAATTAGGTTATACGTTAGTATAAACCTAATTTAAGTGTTTCGGGTGCTAACTATATGTATTTTGTGGAAATCCAGTTGTATTATTTTATATGAGACATAATTAAAGTTAAAATATATCTCTCTTTCCAAACAATTGTTTCATTATAAGTTTTCTACAAGTTGGGAGAATGTTTCCAGTTTATGTAGAAGCCTAACATATTTTCATGTAAGAATATATTTAGGTGGGCACTTATAAATCGTCAGTGGAAGCCCATTAAACTTTGATATAAGAAAAAATTCCTTAGCGCAGTTAATTTTCGTGTCCGCTAAGTTGTCCCTTCACGCATCGAATGACCGCCAAATTTGAAATTCCAGCAGTCTTTTGACTGAGGAAGTATCATAGCGTCACGAAGCGGAAAAGAGAGACAACCACGAGTCACGAGAAAAGTAAAATAATATACACGTGGGTTAATTAGTTTTTTCACAAACATTATCAATCCTGCGTGTTAAGAACTCAATTAATTTTAAAAAATAAATGTATGCATGTAAGTATTTACACACGCATATAGATATTTTCTTAGGCTAAAAACAGAGAAGTGATACCCAAAAAAACAAACAATATCTCATAACATTAATAAATACCGAATGTCATGTTTATAAGGTACCTTGAAATAAAAGTCTCTGGCCAAATCAAAAGTAAAATATTTAATACAATAACAGAGATTGCTTTAAGCTAAACTCCGACTGGTAACCATCTCACTCAACAAACATTACTTTATACGTTAGTATAAACCTAATTTAAGTGTTTGGGGTGCTAACTATATGTATTTTGTGGAAAGCCAGTTGTATTATTTTATATGAGACATAATTAAAGTTAAAATATATCTCTCTTTCCAAACAATTGTTTCATTATAAGTTTTCTGCAAGTTGGGAGAATGTTTCCAGTTTATGTAGAAGCCTAACATATTTTCATGTAAGAATATATTTAGGTGGGCACTTATAAATCGTCAGTGGATGCCCATTAAACTTTGATACAAGAAAACATTCGTTAGCGCAGTTAATTTTCGTGTCCGCTAAGTTGTCCCTTCACGCATCGAATGACCGCCAAATTTGAAATTCCAGCAGTCTTTTGACTGAGGAAGTATCATAGCGTCACGAAGCGTAAAAGAGAGACAACCACGAGTCACGAGAAAAGTAAAATAATATACACGTGGGTTAATTAGTTTTTTCACAAACATTATCAATCCTGCGTGTTAAGAACTCAATTAATTAAAAAAAATAAATGAATGCAAGTAAGTATTTACACACGCATATAGATATTTTCTTAGGCTAAAAACAGAGAAGTGATACCCCCCAAAAAAAACAATATCTCATAACAGTAATAAATACGGAAAGTCATGTTTATAAGGTACCTGGAAATAAAAGTCTCTGGCCAAATCAAGAGTAAAATATTTAATACAATAACAGAGATTGCTTTAAGCTAAACTCCGACTGGTAACCATCTCACTCAACAAAAATTAGGTTTTACGCTAGTATAAAGCTAATTTAAGTGTTTCGGGTGCTAACTATATGTATTTTGCGGAAAGCCAGTTGTATTATTTTATATGAGACATAATTAAAGTTAAAATATATCTCTCTTTCCAAACAATTGTTTCATTATAAGTTTTCTGCAAGTTGGGAGATTGTTTCCAGTTTATGTAGAAGCCTAACATATTTTCATGTAAGAATATATTTAGGTGGGCACTTATAAATCGTCAGTGGATGCCCATTAAACTTTGATACAAGTAAAAATTCCTTAGCGCAGTTAATTTTCGTGTCCGCTAAGTTGTCCCTTCACGCATCGAATGACCGCCAAATTTGAAATTCCAGCAGTCTTTTGACTGAGGAAGTATCATAGCGTCACGAAGCGGAAAAGAGAGACAACCACGAGTCACGAGAAAAGTAAAATAATATACACGTGGGTTAATTAGTTTTTTCACAAACATTATCAATCCTGCGTGTTAAGAACTCAATTAATTTTAAAAAATAAATGTATGCATGTAAGTATTTACACACGCATATAGATATTTTCTTAGGCTAAAAACAGAGAAGTGATACCCAAAAAAACAAACAATATCTCATAACAGTAATAAATACGGAAAGTCATGTTTATAAGGTACCTGGAAATAAAAGTCTCTGGCCAAATCAAGAGTAAAATATTTAATACAATAACAGAGCTAGCTTTAAGCTAAACTCCGACTGGTAACCATCTCACTCAACAAAAATTAGGTTATACGTTAGTATAAACCTAATTTAAGTGTTTCGGGTGCTAACTATATGTATTTTGTGGAAATCCAGTTGTATTATTTTATATGAGACATAATTAAAGTTAAAATATATCTCTCTTTCCAAACAATTGTTTCATTATAAGTGTTCTACAAGTTGGGAGAATGTTTCCAGTTTATGTAGAAGCCTAACATATTTTCATGTAAGAATATATTTAGGTGGGCACTTATAAATCGTCAGTGGAAGCCCATTAAACTTTGCTATAAGAAAAAATTCCTTAGCGCAGTTAATTTTCATTTCCGCTAAGTTGTCCCTTCACGCATCGAATGACCGCCAAATTTGAAATTCCAGCAGTCTTTTGACTGAGGAAGTATCATAGCGTCACGAAGCGGAAAAGAGAGACAACCACGAGTCACGAGAAAAGTAAAATAATATACACGTGGGTTAATTAGTTTTTTCACAAACATTATCAATCCTGCGTGTTAAGAACTCAATTAATTTAAAAAAATAAATGTATGCATGTAAGTATTTACACACGCATATAGATATTATCTTAGGCTAAAAACAGAGAAGTGATACCCAAAAAAAACAAACAATATCTCATAACAGTAATAAATACGGAAAGTCATGTTTATAAGGTACCTTGAAATAAAAGTCACTGGTCAAATCAAAAGTAAAATATTTAATACAATAACAGAGATAGCTTTAAGCTAAACTCCGACTGGTAACCATCTCACTCAACAAACATTAGGTTATACGTTAGTATAAACCTAATTTAAGTGTTTGGGGTGCTAACTATATGCATTTTGTGGAACGCCAGTTGTATTATTTTATATGAGACATAATTAAAGTTAAAATATATCTCTCTTTCCAAACAATTGTTTCATTATAAGTTCTCTACAAGTTGGGAGAATGTTTCCAGTTTATGTAGAAGCCTAACATATTTTCATCTAAGAATATATTTAGGTGGGCACTTATAAATCGTCAGTGGAAGCCCATTAAACTTTGATATAAGAAAAAATTCCTTAGCGCAGTTAATTTTCGTGTCCGCTAAGTTGTCCCTTCACGCATCGAATGACCGCCAAATTTGAAATTCCAGCAGTCTTTTGACTGAGGAAGTATCATAGCGTCACGAAGCGGAAAAGAGAGACAACAACGAGTCACGAGAAAACTAAAATAATATACACGTGGGTTAATTAGTTTTTTCACAAACATTATCAATCCTGCGTGTTAAGAACTCAATTAATTAAAAAAAATAAATGTATGCAAGTAAGTATTTACACACGCATATAGATATTTTCTTAGGCTAAAAACAGAGAAGTGGTACCCCCCAAAAAAACAATATCTCATAACAGTAATAAATACGGAAAGTCATGTTTATAAGGTACCTGGAAATAAAAGTCTCTGGCCAAATCAAGAGTAAAATATTTAATACAATAACAGAGATAGCTTTAAGCTAAACTCCGACTGGTAACCATCTCACTCAACAAAAATTAGGTTATACGTTAGTATAAACCTAATTTAAGTGTTTCGGGTGCTAACTATATGTATTTTGTGGAAATCCAGTTGTATTATTTTATATGAGACATAATTAAAGTTAAAATATATCTCTCTTTCCAAACAATTGTTTCATTATAAGTTTTCTACAAGTTGGGAGAATGTTTCCAGTTTATGTAGAAGCCTAACATATTTTCATGTAAGAATATATTTAGGTGGGCACTTATAAATCGTCAGTGGAAGCCCATTAAACTTTGATATAAGAAAAAATTCCTTAGCGCAGTTAATTTTCGTGTCCGCTAAGTTGTCCCTTCACGCATCGAATGACCGCCAAATTTGAAATTCCAGCAGTCTTTTGACTGAGGAAGTATCATAGCGTCACGAAGCGTAAAAGAGAGACAACCACGAGTCACGAGAAAAGTAAAATAATATACACGTGGGTTAATTAGTTTTTTCACAAACATTATCAATCCTGCGTGTTAAGAACTCAATTAATTAAAAAAAATAAATGAATGCAAGTAAGTATTTACACACGCATATAGATATTTTCTTAGGCTAAAAACAGAGAAGTGATACCCCCCAAAAAAAACAATATCTCATAACAGTAATAAATACGGAAAGTCATGTTTATAAGGTACCTGGAAATAAAAGTCTCTGGCCAAATCAAGAGTAAAATATTTAATACAATAACAGAGATTGCTTTAAGCTAAACTCCGACTGGTAACCATCTCACTCAACAAAAATTAGGTTTTACGCTAGTATAAAGCTAATTTAAGTGTTTCGGGTGCTAACTATATGTATTTTGCGGAAAGCCAGTTGTATTATTTTATATGAGACATAATTAAAGTTAAAATATAGCTCTCTTTCCAAACAATTGTTTCATTATAAGTTTTCTGCAAGTTGGGAGATTGTTTCCAGTTTATGTAGAAGCCTAACATATTTTCATGTAAGAATATATTTAGGTGGGCACTTATAAATCGTCAGTGGATGCCCATTAAACTTTGATACAAGTAAAAATTCCTTAGCGCAGTTAATTTTCGTGTCCGCTAAGTTGTCCCTTCACGCATCGAATGACCGCCAAATTTGAAATTCCAGCAGTCTTTTGACTGAGGAAGTATCATAGCGTCACGAAGCGGAAAAGAGAGACAACCACGAGTCACGAGAAAAGTAAAATAATATACACGTGGGTTAATTAGTTTTTTCACAAACATTATCAATCCTGCGTGTTAAGAACTCAATTAATTTTAAAAAATAAATGTATGCATGTAAGTATTTACACACGCATATAGATATTTTCTTAGGCTAAAAACAGAGAAGTGATACCCAAAAAAACAAACAATATCTCATAACAGTAATAAATACGGAAAGTCATGTTTATAAGGTACCTGGAAATAAAAGTCTCTGGCCAAATCAAGAGTAAAATATTTAATACAATAACAGAGCTAGCTTTAAGCTAAACTCCGACTGGTAACCATCTCACTCAACAAAAATTAGGTTATACGTTAGTATAAACCTAATTTAAGTGTTTCGGGTGCTAACTATATGTATTTTGTGGAAATCCAGTTGTATTATTTTATATGAGACATAATTAAAGTTAAAATATATCTCTCTTTCCAAACAATTGTTTCATTATAAGTGTTCTACAAGTTGGGAGAATGTTTCCAGTTTATGTAGAAGCCTAACATATTTTCATGTAAGAATATATTTAGGTGGGCACTTATAAATCGTCAGTGGAAGCCCATTAAACTTTGCTATAAGAAAAAATTCCTTAGCGCAGTTAATTTTCATTTCCGCTAAGTTGTCCCTTCACGCATCGAATGACCGCCAAATTTGAAATTCCAGCAGTCTTTTGACTGAGGAAGTATCATAGCGTCACGAAGCGGAAAAGAGAGACAACCACGAGTCACGAGAAAAGTAAAATAATATACACGTGGGTTAATTAGTTTTTTCACAAACATTATCAATCCTGCGTGTTAAGAACTCAATTAATTTAAAAAAATAAATGTATGCATGTAAGTATTTACACACGCATATAGATATTATCTTAGGCTAAAAACAGAGAAGTGATACCCAAAAAAAACAAACAATATCTCATAACAGTAATAAATACGGAAAGTCATGTTTATAAGGTACCTTGAAATAAAAGTCACTGGTCAAATCAAAAGTAAAATATTTAATACAATAACAGAGATAGCTTTAAGCTAAACTCCGACTGGTAACCATCTCACTCAACAAACATTAGGTTATACGTTAGTATAAACCTAATTTAAGTGTTTGGGGTGCTAACTATATGCATTTTGTGGAACGCCAGTTGTATTATTTTATATGAGACATAATTAAAGTTAAAATATATCTCTCTTTCCAAACAATTGTTTCATTATAAGTTCTCTACAAGTTGGGAGAATGTTTCCAGTTTATGTAGAAGCCTAACATATTTTCATCTAAGAATATATTTAGGTGGGCACTTATAAATCGTCAGTGGAAGCCCATTAAACTTTGATATAAGAAAAAATTCCTTAGCGCAGTTAATTTTCGTGTCCGCTAAGTTGTCCCTTCACGCATCGAATGACCGCCAAATTTGAAATTCCAGCAGTCTTTTGACTGAGGAAGTATCATAGCGTCACGAAGCGGAAAAGAGAGACAACAACGAGTCACGAGAAAAGTAAAATAATATACACGTGGGTTAATTAGTTTTTTCACAAACATTATCAATCCTGCGTGTTAAGAACTCAATTAATTAAAAAAAATAAATGTATGCAAGTAAGTATTTACACACGCATATAGATATTTTCTTAGGCTAAAAACAGAGAAGTGGTACCCCCCAAAAAAACAATATCTCATAACAGTAATAAATACGGAAAGTCATGTTTATAAGGTACCTGGAAATAAAAGTCTCTGGCCAAATCAAGAGTAAAATATTTAATACAATAACAGAGATAGCTTTAAGCTAAACTCCGACTGGTAACCATCTCACTCAACAAAAATTAGGTTATACGTTAGTATAAACCTAATTTAAGTGTTTCGGGTGCTAACTATATGTATTTTGTGGAAATCCAGTTGTATTATTTTATATGAGACATAATTAAAGTTAAAATATATCTCTCTTTCCAAACAATTGTTTCATTATAAGTTTTCTACAAGTTGGGAGAATGTTTCCAGTTTATGTAGAAGCCTAACATATTTTCATGTAAGAATATATTTAGGTGGGCACTTATAAATCGTCAGTGGAAGCCCATTAAACTTTGATATAAGAAAAAATTCCTTAGCGCAGTTAATTTTCGTGTCCGCTAAGTTGTCCCTTCACGCATCGAATGACCGCCAAATTTGAAATTCCAGCAGTCTTTTGACTGAGGAAGTATCATAGCGTCACGAAGCGGAAAAGAGAGACAACCACGAGTCACGAGAAAAGTAAAATAATATACACGTGGGTTAATTAGTTTTTTCACAAACATTATCAATCCTGCGTGTTAAGAACTCAATTAATTAAAAAAAATAAATGTATGCATGTAAGTATTTACACACGCATATAGATATTTTCTTAGGCTAAAAACAGAGAAGTGATACCCAAAAAAACAAACAATATCTCATAACATTAATAAATACCGAATGTCATGTTTATAAGGTACCTTGAAATAAAAGTCTCTGGCCAAATCAAAAGTAAAATATTTAATACAATAACAGAGATTGCTTTAAGCTAAACTCCGACTGGTAACCATCTCACTCAACAAACATTACTTTATACGTTAGTATAAACCTAATTTAAGTGTTTGGGGTGCTAACTATATGTATTTTGAGGAAAGCCAGTTGTATTATTTTATATGAGACATAATTAAAGTTAAAATATATCTCTCTTTCCAAACAATTGTTTCATTATAAGTTTTCTGCAAGTTGGGAGAATGTTTCCAGTTTATGTAGAAGCCTAACATATTTTCATGTAAGAATATATTTAGGTGGGCACTTATAAATCGTCAGTGGATGCCCATTAAACTTTGATACAAGAAAACATTCGTTAGCGCAGTTAATTTTCGTGTCCGCTAAGTTGTCCCTTCACGCATCGAATGACCGCCAAATTTGAAATTCCAGCAGTCTTTTGACTGAGGAAGTATCATAGCGTCACGAAGCGGAAAAGAGAGACAACCACGAGTCACGAGAAAAGTAAAATAATATACACGTGGGTTAATTAGTTTTTTCACAAACATTATCAATCCTGCGTGTTAAGAACTCAATTAATTAAAAAAAATAAATGAATGCAAGTAAGTATTTACACACGCATATAGATATTTTCTTAGGCTAAAAACAGAGAAGTGATACCCCCCAAAAAAAACAATATCTCATAACAGTAATAAATACGGAAAGTCATGTTTATAAGGTACCTGGAAATAAAAGTCTCTGGCCAAATCAAGAGTAAAATATTTAATACAATAACAGAGATTGCTTTAAGCTAAACTCCGACTGGTAACCATCTCACTCAACAAACATTACTTTATACGTTAGTATAAACCTAATTTAAGTGTTTGTGGTGCTAACTATATGTATTTTGTGAAAAGCCAGTTGTATTATTTTATATGAGACATAATTAAAGTTAAAATATATCTCTCTTTCCAAACAATTGTTTCATTATAAGTTTTCTGCAAGTTGGGAGAATGTTTCCAGTTTATGTAGAAGCCTAACATATTTTCATGTAAGAATATATTTAGGTGGGCACTTATAAATCGTCAGTGGATGCCCATTAAACTTTGATACAAGAAAACATTCGTTAGCGCAGTTAATTTTCGTGTCCGCTAAGTTGTCCCTTCACGCATCAAATGACCGCCAAATTTGAAATTCCAGCAGTCTTTTGACTGAGGAAGTATCATAGCGTCACGAAGCGGAAAAGAGAGACAACCACGAGTCACGAGAAAAGTAAAATAATATACACGTGGGTTAATTAGTTTTTTCACAAACATTATCAATCCTGCGTGTTAAGAACTCAATTAATTAAAAAAAATAAATGTATGCAAGTAAGTATTTACACACGCATATAGATATTTTCTTAGGCTAAAAACAGAGAAGTGGTACCCCCCAAAAAAAACAATATCTCATAACAGTAATAAATACGGAAAGTCATGTTTATAAGGTACCTGGAAATAAAAGTCTCTGGCCAAATCAAGAGTAAAATATTTAATACAATAACAGAGATAGCTTTAAGCTAAACTCCGACTGGTAACCATCTCACTCAACAAAAATTAGGTTTTACGCTAGTATAAAGCTAATTTAAGTGTTTCGGGTGCTAACTATATGTATTTTGCGGAAAGCCAGTTGTATTATTTTATATGAGACATAATTAAAGTTAAAATATATCTCTCTTTCCAAACAATTGTTTCATTATAAGTTTTCTGCAAGCTGGGAGAATGTTTCCAGTTTATGTAGAAGCCTAACATATTTTCATGTAAGAATATATTTAGGTGGGCACTTATAAATCGTCAGTGGATGCCCATTAAACTTTGATACAAGTAAAAATTCCTTAGCGCAGTTAATTTTCGTGTCCGCTAAGTTGTCCCTTCACGCATCGAATGACCGCCAAATTTGAAATTCCAGCAGTCTTTTGACTGAGGAAGTATCATAGCGTCACGAAGCGGAAAAGAGAGACAACCACGAGTCACGAGAAAAGTAAAATAATATACACGTGGGTTAATTAGTTTTTTCACAAACATTATCAATCCTGCGTGATAAGAACTCAATTAAGGTAAAAAAAGAAATGTATGCATGTAAGTATTTACACACGCATATAGATATTTTCTTAGGCTAAAAACAGAGAAGTGATAACCAAAAAAACAAACAATATCTCATAACAGTAATACATACGGAAAGTCATGTTTATAAGGTACCTTGAAATAAAAGTCTCTGGCCAAATCAAAAGTAAAATATTTAAAACAATAACAGAGATAGCTTTAAGCTAAACTCCGACTGGTAACCATCTAACTCAACAAACATTACTTTATACGTTAGTATAAACCTAATTTAAGTGTTTGGGGTGCTAACTATATGTATTTTGTGGAAAGCCAGTTGTATTATTTTATATGAGACATAATTAAAGTTAAAATATATCTATCTTTCCAAACAATTGTTTCATTATAAGTTTTCTGCAAGTTGGGAGAATGTTTCCAGTTCATGTAGAAGCCTAACATATTTTCATGTAAGAATATATTTAGGTGGGCACTTATAAATCGTTAGTGGAAGCCCATTAAACTTTGATACAATAAAAAATTCCTTACCACAGTTAATTTTCGTGTCCGCTAAGTTGTCCCTTCACGCATCGAATGACCGCCGAATTTGAAATTCCCGCAGTCTTTTGACTGAGGAAGTATCATAGCGTCACGAAGCTGAAAAGGGAGACAACCAAGAGTCACAAGAAAAGTAAAATAATATACACCCGGGTTAATTAGTTTTTTCTAAAGTATTATCAATCCTGCGTGTTAAGAACTCAATTAATTTAAAAAAAATAAATGTATGCGTGTATTAATTGCACACGCATATATATATTTTGTTATGCTATAAACAGAGAAAGTGATACCTAAATAACAAACCACATCTCATAACTGTAATAAATACGGAAAGTTACACTTTAAAAGGCATTTGGGAATGTAAATCTCTAGCCAAATTAAGAGTAAAATATTTAATACACGCGGGTTAATTATTTGTTTCAAAACCATTATTAATTCCGCATGTTAAGAACTCAATTAATTTAAAAAAATAAATGTATGCATGTAAGTATTTACACACGCATATAGATATTTTCTTAGGCTAAAAACAGAGAAGTGATACCCAAAAAAACAAACAATATCTCATAACAGTAATAAATACGGAAAGTCATGTTTATAAGGTACCTGGAAATAAAAGTCTCTGGCCAAATCAAGAGTAAAATATTTAATACAATAACAGAGATAGCTTTAAGCTAAACTTCGAGTGGTAACCATCTCACTCAACAAACATTAGGTTATACGTTAGTATAAACCCAATTTAAGTGTTTGGGCTGCTAACTATATGTATTTTGTGGAAAGCCAGTTGTATTATTTTAAATGAGACATAATTAAATTTAACATATATCTCTCTTTCCAAACAATTGTTTCATTATAAGTTTTCTGCAAGTTGGGAGAATGTTTCCAGTTTATGTAGAAGCCTTACATATTTTCATGTAAGAATATATTTAGGTGGGCACTTATAAATCGTCAGTGGAAGCCCATTAAACTTTGATATAAGAAAAAATTCCTTACCGCAGTTAATTTTCGTGTCCGCTAAGTTGTCCCTTCATGCATCGAATGACCGCCAAATTTGAAATTACAGCAGTCTTTTGACTGAGGAAGAATCATAGCGTCACGAAGCGGAAAAGAGAGACAACCACGAATCACGAGAAAAGTAAAATAATATACACGTGGGTTAATTAGTTTTTTCACAAACACTATCAATCCTGCGTGTTAAGAACTCAATTAATTAAAAAAAATAAATGTATGCTTGTAAGTATTTACACACGCATATAGATATTTTCTTAGGCTAAAAACAGAGAAGTGTTAACCAAAAAAAAAACAATATCTCATAACAGTAATAAATACGGAAAGTCATGTTTATAAGGTACCTGGAAATAAAAGTCTCTGGCCAAATCAAGAGTAAAATATTTAATACAATAACAGAGATAGCTTTAAGCTAAACTCCAACTGGTAACCATCTCACGCAACAAACATTAGGTTATACGTTAGTATAAACCTAATTTAAGTGTTTGGGGTGCTAACTATATGTATTTTGCGGAAAGCCAGTTGTATTATTTTATGAGACATAATTAAAGTTAAAATATATCTCTCTTTCCAAACAATTGTTTCATTATAAGTTTCCTACAAGTTGGGAGAATGTTTCCAGTTTATGTAGAAGCCTAACATATTTTCATGTAAGAATATATTGAGGTGGGCACTTATAAATCGTCAGTGGAAGCCTATTAAACTTCGATATGAGAAAAAATTCCTTACCGCAGTTAATTTTCGTGTCCGCTAAGTTGTCCCTTCACGCATCAAATGACCGCCGAATTTGATATTCCGCAGGTTTTTGACTGAGGAAGTATCATAGCGTCACGAAGCGGAAAAGGGAGACAACCAAGAGTCACGAGAAAAGTAAAATAATATACACCCGGGTTAATTAGTTTTTTCTAAAATATTATCAATCCTGCGTGTTAAGAACTCAATTAATTTTTAAAAAATAAATGTATGCGTGTATTAATTACACACAAATATATATATTTTCTTAGGCTAAAAACAGAGAAAGTGATACCTAAATAGCAAACCACATCTCATAACTGTAATAAATACGGAAAGTTAGGCTTTAAAAGGCATTTGGGAATGTAAATCTCTGGCCAAATTAAGAGTAAAATATTTAATACATGCGGGTTAATTAGTTGTTTCAAAACCATTATTAATTCCGCGTGTTAAGAACTCAATTATTTTAAAAAAATAAATGTATGCATGTAAGTATTCACACACGCATATTGATATTTTCTTAGGCTAAAATCAGAGAAGTGATACCCCCCCCAAAAAAAAAAACAACAATATCTCATAACAGTAATAAATACGGAAAGTCATGTTTATAAGGTACCTGGAAATAAAAGTCTCTGGCCAAATCAAGAGTAAAATATTTAATACAATAACAGAGATAGCTTTAAGCTAAACTCCGACTGGTAACCATCTCACTCAACAAACATTAGGTTATACGTTAGTATAAACCTAATTTAAGTGTTTGGGGTGCTAACTATATGTATTTTGTGGAAAGCCAGTTGTATTATTTTATATGAGACATAATTAAATTTAAAATATATCTCTCTTTCCAAACAAATTGTTTAATTATAAGTTTTCTGCAAGTTGGGAGAATGATTTCAGTTTATGTAGAAGCCTAACATATTTTCATGTAAGAATATATTTAGGTGGGCACTTATAAATCGTTAGTGGAAGCCCATTAAACTTTGATATAAGAAAAAATTCCTTACCGCAGTTAATTTTCGTGTCCGCTAAGTTGTCCCTTCACGCATCGAATGACCGCCAAATTTGAAATTCCAGCAGTCTTTTGACTGAGGAAGTATCATAGCGTCACGAAGCGGAAAAGAGAGACAACCACGAATCACGAGAAAAGTAAAATAATATACACGTGGGTTAATTAGTTTTTTCACAAACATTATCAATCCTGCGTGTTAAGAACTCAATTAATTTAAAAAAATAAATGTATGCATGTAAGTATTTCCACACGCATATAGATATTTTCTTAGGCTAAAAACAGAAAAGTCATAACCAAAAAAACAAACAATATCTCATAACAGTAATAAATACGGAAAGTCATGTTTATAAGGTACCTTGAATAAAAGTCTCTGGCCAAATCAAGAGTAAAATATTTAATACAATAACAGAGATAGCTTTAAGCTAAACTCCGACAGGTAACCATCTCACTCAACAAACATTAGGTTATACGTTAGTATAAACCTAATTTAAGTGTTTGGGGTGCTAACTATATGTATTTTGTGGAAAGCCAGTTGTATTATTTTATATGAGACATAATTAAAGTTAAAATATATCTCTCTTTCCAAACAATTGTTTCATTATAAGTTTTCTGCAAGTTGGGAGAATGTTTTCAGTTTATGTAGAAGCCTAACATATTTTCATGTAAGAATATATTTAGGTGGGCACTTATAAATCGTTAGTGGAAGCCCATTAAACTTTGATACAATAAAAAATTCCTTAGCGCAGTTAATTTTCGTGTCCGCTAAGTTGTCCCTTCACGCATCGAATGACCGCCAAATTTGAAATTCCAGCAGTCTTTTGACTGAGGAAGTATCATAGCGTCACGAAGCGGAAAAGAGAGACAACCACGAATCACGAGAAAAGTTAAATAATATACACGTTGGTTAATTAGTTTTTTCACAAACATTATCAATCCTGTGTGTTAAGAACTCAATTAATTAAAAAAAATAAATGTATGCATGTAAGTATTTCCACACGCATATAGATATTTTCTTAGGCTAAAAACAGAGAAGTGTTAACCAAAAAAAAAACAATATCTCATAACAGTAATAAATACGGAAAGTCATGTTTATAAGGTACCTTGAAATAAAAGTCTCTGGCCAAATCAAGAGTAAAATATTTAATACAATAACAGAGATAGCTTTAAGCTAAACTCCGACTGGTAACCATCTCACTCAACAAACATTAGGTTATACGTTAGTATAAACCCAATCTAAGTGTTTGGGGTGCTAACTATATGTATTTTGTGGAAAGCCAGTTGTATTATTTTATATGAGACATAATTAAATTTGAAATATATCTCTCTTTCCAAACAATTGTTTCATTATAAGTTTTCTGCAAGTTGGGAGAATGTTTCCAGTTTATGTAGAAGCCTAACATATTTTCATGTAAGAATATATTGAGGTGGGCACTTATAAATCGTCAGTGGAAGCCTATTAAACTTCGATATGAGAAAAAATTCCTTACCGCAGTTAATTTTCGTGTCCGCTAAGTTGTCCCTTCACGCATCAAATGACCGCCGAATTTGATATTCCGCAGGTTTTTGACTGAGGAAGTATCATAGCGTCACGAAGCGGAAAAGGGAGACAACCAAGAGTCACGAGAAAAGTAAAATAATATACACCCGGGTTAATTAGTTTTTTCTAAAATATTATCAATCCTGCGTGTTAAGAACTCAATTAATTTTTAAAAAATAAATGTATGCGTGTATTAATTACACACAAATATATATATTTTCTTAGCCTAAAAACAGAGAAAGTGATACCTAAATAGCAAACCACATCTCATAACTGTAATAAATACGGAAAGTTACGCTTTAAAAGGCATTTGGGAATGTAAATCTCTGGCCAAATTAAGAGTAAAATATTTAATACACGCGGGTTAATTAGTTGTTTCAAAACCATTATTAATTCCGCGTGTTAAGAACTCAATTATTTAAAAAAAATAAATGTATGCATGTAAGTATTCACACACGCATATTGATATTTTCTTAGGCTAAAATCAGAGAAGTGATACCCCCCCCCCCCCAAAAAAAAAACAATATCTCATAACAGTAAGAAATACGGAAAGTCATGTTTATAAGGTACCTGGAAATAAAAGTCTCTGGCCAAATCAAGAGTAAAATATTTAATACAATAACAGAGATAGCTTTAAGCTAAACTCCGACTGGTAACCATCTCACTCAACAAACATTAGGTTATACGTTAGTATAAACCTAATTTAAGTGTTTGGGGTGCTAACTATATGTATTTTGTGGAAAGCCAGTTGTATTATTTTATATGAGACATAATTAAATTTAAAATATATCTCTCTTTCCAAACAAATTGTTTCATTATAAGTTTTCTGCAAGTTGGGAGAATGATTTCAGTTTATGTAGAAGCCTAACATATTTTCATGTAAGAATATATTTAGGTGGGCACTTATAAATCGTTAGTGGAAGCCCATTAAACTTTGATATAAGAAAAAATTCCTTACCGCAGTTAATTTTCGTGTCCGCTAAGTTGTCCCTTCACGCATCGAATGACCGCCAAATTTGAAATTCCAGCAGTCTTTTGACTGAGGAAGTATCATAGCGTCACGAAGCGGAAAAGAGAGACAACCACGAATCACGAGAAAAGTAAAATAATATACACGTGGGTTAATTAGTTTTTTCACAAACATTATCAATCCTGCGTGTTAAGAACTCAATTAATTTAAAAAAATAAATGTATGCATGTAAGTATTTCCACACGCATATAGATATTTTCTTAGGCTAAAAACAGAGAAGTCATAACCAAAAAAACAAACAATATCTCATAACAGTAATAAATACGGAAAGTCATGTTTATAAGGTACCTTGAAATAAAAGTCTCTGGCCAAATCAAGAGTAAAATATTTAATACAATAACAGAGATAGCTTTAAGCTAAACTCCGACAGGTAACCATCTCACTCAACAAACATTAGGTTATACGTTAGTATAAAACTAATTTAAGTGTTTGGGGTGCTAACTATATGTATTTTGTGGAAAGCCAGTTGTATTATTTTATATGAGACATAATTAAAGTTAAAATATATCTCTCTTTCCAAACAATTGTTTCATTATAAGTTTTCTGCAAGTTGGGAGAATGTTTTCAGTTTATGTAGAAGCCTAACATATTTTCATGTAAGAATATATTTAGGTGGGCACTTATAAATTGTTAGTGGAAGCCCATTAAACTTTGATATTAGAAAAAATTCCTTACCGCAGTTAATTTTCGTGTCCGCTAAGTTGTCCCTTCACGCATCGAATGACCGCCAAATTTGAAATTCCAGCAGTCTTTTGACTGAGGAAGTATCATAGCGTCACGAAGCGGAAAAGAGAGACAACCACGAATCACGAGAAAAGTTAAATAATATACACGTTGGTTAATTAGTTTTTTCACAAACATTATCAATCCTGCGTGTTAAGAACTCAATTAATTTAAAAAAATAAATGTATGCATGTAAGTATTTCCACACGCATATAGATATTTTCTTAGGCTAAAAACAGAGAAGTGTTAACCAAAAAAAAAACAATATCTCATAACAGTAATAAATACGGAAAGTCATGTTTATAAGGTACCTTGAAATAAAAGTCTCTGGCCAAATCAAGAGTAAAATATTTAATACAATAACAGAGATAGCTTTAAGCTAAACTCCGACTGGTAACCATCTCACTCAACAAACATTAGGTTATACGTTAGTATAAACCCAATCTAAGTGTTTGGGGTGCTAACTATATGTATTTTGTGGAAAGCCAGTTGTATTATTTTATATGAGACATAATTAAATTTGAAATATATCTCTCTTTCCAAACAATTGTTTCATTATAAGTTTTCTGCAAGTTGGGAGAATGTTTCCAGTTTATGTAGAGGCCTAACATATTTTCATGTAAGAATATATTTAGGTCGGCACTTATAAATCGTCAGTGGAAGCCCATTAAACTTTGATATTAGTAAAAATTCCTTACCGCAGTTAATTTTCGTGTCCGCTAAGTTGTCCCTTCACGCATCGAATGACCGCCAAATTTGAAATTCCAGCAGTCTTTTGACTGAGGAAGTATCATAGCGTCACGAAGCGGAAAAAAGAGACAACCACGAATCACGAGAAAAGTAAAATAATATACACGTGGGTTAATTAGTTTTTTCACAAACATTATCAATCCTGCGTATTAAGAACTCAATTAATGTAAAAAAAGAAATGTATGCATGTAAGTATTTACACACGCATATAGATATTTTCACAGGCTAAAAACAGAGAAGTGATAACCAAAAAAACAAACAATATCTCATAACAGTAATAAATACGGAAAGTCATTTTTATAAGGTACCTTGAAATAAAAGTCTCTGGCCAAATCAAGAGTAAAATATTTAATACAATAACAGAGAGAGCTTTAAGCTAAACTCCGACTGGTAACCATCTCACTCAACAAACATTAGGTTATACGTTAGTATAAACATAATTTAAGTGTTTGGGGTGCCAACTATATGTATTTTGTGGAAAGCCAGTTGTATTATTTTATATGAGACATAATTAAATTTAAAATATATCTATCTTTCCAAACAATTGTTTCATTATAAGTTTTCTGCAAGTTGGGAGAATGTTTCCAGTTTATGTAGAAGCCTAACATATTTTCATGTAAGAATATATTTAGGTGGGCACTTATAAATCGTTAGTGGAAGCCCATTAAACTTTGATACAATAAAAAATTCCTTAGCGCAGTTAATTTTCGTGTCCGCTAAGTTGTCCCTTCACGCATCGAATGACCGCCAAATTTGAAATTCCAGCAGTCTTTTGACTGAGGAAGTATCATAGCGTCACGAAGCGGAAAAGAGAGACAACCACGAGTCACGAGAAAAGTAAAATAATATACACGTGGGTTAATTAGTTTTTTCACAAACATTATCAATCCTGCGTGATAAGAACTCAATTAATGTAAAAAAAGAAATGTATGCATGTAAGTATTTACACACGCATATAGATATTTTCTTAGGCTAAAAACAGAGAAGTGATAACCAAAAAAACAAACAATATCTCATAACAGTAATACATACGGAAAGTCATGTTTATAAGGTACCTTGAAATAAAAGTCTCTGGCCAAATCAAAAGTAAAATATTTAATACAATAACAGAGATAGCTTTAAGCTAAACTCCGACTGGTAACCATCTAACTCAACAAACATTAGGTTATACGTTAGTATAAACCTAATTTAAGTGTTTGGGGTGCTAACTATATGTATTTTGTGGAAAGCCAGTTGTATTATTTTATATGAGACATAATTAAAGTTAAAATATATCTATCTTTCCAAACAATTGTTTCATTATAAGTTTTCTGCAAGTTGGGAGAATGTTTCCAGTTTATGTAGAAGCCTAACATATTTTCATGTAAGAATATATTTAGGTGGGCACTTATAAATCGTTAGTGGAAGCCCATTAAACTTTGATACAATAAAAAATTCCTTACCACAGTTAATTTTCGTGTCCGCTAAGTTGTCCCTTCACGCATCGAATGACCGCCGAATTTGAAATTCCCGCAGTCTTTTGACTGAGGAAGTATCATAGCGTCACGAAGCGGAAAAGGGAGACAACCAAGAGTCACAAGAAAAGTAAAATAATACACCCGGGTTAATTAGTTTTTTCTAAAGTATTATCAATCCTGCGTGTTAAGAACTCAATTAATTTAAAAAAAATAAATGTATGCGTGTATTAATTGCACACGCATATATATATTTTGTTATGCTATAAACAGAGTAAGTGATACCTAAATAACAAACCACATCTCATAACTGTAATAAATACGGAAAGTTAAACTTTAAAAGGCATTTGGGAATGTAAATCTCTAGCCAAATTAAGAGTAAAATATTTAATACACGCGGGTTAATTATTTGTTTCAAAACCATTATTAATTCCGCATGTTAAGAACTCAATTAATTTAAAAAAATAAATGTATGCATGTAAGTATTTACACACGCATATAGATATTTTCTTAGGCTAAAAACAGAGAAGTGATACCGCAAAAAACAAACAATATCTCATAACAGTAATAGATACGGAATGTCATGTTTATAAGGTACCTGGAAATAAATGTCTCTGGCCAAATCAAGAGTAAAATATTTAATACAATAACAGAGATAGCTTTAAGCTAAACTTCGAGTGGTAACCATCTCACTCAACAAACATTAGGTTATACGTTAGTATAAACCCAATTTAAGTGTTTGGGCTGCTAACTATATGTATTTTGTGGAAAGCCAGTTGTATTATTTTAAATGAGACATAATTAAATTTAACAGATATCTCTCTTTCCAAACAATTGTTTCATTATAAGTTTTCTGCAAGTTGGGAGAATGTTTCCAGTTTATGTAGAAGCCTTACATATTTTCATGTAAGAATATATTTAGGTGGGCACTTATAAATCGTCAGTGGAAGCCCATTAAACTTTGATATAAGAAAAAATTCCTTACCGCAGTTAATTTTCGTGTCCGCTAAGTTGTCCCTTCATGCATCGAATGACCGCCAAATTTGAAATTACAGCAGTCTTTTGACTGAGGAAGAATCATAGCGTCACGAAGCGGAAAAGAGAGACAACTACGAATCACGAGAAAAGTAAAATAATATACACGTGGGTTAATTAGTTTTTTCACAAACACTATCATTCCTGCGTGTTAAGAACTCAATTAATTAAAAAAAATAAATGTATGCTTGTAAGTATTTACACACGCATATAGATATTTTCTTAGGCTAAAAACAGAGAAGTGTTAACCAAAAAAAAAACAATATCTCATAACAGTAATAAATACGGAAAGTCATGTTTATAAGGTACCTGGAAATAAAAGTCTCTGGCCAAATCAAGAGTAAAATATTTAATACAATAACAGAGATAGCTTTAAGCTAAACTCCGACTGGTAACCATCTCACTCAACAAACATTAGGTTATACGTTAGTATAAACCCAATTTAAGTGTTTGGGCTGCTAACTATATGTATTTTGTGGAAAGCCAGTTGTATTATTTTATATGAGACATAATTAAATTTAAAATATATCTCTCTTTCCAAACAATTCTTTCATTATATGTTTTCGGCAATTTGGGAGAATGTTTCCAGTTTACGTAGAAGCCTAACATATTTTCATGTAAGAATATATTTAGGTGGGCACTTATAAATCGGTAGAGGAAGACCATTAAACTTTGATACAAGAAAAAATTCCTTAGCGCAGTTAATTTTCGTGTCCGCTAAGTTGTCCCTTCACGCATCGAATGACCGCCAAATTTGAAATTCCAGCAGTCTTTTGATTGAGGAATAATCATAGCGTCACGAAGCGGAAAAGAGAGACAACCACGAGTCACGAGAAAAGTAAAATAATATACACGTGGGTTAATTAGTTTTTTCACAAACATTATCAATCCTGCGTGTTAAGAACTCAATTAATGTAAAGAAATAAATGTATGCATGTAAGTATTTACACACGCATATAGATATTTTCTTAGGCTAAAAACAGTGAAGTGATAACCAAAAAAACAAACAATATCTCATAACAGTAATAAATACGGAAAGTCATGTTTATAAGGTACCTGGAAATAAAAGTCTCTGGCCAAATCAAAAGTAAAATATTTAATACAGTAACAGAGATAGCTTTAAGCTAAACTCCGACTGGTAACCATCTAACTCAACAAACATTAGGTTATACGTTAGTATAAACCTAATTTAAGTGTTTGGGGTGCTAACTATATGTATTTTGTGGAAAGCCAGTTGTATTATTTTATATGAGACATAATTAAATTTAAAATATATCTATCTTTCCAAACAATTGTTTCATTATAAGTTTTCTGCAAGTTGGGAGAATGTTTCCAGTTTATGTAGAAGCCTAACATATTTTCATGTAAGAATATATTGAGGTGGGCACTTATAAATCGTCAGTGGAAGCCTATTAAACTTCGATATGAGAAAAAATTCCTTACCGCAGTTAATTTTCGTGTCCGCTAAGTTGTCCCTTCACGCATCAAATGACCGCCGAATTTGATATTCCGCAGGTTTTTGACTGAGGAAGTATCATAGCGTCACGAAGCGGAAAAGGGAGACAACCAAGAGTCACGAGAAAAGTAAAATAATATACACCCGGGTTAATTAGTTTTTTCTAAAATATTATCAATCCTGCGTGTTAAGAACTCAATTAATTTTTAAAAAATAAATGTATGCGTGTATTAATTACACACAAATATATATATTTTCTTAGGCTAAAAACAGAGAAAGTGATACCTAAATAGCAAACCACATCTCATAACTGTAATAAATACGGAAAGTTACGCTTTAAAAGGCATTTGGGAATGTAAATCTCTGGCCAAATTAAGAGTAAAATATTTAATACACGCGGGTTAATTAGTTGTTTCAAAACCATTATTAATTCCGCGTGTTAAGAACTCAATTATTTAAAAAAAATAAATGTATGCATGTAAGTATTCACACACGCATATTGATATTTTCTTAGGCTAAAATCAGAGAAGTGATACCCCCCCCCCCCAAAAAAAAAACAATATCTCATAACAGTAAGAAATACGGAAAGTCATGTTTATAAGGTACCTGGAAATAAAAGTCTCTGGCCAAATCAAGAGTAAAATATTTAATACAATAACAGAGATAGCTTTAAGCTAAACTCCGACTGGTAACCATCTCACTCAACAAACATTAGGTTATACGTTAGTATAAACCTAATTTAAGTGTTTGGGGTGCTAACTATATGTATTTTGTGGAAAGCCAGTTGTATTATTTTATATGAGACATAATTAAATTTAAAATATATCTCTCTTTCCAAACAAATTGTTTCATTATAAGTTTTCTGCAAGTTGGGAGAATGATTTCAGTTTATGTAGAAGCCTAACATATTTTCATGTAAGAATATATTTAGGTGGGCACTTATAAATCGTTAGTGGAAGCCCATTAAACTTTGATATAAGAAAAAATTCCTTACCGCAGTTAATTTTCGTGTCCGCTAAGTTGTCCCTTCACGCATCGAATGACCGCCAAATTTGAAATTCCAGCAGTCTTTTGACTGAGGAAGTATCATAGCGTCACGAAGCGGAAAAGAGAGACAACCACGAATCACGAGAAAAGTAAAATAATATACACGTGGGTTAATTAGTTTTTTCACAAACATTATCAATCCTGCGTGTTAAGAACTCAATTAATTTAAAAAAATAAATGTATGCATGTAAGTATTTCCACACGCATATAGATATTTTCTTAGGCTAAAAACAGAGAAGTCATAACCAAAAAAACAAACAATATCTCATAACAGTAATAAATACGGAAAGTCATGTTTATAAGGTACCTTGAAATAAAAGTCTCTGGCCAAATCAAGAGTAAAATATTTAATACAATAACAGAGATAGCTTTAAGCTAAACTCCGACAGGTAACCATCTCACTCAACAAACATTAGGTTATACGTTAGTATAAAACTAATTTAAGTGTTTGGGGTGCTAACTATATGTATTTTGTGGAAAGCCAGTTGTATTATTTTATATGAGACATAATTAAAGTTAAAATATATCTCTCTTTCCAAACAATTGTTTCATTATAAGTTTTCTGCAAGTTGGGAGAATGTTTTCAGTTTATGTAGAAGCCTAACATATTTTCATGTAAGAATATATTTAGGTGGGCACTTATAAATTGTTAGTGGAAGCCCATTAAACTTTGATATTAGAAAAAATTCCTTACCGCAGTTAATTTTCGTGTCCGCTAAGTTGTCCCTTCACGCATCGAATGACCGCCAAATTTGAAATTCCAGCAGTCTTTTGACTGAGGAAGTATCATAGCGTCACGAAGCGGAAAAGAGAGACAACCACGAATCACGAGAAAAGTTAAATAATATACACGTTGGTTAATTAGTTTTTTCACAAACATTATCAATCCTGCGTGTTAAGAACTCAATTAATTTAAAAAAATAAATGTATGCATGTAAGTATTTCCACACGCATATAGATATTTTCTTAGGCTAAAAACAGAGAAGTGTTAACCAAAAAAAAAACAATATCTCATAACAGTAATAAATACGGAAAGTCATGTTTATAAGGTACCTTGAAATAAAAGTCTCTGGCCAAATCAAGAGTAAAATATTTAATACAATAACAGAGATAGCTTTAAGCTAAACTCCGACTGGTAACCATCTCACTCAACAAACATTAGGTTATACGTTAGTATAAACCCAATCTAAGTGTTTGGGGTGCTAACTATATGTATTTTGTGGAAAGCCAGTTGTATTATTTTATATGAGACATAATTAAATTTGAAATATATCTCTCTTTCCAAACAATTGTTTCATTATAAGTTTTCTGCAAGTTGGGAGAATGTTTCCAGTTTATGTAGAGGCCTAACATATTTTCATGTAAGAATATATTTAGGTCGGCACTTATAAATCGTCAGTGGAAGCCCATTAAACTTTGATATTAGTAAAAATTCCTTACCGCAGTTAATTTTCGTGTCCGCTAAGTTGTCCCTTCACGCATCGAATGACCGCCAAATTTGAAATTCCAGCAGTCTTTTGACTGAGGAAGTATCATAGCGTCACGAAGCGGAAAAAAGAGACAACCACGAATCACGAGAAAAGTAAAATAATATACACGTGGGTTAATTAGTTTTTTCACAAACATTATCAATCCTGCGTATTAAGAACTCAATTAATGTAAAAAAAGAAATGTATGCATGTAAGTATTTACACACGCATATAGATATTTTCACAGGCTAAAAACAGAGAAGTGATAACCAAAAAAACAAACAATATCTCATAACAGTAATAAATACGGAAAGTCATTTTTATAAGGTACCTTGAAATAAAAGTCTCTGGCCAAATCAAGAGTAAAATATTTAATACAATAACAGAGAGAGCTTTAAGCTAAACTCCGACTGGTAACCATCTCACTCAACAAACATTAGGTTATACGTTAGTATAAACATAATTTAAGTGTTTGGGGTGCCAACTATATGTATTTTGTGGAAAGCCAGTTGTATTATTTTATATGAGACATAATTAAATTTAAAATATATCTATCTTTCCAAACAATTGTTTCATTATAAGTTTTCTGCAAGTTGGGAGAATGTTTCCAGTTTATGTAGAAGCCTAACATATTTTCATGTAAGAATATATTTAGGTGGGCACTTATAAATCGTTAGTGGAAGCCCATTAAACTTTGATACAATAAAAAATTCCTTAGCGCAGTTAATTTTCGTGTCCGCTAAGTTGTCCCTTCACGCATCGAATGACCGCCAAATTTGAAATTCCAGCAGTCTTTTGACTGAGGAAGTATCATAGCGTCACGAAGCGGAAAAGAGAGACAACCACGAGTCACGAGAAAAGTAAAATAATATACACGTGGGTTAATTAGTTTTTTCACAAACATTATCAATCCTGCGTGATAAGAACTCAATTAATGTAAAAAAAGAAATGTATGCATGTAAGTATTTACACACGCATATAGATATTTTCTTAGGCTAAAAACAGAGAAGTGATAACCAAAAAAACAAACAATATCTCATAACAGTAATACATACGGAAAGTCATGTTTATAAGGTACCTTGAAATAAAAGTCTCTGGCCAAATCAAAAGTAAAATATTTAATACAATAACAGAGATAGCTTTAAGCTAAACTCCGACTGGTAACCATCTAACTCAACAAACATTAGGTTATACGTTAGTATAAACCTAATTTAAGTGTTTGGGGTGCTAACTATATGTATTTTGTGGAAAGCCAGTTGTATTATTTTATATGAGACATAATTAAAGTTAAAATATATCTATCTTTCCAAACAATTGTTTCATTATAAGTTTTCTGCAAGTTGGGAGAATGTTTCCAGTTTATGTAGAAGCCTAACATATTTTCATGTAAGAATATATTTAGGTGGGCACTTATAAATCGTTAGTGGAAGCCCATTAAACTTTGATACAATAAAAAATTCCTTACCACAGTTAATTTTCGTGTCCGCTAAGTTGTCCCTTCACGCATCGAATGACCGCCGAATTTGAAATTCCCGCAGTCTTTTGACTGAGGAAGTATCATAGCGTCACGAAGCGGAAAAGGGAGACAACCAAGAGTCACAAGAAAAGTAAAATAATACACCCGGGTTAATTAGTTTTTTCTAAAGTATTATCAATCCTGCGTGTTAAGAACTCAATTAATTTAAAAAAAATAAATGTATGCGTGTATTAATTGCACACGCATATATATATTTTGTTATGCTATAAACAGAGTAAGTGATACCTAAATAACAAACCACATCTCATAACTGTAATAAATACGGAAAGTTAAACTTTAAAAGGCATTTGGGAATGTAAATCTCTAGCCAAATTAAGAGTAAAATATTTAATACACGCGGGTTAATTATTTGTTTCAAAACCATTATTAATTCCGCATGTTAAGAACTCAATTAATTTAAAAAAATAAATGTATGCATGTAAGTATTTACACACGCATATAGATATTTTCTTAGGCTAAAAACAGAGAAGTGATACCGCAAAAAACAAACAATATCTCATAACAGTAATAGATACGGAATGTCATGTTTATAAGGTACCTGGAAATAAATGTCTCTGGCCAAATCAAGAGTAAAATATTTAATACAATAACAGAGATAGCTTTAAGCTAAACTTCGAGTGGTAACCATCTCACTCAACAAACATTAGGTTATACGTTAGTATAAACCCAATTTAAGTGTTTGGGCTGCTAACTATATGTATTTTGTGGAAAGCCAGTTGTATTATTTTAAATGAGACATAATTAAATTTAACAGATATCTCTCTTTCCAAACAATTGTTTCATTATAAGTTTTCTGCAAGTTGGGAGAATGTTTCCAGTTTATGTAGAAGCCTTACATATTTTCATGTAAGAATATATTTAGGTGGGCACTTATAAATCGTCAGTGGAAGCCCATTAAACTTTGATATAAGAAAAAATTCCTTACCGCAGTTAATTTTCGTGTCCGCTAAGTTGTCCCTTCATGCATCGAATGACCGCCAAATTTGAAATTACAGCAGTCTTTTGACTGAGGAAGAATCATAGCGTCACGAAGCGGAAAAGAGAGACAACTACGAATCACGAGAAAAGTAAAATAATATACACGTGGGTTAATTAGTTTTTTCACAAACACTATCATTCCTGCGTGTTAAGAACTCAATTAATTAAAAAAAATAAATGTATGCTTGTAAGTATTTACACACGCATATAGATATTTTCTTAGGCTAAAAACAGAGAAGTGTTAACCAAAAAAAAAACAATATCTCATAACAGTAATAAATACGGAAAGTCATGTTTATAAGGTACCTGGAAATAAAAGTCTCTGGCCAAATCAAGAGTAAAATATTTAATACAATAACAGAGATAGCTTTAAGCTAAACTCCGACTGGTAACCATCTCACTCAACAAACATTAGGTTATACGTTAGTATAAACCCAATTTAAGTGTTTGGGCTGCTAACTATATGTATTTTGTGGAAAGCCAGTTGTATTATTTTATATGAGACATAATTAAATTTAAAATATATCTCTCTTTCCAAACAATTCTTTCATTATATGTTTTCGGCAATTTGGGAGAATGTTTCCAGTTTACGTAGAAGCCTAACATATTTTCATGTAAGAATATATTTAGGTGGGCACTTATAAATCGGTAGAGGAAGACCATTAAACTTTGATACAAGAAAAAATTCCTTAGCGCAGTTAATTTTCGTGTCCGCTAAGTTGTCCCTTCACGCATCGAATGACCGCCAAATTTGAAATTCCAGCAGTCTTTTGATTGAGGAATAATCATAGCGTCACGAAGCGGAAAAGAGAGACAACCACGAGTCACGAGAAAAGTAAAATAATATACACGTGGGTTAATTAGTTTTTTCACAAACATTATCAATCCTGCGTGTTAAGAACTCAATTAATGTAAAGAAATAAATGTATGCATGTAAGTATTTACACACGCATATAGATATTTTCTTAGGCTAAAAACAGTGAAGTGATAACCAAAAAAACAAACAATATCTCATAACAGTAATAAATACGGAAAGTCATGTTTATAAGGTACCTGGAAATAAAAGTCTCTGGCCAAATCAAAAGTAAAATATTTAATACAGTAACAGAGATAGCTTTAAGCTAAACTCCGACTGGTAACCATCTAACTCAACAAACATTAGGTTATACGTTAGTATAAACCTAATTTAAGTGTTTGGGGTGCTAACTATATGTATTTTGTGGAAAGCCAGTTGTATTATTTTATATGAGACATAATTAAATTTAAAATATATCTATCTTTCCAAACAATTGTTTCATTATAAGTTTTCTGCAAGTTGGGAGAATGTTTCCAGTTTATGTAGAAGCCTAACATATTTTCATGTAAGAATATATTTAGGTGGGCACTTATAAATCGTTAGTGGAAGCCCATTAAACTTTGATACAATAAAAAATTCCTTACCACAGTTAATTTTCGTGTCCGCTAAGTTGTCCCTTCACGCATCGAATGACCGCCAAATTTGAAATTCCAGCAGTCTTTTGACTGAGGAAGTATCATAGCGTCACGAAGCGGAAAAGAGAGACAACCACGAGTCACGAGAAAAGTAAAATAATATACACGTGGGTTAATTAGTTTTTTCACAAACATTATCAATCCTGCGTGATAAGAACTCAATTAATGTAAAAAAAGAAATGTATGCATGTAAGTATTTACACACGCATATAGATATTTTCTTAGGCTAAAAACAGAGAAGTGATAACCAAAAAAACAAACAATATCTCATAACAGTAATACATACGGAAAGTCATGTTTATAAGGTACCTTGAAATAAAAGTCTCTGGCCAAATCAAAAGTAAAATATTTAATACAATAACAGAGATAGCTTTAAGCTAAACTCCGACTGGTAACCATCTAACTCAACAAACATTAGGTTATACGTTAGTATAAACCTAATTTAAGTGTTTGGGGTGCTAACTATATGTATTTTGTGGAAAGCCAGTTGTATTATTTTATATGAGACATAATTAAAGTTAAAATATATCTATCTTTCCAAACAATTGTTTCATTATAAGTTTTCTGCAAGTTGGGAGAATGTTTCCAGTTTATGTAGAAGCCTAACATATTTTCATGTAAGAATATATTTAGGTGGGCACTTATAAATCGTTAGTGGAAGCCCATTAAACTTTGATACAATAAAAAATTCCTTACCACAGTTAATTTTCGTGTCCGCTAAGTTGTCCCTTCACGCATCGAATGACCGCCGAATTTGAAATTCCCGCAGTCTTTTGACTGAGGAAGTATCATAGCGTCACGAAGCGGAAAAGGGAGACAACCAAGAGTCACAAGAAAAGTAAAATAATACACCCGGGTTAATTAGTTTTTTCTAAAGTATTATCAATCCTGCGTGTTAAGAACTCAATTAATTTTAAAAAAATAAATGTATGCGTGTATTAATTGCACACGCATATATATATTTTGTTATGCTATAAACAGAGTAAGTGATACCTAAATAACAAACCACATCTCATAACTGTAATAAATACGGAAAGTTACACTTTAAAAGGCATTTGGGAATGTAAATCTCTAGCCAAATTAAGAGTAAAATATTTAATACACGCGGGTTAATTATTTGTTTCAAAACCATTATTAATTCCGCATGTTAAGAACTCAATTAATTTAAAAAAATAAATGTATGCATGTAAGTATTTACACACGCATATAGATATTTTCTTAGGCTAAAAACAGAGAAGTGATACCGCAAAAAACAAACAATATCTCATAACAGTAATAGATACGGAATGTCATGTTTATAAGGTACCTGGAAATAAATGTCTCTGGCCAAATCAAGAGTAAAATATTTAATACAATAACAGAGATAGCTTTAAGCTAAACTTCGAGTGGTAACCATCTCACTCAACAAACATTAGGTTATACGTTAGTATAAACCCAATTTAAGTGTTTGGGCTGCTAACTATATGTATTTTGTGGAAAGCCAGTTGTATTATTTTAAATGAGACATAATTAAATTTAACAGATATCTCTCTTTCCAAACAATTGTTTCATTATAAGTTTTCTGCAAGTTGGGAGAATGTTTCCAGTTTATGTAGAAGCCTTACATATTTTCATGTAAGAATATATTTAGGTGGGCACTTATAAATCGTCAGTGGAAGCCCATTAAACTTTGATATAAGAAAAAATTCCTTACCGCAGTTAATTTTCGTGTCCGCTAAGTTGTCCCTTCATGCATCGAATGACCGCCAAATTTGAAATTACAGCAGTCTTTTGACTGAGGAAGAATCATAGCGTCACGAAGCGGAAAAGAGAGACAACTACGAATCACGAGAAAAGTAAAATAATATACACGTGGGTTAATTAGTTTTTTCACAAACACTATCAGTCCTGCGTGTTAAGAACTCAATTAATTAAAAAAAATAAATGTATGCTTGTAAGTATTTACACACGCATATAGATATTTTCTTAGGCTAAAAACAGAGAAGTGTTAACCAAAAAAAAAACAATATCTCATAACAGTAATAAATACGGAAAGTCATGTTTATAAGGTACCTGGAAATAAAAGTCTCTGGCCAAATCAAGAGTAAAATATTTAATACAATAACAGAGATAGCTTTAAGCTAAACTCCGACTGGTAACCATCTCACTCAACAAACATTAGGTTATACGTTAGTATAAACCCAATTTAAGTGTTTGGGCTGCTAACTATATGTATTTTGTGGAAAGCCAGTTGTATTATTTTATATGAGACATAATTAAATTTAAAATATATCTCTCTTTCCAAACAATTCTTTCATTATATGTTTTCGGCAATTTGGGAGAATGTTTCCAGTTTACGTAGAAGCCTAACATATTTTCATGTAAGAATATATTTAGGTGGGCACTTATAAATCGGTAGAGGAAGACCATTAAACTTTGATACAAGAAAAAATTCCTTAGCGCAGTTAATTTTCGTGTCCGCTAAGTTGTCCCTTCACGCATCGAATGACCGCCAAATTTGAAATTCCAGCAGTCTTTTGATTGAGGAATAATCATAGCGTCACGAAGCGGAAAAGAGAGACAACCACGAGTCACGAGAAAAGTAAAATAATATACACGTGGGTTAATTAGTTTTTTCACAAACATTATCAATCCTGCGTGTTAAGAACTCAATTAATGTAAAGAAATAAATGTATGCATGTAAGTATTTACACACGCATATAGATATTTTCTTAGGCTAAAAACAGTGAAGTGATAACCAAAAAAACAAACAATATCTCATAACAGTAATAAATACGGAAAGTCATGTTTATAAGGTACCTGGAAATAAAAGTCTCTGGCCAAATCAAAAGTAAAATATTTAATACAATAACAGAGATAGCTTTAAGCTAAACTCCGACTGGTAACCATCTAACTCAACAAACATTAGGTTATACGTTAGTATAAACCTAATTTAAGTGTTTGGGGTGCTAACTATATGTATTTTGTGGAAAGCCAGTTGTATTATTTTATATGAGACATAATTAAAGTTAAAATATATCTATCTTTCCAAACAATTGTTTCATTATAAGTTTTCTGCAAGTTGGGAGAATGTTTCCAGTTTATGTAGAAGCCTAACATATTTTCATGTAAGAATATATTTAGGTGGGCACTTATAAATCGTTAGTGGAAGCCCATTAAACTTTGATACAACAAAAAATTCCTTACCACAGTTAATTTTCGTGTCCGCTAAGTTGTCCCTTCACGCATCGAATGACCGCCGAATTTGAAATTCCCGCAGTCTTTTGACTGAGGAAGTATCATAGCGTCACGAAGCGGAAAAGGGAGACAACCAAGAGTCACAAGAAAAGTAAAATAATACACCCGGGTTAATTAGTTTTTTCTAAAGTATTATCAATCCTGCGTGTTAAGAACTCAATTAATTTAAAAAAAATAAATGTATGCGTGTATTAATTGCACACGCATATATATATTTTGTTATGCTATAAACAGAGAAAGTGATACCTAAATAACAAACCACATCTCATAACTGTAATAAATACGGAAAGTTACACTTTAAAAGGCATTTGGGAATGTAAATCTCTAGCCAAATTAAGAGTAAAATATTTAATACACGCGGGTTAATTATTTGTTTCAAAACCATTATTAATTCCGCATGTTAAGAACTCAATTAATTTAAAAAAATAAATGTATGCATGTAAGTATTTACACACGCATATAGATATTTTCTTAGGCTAAAAACAGAGAAGTGATACCGCAAAAAACAAACAATATCTCATAACAGTAATAGATACGGAATGTCATGTTTATAAGGTACCTGGAAATAAAAGTCTCTGGCCAAATCAAGAGTAAAATATTTAATACAATAACAGAGATAGCTTTAAGCTAAACTTCGAGTGGTAACCATCTCACTCAACAAACATTAGGTTATACGTTAGTATAAACCCAATTTAAGTGTTTGGGCTGCTAACTATATGTATTTTGTGGAAAGCCAGTTGTATTATTTTATATGAGACTTAATTAAATTTAAAATATATCTCTCTTTCCAAACAATTCTTTCATTATATGTTTTCGGCAATTTGGGAGAATGTTTCCAGTTTACGTAGAAGCCTAACATATTTTCATGTAAGAATATATTTAGGTGGGCACTTATAAATCGGTAGAGGAAGACCATTAAACTTTGATACAAGAAAAAAATCCTTAGCGCAGTTAATTTTCGTGTCCGCTAAGTTGTCCCTTCACGCATCGAATGACCGCCAAATTTGAAATTCCAGCAGTCTTTTGATTGAGGAATAATCATAGCGTCACGAAGCGGAAAAGAGAGACAACCACGAGTCACGAGAAAAGTAAAATAATATACACGTGGGTTAATTAGTTTTTTCACAAACATTATCAATCCTGCGTGTTAAGAACTCAATTAATGTAAAGAAATAAATGTATGCATGTAAGTATTTACACACGCATATAGATATTTTCTTAGGCTAAAAACAGTGAAGTGATAACCAAAAAAACAAACAATATCTCATAACAGTAATAAATACGGAAAGTCATGTTTATAAGGTACCTTGAAATAAAAGTCTCTGGCCAAATCAAAAGTAAAATATTTAATACAATAAGAGAGATAGCTTTAAGCCAAACTCCGACTGGTAACCATCTCACTCAACAAACATTAGGTTATACGTTAGTATAAACCCAATTTAAGTGTTTGGGGTGCTAACTATATGTATTTTGTGGAAAGCCAGTTGTATTATTTTATATGAGACATAATTAAATTTAAAATATATCTCTCTTTCCAAACAATTGTTTCATTATAAGTTTTCTGAAATTTGGGAGAATGTTTCCAGTTTATGTAGAAGCCTAACATATTTTCATGTAATAATATATCTAGGTGGGCACTTATAAATCGTCAGTGGAAGCCCATTAAACTTTGATATAAGAAAAAATTCCTTACCGCAGTTAATTTTCGTGTCCGCTAAGTTGTCCCTTCACGCATCGAATGACCGCCAAATTTGAAATTCCAGCAGTCTTTTGACTGAGGAAGTATCATAGCGTCACGAAGCTGAAAAGAGAGACAACCACGAGTCACGAGAAAAGTAAAATAATATACACGTGGGTTAATTAGTTTTTTCACAAACATTATCAATCCTGCGTGTTAAGAACTCAATTAATTTAAAAAAATAAATGTATGCGTGTATTAATTGCACACGCATATAGATATTTTCTTAGGCTAAAAACAGAGACAGTGATACCTAAATAACAAACCACATCTCATAACTGTAGTAAATACGGAAAATTACGCTTTAAAAGGCATTTGGGATTGTAAATCTCTGGCCAAACTAATAGTAAAATATTTAATACACGCGGGTTAATTAGTTATTTCAAAACCATTATTAATTCCGCGTGTTGAGAACTCAATTAATTAAAAAAAATAAATGTATGCATGTAAGTATTTACACACGCATATAGATATTTTCTTAGGTTAAAAACAGAGAAGTGATACCCAAAAAAACAAACAATATCTCATAACAGTAATAAATACGGAAAGTCATGTTTATAAGGTACCTGGAAATAAAAGTCTCTGGCCAAATCAAGAGTAAAATATTTAATACAATAACAGAGATAGCTTCAAGCTAAACTCCGACTGGTAACCATCTCACTCAACAAACATTAGGTTATACGTTAGTATAAACCTAATTTAAGTGTTTCGAGTGCTAACTATATGTATTTTGTGGAAAGCCAGTTGTATTATTTTATATGAGACATAATTAAAGTTAAACTATATCTCTCTTTCCAAACAATTGTTTCATTATAAGATTTCTACAAGTTGGGAGAATGTTTCCAGTTTATGTAGAAGCCTGAAATATTTTCATGTAAGAATATATTTAGGTGGGCACTTATAAATCGTCAGTGGAAGCCCATTAAACTTCGATATGAGAAAAAATTCCTTACCGCAGTTAATTTTCGTGTCCGCTAAGTTGTCCCTTCACGCATCGAATGACCGCCGAATTTGAAATTCCCGCAGTCTTTTGACTGAGGAAGTATCATAGCGTCCGAAGCGGAAAAGGGAGACAACCAAGAGTCACGAGAAAAGTAAAATAATATACACCCGGGTTAATTAGTTTTTTCTAAAATATTATCAATCCTGCGTGTTAAGAACTCAATTAAGTCTTTGGTGTGCCAACTACATGTATTTTGTGGAAAACCAGTTGTATTATTTTATATGAGACATAATTAAAGTTAAAACATATCTCACAGAGAAAGTGATACCTTAATAACAAACATATATATATATATATATATATATATACATACATACATATATATAGATATATATATACATATATATGCTGACGATAGCTAATAACCTTGAAAGTAGTACATCTTTCCTGTGTCAGTGTTGAACAAAAGGGCAACGATGTTTGCTAATCACTGTACGGCTTAATTCGAGCTGTTTGTTTACAAACAAACCGAACATTATAATAAATGTTCGGTAAACCCGTACTTACATATAGATATGTGTGCATGTGTGCATGTATGTATACATACTACTGTACGTCTCTATACATATATGTATGTACGTATACATACTTAGATTTAAGTATCAGCCGTACTAAGAGTGAGAAATGAAATTTCGATTCATTCTTTACCATTTATCGTTATCGGTACGCCCAGCCGACTAACTCACTCTATATGTAAATTATGCTGCTCAACTGTTAATATGCATAAGGAAAGTCTATACTTTCAAACGTTCAATCATATGGCAGGAAGGTATACGATGCTGACGATAGCTAATAAGCTTGAAAGTAGTACATTATTCCAGTGTCAGTGTTGAGCAAAAAGGCGACAATGGTTGCCGAACACTGTAAGGCGAAAATCGGGCTGTTTGTTTACAAACAAACCGAACATTATAATAAATGTTCGGCAAACCCATACGTACATATATATATATATGTGCATGTATGTATATACATACATACTACTGTACGTCTGTATACATATATGTATGTACGTATGCATACTTACATTTAAGTATCAGCCGTACTAAGAGTGGGAAATGGAATTTCGTTTCATTCTTTTCCATTTATCGTTTTCGGTATGCCCGGCCGACTAACTGACTAGATATTCAAATTAGGCTGCTCAGCCGTTAATATGCATAAGGAAAGTATATACTTTCAAACGTTCAATCATCTGACGGGAAGGTATACGATGCTGAAGATAGCTAATAAGCTTGAAAGTAGTACATCGTTCCTGTGTCAGTGTCGAACAAAAAGGCGACGATGGTTGCCGAACACTGTACGGGCTGTTTTTTTTATAAACAAACCGAATATTATTATAATAATGTTCGGTAAATCCATCCGTACATATATATATGTGTGTGCATGTATGTATATATATACATACTACTGTACCTCTGTATACATATATGTATGTATACATACTTACATTTAAGTATCAGCCGTACTAAGAGGGAGAAATGAAATTTCATTTCATTCTTTTCCATATATATATATATATATATATATATTGAATTGAAATTTTGTCGTTAATTGTAAAAATATCACTAATTATTATAGTAGAACTGACACAAGGAAAGATTTCTGATATTTGTACATGCAATGTTTCTAATTATATTGTTCATTATTTTCCATGAGTTCAAAAGATATATTAAAATTGTTTTTATGCTTTTAAACAAACAGAACACATCTCTCTGTAATGTACCTTTAAGTGTGAGAATCGATATGGAATATGTTTAGATGGATGTGCTACAGGTTATATTGGTGAAAGCTGCCAAGGTATATAAAATTGATGCTACTTACCTATTATAAATATATATATATATATATAATTTAAAAAAAAAGGTTTTTAAATCATGTTCATCATTAATCACGATAATTGTTTCTATACAGATGAGAGACGTGTACTTACGCTCAAACAATGAATCAATCTGTTACAATTAATAATTATTCGCATAGTATTAATCTACAAATGCATTTATTCGGAAGTGTGACAGAATAAATGATTTCTTCACAAGTAGCAAGATTATAAGCAAGCCATGGAAGAATCAAGAGAACAAATGGAAGCAGATAAATGGCAAATAAAGTGAAATATTATTTACAGGCTTGAGACTTATAGCCATAAATCTTATAGCCATATAGGGCACTCTAGAATGTGAAATCATTTAACTAAGCATGAAGACCTCTACAAAAGTAGGCACATTATTGTTTATTCTTGTTACTCAGAGATAAACGAAAATCTGAAGTTGAAATCATTTTCACCATGATAGGAACAGCAGTTGTTATTATAACAGTATGGGATTAATGGATTCAAATTTAGCGCTGTTATTAAACCAATAGTGTTGTATTTACCCTTAAGCGATCTGCTAAATTTATGTCCGGTGTTACTACGTTAGCATAGCAAATTGCATTACTTATGATTTAGAATAGTACTAGTTTAGTATTATGAGTGTGAATTGCACCTCTTGAAAGATATAGTGAAAGATATGTTGATATAATAGACTTAAACATGCTTAAGTTCACTTATAGCATATATATAAACGCAAGCCACTCTGAGATATCACCGTGCCAAGCAAGATAGAGGTGTAAAATCTTAGACTGTCACCACAAGACTATACGTTAGCAAGACCCTCTGTAGACGCATAGCTTAAAAAATACACATGGATATATTCATATATAAACATATGTACGCACGTGTTTGTACATCCTCCTATGCATATTCTCGACAATATATGCAGATACATAGGATAGCTGTACATGCACACATGTTAATACGAGGTACGGAATTTAGTTAGTACCAGTTAAAAGACACACACCCATATTCACACGCCGTAGTGCATTTTGATAGTTGTGCATTTATACCTTTCAGTGTGAGGATGTCGAAATTAACCTGTCCTAATATCTAGGTAATAACAACAGTTAAAGTTAGGGTATGATAGATAATGTAAGATTATATATGTGCCTGTGCCTCGAATGTTTACTTTGGGAACAGCAGTAGTAATCCACTGTATCAAATACAATATATATATATATATATATATATATATATATATATATATATATATATATATATATATATATATATATATATATATATATATATATGGGATGACAAATTATTGTTATAGGTAATCCAGTTAGAGGTTGAGAGTACTCTGTATTATGGTTAGTTTTAATGCACGGCGTTGTATGACTCCACAAGAGGTTTCCTTTGTTAGGTGGCGAGTTCACGGGAATTCCTATGCAGGTTAGTCTTGCAGTAATAATAGTGAAAGTGTGAAGAATAACATCGTCAACAGAACAAAAAGGGTTTTATTTACAGTATTAACAATTGTTTCATTGATTAGGATGTCTAAAGTTTGCTAATCACTTGAAGTTTTGTCACTCAACCTTCAATACAGTGTATGCCTAATCAAATCATCGGAATAACTGCAGTTAATCAGATGCAGTTATTCCAGTTATTCCGATTATTTGATTAGGCATACACTGTATTGAAGGTTGAGTGACACAACTTCAAGTGATAAGGAAACTTTAGACATCCTAATCAATGAAACCATTGTTGATACTGTAAATAAAACCATTGTTGTACTCTTGACCATGCTATTCTTTACTCTTTCACTATATATATATATTTCTATTTTTTTTTTTTTTTTGAGTATATGTTGGTTGGTTACCAACATCTCAGTATGCAGGACAAAGCACTCGACGAAGTACGCAGGTTGGTTTGTTTACTCATAAGTTATGTAAAATAAAATAAATAAGTCCAATATGTAAAATTTGGCTTCGTTTATTATAAATTATAAATTTACTGCTTTGTATATTTCGGTGACAGCTATTATTTGCTGTGACCTCTTCAGGCAGTCCGAATTGGTGTGGAAAAGACAGGCACACATGTTGCTGAAGTGTGTTTCACACTGTCAATATATCGATGTGTCCAGCTCCTGGGTGTTTTGTTAGTCCTCCAAGGAACTGGAATCGTATGGGCTAGAACAAACGAATTTCAACGTCATACGACACGCTTGTATCCCATTGGTCAGTTGTGAGAACACTCCTCAGTCAAAAGTCTATAAAAATTCTTCTGGGGCAGGTCGGCCTGTTATAGTTGTTTCTGTCAGAAGGTTTAAGTACAGAATGTTCGTCAGCGTGCACCGTTGCCCGTGCACACGTATAAACACAGGCTCGGTAGATTCACCTATTTACGTCCACACAGTATAACTAAAGATGGGTGCGTTTTAAAAGCAAATGAGGTAAAAGTGGAGTGAAAAATACCAAAGCGCCCGTGTGTCAAAATCCAGAAGTGTAAAGGACTACAATTCTTATTTCAGCATATATTTTGTCAACGCACACCATTGCAAGCACTCACGCACAGACACAGGCTCAGGTACATTCATATTAGGTCTACACAGTCACACACACGCATACATGCACGCATACACATACTTCTATATTCGCCCACATTTGGATACACCCACACGGACACATGGTCAAAATCAGCTCTGTAGGGGGGAGAGGGTGAGTGGTAGTAATAGGCGCGTCATATTTATTTGTGGTATTTATCCCTGACTCATGCATGCGAAGCGGGTCGGGTTTGAGGCAGGATATCCTCCGGTTATTCGAGTCACAAGCCGGGTTTGGACGCCGGGGCTCGCTCGTCAGAAACTTGTGATGCCTGTTTTCACTGAGGATAGGACTCCACCGACGTACTTCGTCTATTTATATCATCTAGTGTCAGCTAACTTGAGTTCTGGTTAAGGAAGTGAGAGAAATGGGTTGACCACAGCGGTGTGAGGCATGGTTTTAGCTGCTAGGTAGGTGTGTTGTTGTAGGAGTCGATCGAGGCGTGTGTAGAAGTGGGGAGTGAGTAGGGGTGGTTCACCTTGGGCTCGGTGTGACGGGGCTGCTGTCCCTATAGCTTGAGGGGAGTTCACATCCCTGTGGGTTGTTATCCATATAGCTTGAGGAATGTTCCGGCTGTGAAGTGTCTACATGTACAAAAGAAATCGGTATTGAGGTTGATTAGGCTGCTCCCAGCACTGAGTATCTCGATCGTCTCGCTCATACATAGGCTGCAGATGCCAGATCCCCCTCTATCAGGTGGCACTTTCCTGATTTTGGACCAGGCCAGAGAGTACGGGGTCCTGTCCATCTTGAGCTTCCAGAACAGTTCGGAAAGAGCCGTACTTATCCTTTTTCCCTCCCTATTAAAGGAATGGCGATGGTTATACCATCTGTCTTTGAAGCTCGTGGATCTGGCTCCTATGTAAATGTGCTCAGAGTTGGGGTGTTTTACGCTACCTCCGTATACTAAGTTCTTCGTGAGGCATTCATTAATTAGGGGGGGCATAACATGGGTGTTCTTCAGTTGCAGGAGGTGGTCGACCACTGAGTGCCTATTGTGAGGTTCCCCTTGCGTAGTATAGGGTGGTCTCCCCCTGGGCCCGGTGGGGTGGTCCCTGCGTTTGTTTGCGTTCCCAGGCTGAGTACCGGTTCCACCATTCCTTCCCTCCACATGGCTCTGCTGTATGCTTATATTTCCAGCTGCTGGTTGTGTGCAGTTTCTACGTCTACTCCTATTGATGCTAGCTATATGCTGAGCTACGTTGCGCGTGGTTATATGGGAGAGCTTTACAGTCTGTCTGATGAAGAACTTGGAGTATCTGTGGTCCCTCGGGAAGCATTTATCTAGTGCCCTACAAAATAACCGAACCAGGCTGGTCTTTAGGCCCGCTGAGTAGGGTGGGTTGTACCACGTAATTTTTTTAGTCTATTGATATGTGGGTGGGTTGAGCGTGCTGTGGGCTGTTGGGGAGTTTTGGGGGTAGCTACTGGTCCCCGCATTGTTGTTTCCCTTTGGGCGCTATGTGTTTTGCTAGATTCTCGGCCCGTACCTTTGGAGTGGTGTGTGCCCACGCTGAGAGTTCTACAATGTGATGATCCTCCATCAGTCCCGCTTCGTGTCTTGCAGTTGGGGCGTCCGAGTCGGGGTGGTTAGTATCACCCCTGAGACTGCCTCGCGTACTGGATTTCCTCCCATGGCTGGGCGTACGCGCCCTTTTCTATAATGTGGTGGTGCCGGGTTCATGGGGTTTAGTGGCTTCCACTCTGCTTGCACTGTTAGGGTTCAACCGTCCCGGATACTGTGGGTCGGGGGAGCCGATGGTCTATCCCTATCATGGCGCCTCGGGTTGTGAGATATAGCTTGGCCATGGGCCGCCCTATTAAGAGCTGTTTAAAATACTCTGCGTTGCTATCGAATATCTCCTTATTGGCGGACAGGTTGGAAATCCTATCGAGATAAATATATAGATAGCTATATTTCTTTATTTGACAGTAGGGTGCACAAGAAAAGGGGACGATACAAAGACATGCCGGGGATTTTACATACAGTCGTGTAAAAAATATAAAAACAAACAATTAAAACAATCGAAATCCCCAATAGGGGGGAAGCGCCACAAATGGGTTGTTTAATACGCCGTCGATAGAACAACCCTCAACTCCAGGAGCGTGTTGTGCAAGTGCTCCTTTCTTACTTTTGCTCTCTTCTTCAACCTATAGGCTTATAAACAGAGAAGGCCCAATCACTCGGGCCATTTTCACTTCATTCACCCACCTTTCAGTAAATTTACTGGGGTGAAGTGCCTCTCTTTCCACTCTGATTTTCCTTCTAAAGTGATACTTAAAGAAGGAAATCAATTGTTGTCCGCAGAGAAAGGCATCTGTCCTCAGTCCTCTCAATCTCGTCCACCATATAACTTCTTTCACCATAGCCACTGTACAGAAGAAAACCGCTTCTCTTTCGTTTTTGAAAGAGGCTGGCGGTTTGATCCTTACTATGGACTCGGCAGTCAAATGGATTTGTCCCATACGCGACAGCAGTTGTTGTACATAGTTCCACAGGTCGGTTACGCCCTGGCAGTGTACAATTGCGTGCAGGACTGTTTCAATTTCCTGCGCGCATCTTGGACACGTCCTCTTGGAAGGATCCCTGCCTGGGCGTCCGTGCATGTAGATCTTGTTACGAACCGGTAGAGCTCCTCGGCAGCACTGCCAGGCCAGGGAGCTCTGGAAGTTGTCCATAGGTCCCGAGCGGAAAGTCCTACCAAACAGACTGGTGAGCTCATCGCCGAGAGTCTCTCCAAGCACGTCGTCACCCTGGTAACGTAAATCCCTCTATAGAATGTCGAAGTGGAGTTTCCACTGATTGATGCGCCCGCTTGCCAGAGGACTGTGAGCGCCTGAGCGCATTCATTGTGCCAGGCGCCTATCGTTTTCGCTCTTTTCTTGACTCAGGACTGCAGCTCCGTCAGCAAGATGAGCTGTGGGAAAGCCTCTCTCACAAACGGTGCCCACACCGGTTGGGGGTCGGTGAGGAATACCTGGAGATGCCGCATCCTCAGCGCATGTTTGCGCACCTCCGCTCGACCTTTCAAGGACAGTTTGCATTCTGCCCATTTCTGGGTGAGTGCAAACACCTTGGCCGTGATGTCCTCCCAATTTTTCTCCACCTGGAGGTCTGGACCGAATCAGACTCCTGGTATTTTTACCGGTCCGTCCGTCCAGCGTCCAACGACGCTGTCGGACGTCATCGGCTTGCCTCTCCACGTACCGAGTTGCAAACCGACAGACTTGTCCGGGTTTAGTTTTGCTCCCGTCAGCTTTTCGTATTCTTTCAGTAAGTTGCCGATCACCCCGATTTCCGAGGTGCTCTACAAAATTACAGTCACGTCGTCAGAATAAGCCGACGCCGCTTGCGCAGTCCCGGTTCTAGAGGTGTGCCCTGCAACAGCTCCAATTTCCGCAGTAGTGGTTCTAGAGTCAATACATACAGAATGGAGGAGAGAGGGCACCCCTGTCGAACGGAACGCGTGTTTGCGAACGGTTCCGATAAGTAGCCGTTCACCTTGACGCTCCAGCAGATGCTGGTGTGCATCGCCTCGATCCAGCCTCTAAAAACGGGACCGAAACCGGCCGTCTTGAGAACCACTTCCAAGTATCGATGGTCAACCCTATCGAATGCCTTAGACTGATCCAAATTGATCAGAGCCCCACCGAAGCTGGGTTTACTACCCACCCTCTCTATGATGTATCGCATGAGGTGGAGGTTGACGTGTATGGTCCTGGTCGGGATTGCACACGTTTGCGCTCTCCTTACCAGGTTCTCGACGACAAGCGCCAACCTCGTCGCTAGCACCTTGGCCAAAATCTTTAACTCTGTGTTGAGCAGGGTTATGGGCCTAAAGTTGCTTAGTTCGTCCCCCTTGTTCTCGTCTTTCCTGATCAGCGTTACTACGCCCTTGCCTGCAGAACCGGGAATTCTCCCGTTATGCTGCCAATTGCAGTAGACGGCTTCAAGGACGCCAGAGAACAAGTCCGGCATGCCTATGTAAAACTCATAGGGTAGACCATCTAGACCGGGTGACTTGCGTTCCCCGCAGCGGCCAGAGCGTCCCGTATCTCAGTGTCCGTGATCGGTCTTTCGCAGAACTCGGCTCCGTGTCCAAAAGACGCGGCAGGCCGTCGAGGTATGAACTAAAGTCCAATGCCCCGTTCGGCTCACCATCGTTCTGCTCAAACAGTTGCGCAAAATGCTGCTGAAAGGCCGCGCACATTTGCTTGGGGTCAAGTAGCACGCGTCCGTTTTGGTCTTTCAAAGACCGAATCGTGGACTTGTTGCCACTTTTCGCCTCCCCCATTCCCGCCCAGCTGACAGCTTTCGCCCCTTCGTTTCCTAGAGCCCGTGTTTTGCTTCTGACCACGCAGCCTTCGTGTTTCGCATCGAAGAACTGGTCCAGTGCTGTTCTTGACGCTAACACACTAGCCGCGTTGCCACATCTAGGTGCCTCCTCTACCTTGGCTACTAGTTCTCTTTCTATTTTGTTTTTCTCTAAGGCTAACTCTCTGCTAAACCCTATCGATTCTATTCTAAGCACACGACTAATTTGTGATCTGAATAGGCAACCATGTGCATTCGTGGACAGCTTAACATCTCCTTGTCCCTTTCTCTAATGAAGAACCTATCTAAATACGATCTAGATGTCCCGCTGCGATTTGCCCACGTACACTGTGGTGCAGTCGGGAAATCCAGTCGATACCTATCGGCCAGTTGGAATTGGCCGATTACAGTTTTGAGGCTGTTGCACCCTCCTCTACTTGGACATGCTCCCACATAGTCCCATCGTGCATCTAGGATACCATTCCAGTCCCCCACTAAAAGTAAGGAGCGAGACGTTCCCAGAAAAGACACTAGACGCTTAAAGAAGTCTGGCCGTGATTGCGATTGCCCGGTCGCAGCATAAACGGCCACCAGTCTGAAGGCTCCACCTCCAAAACTGTTCACGTCTAGGACTACCAGTCTACCCTCCGGGTCCAAGTGTACTTGCTGTACTTCGACGTCCAGGTTCTTCCGAAACATGACAGACACTCCCCCTCCACCTCCTGGCTGACAGAGTTATGCGTAGATCTCAAATTCGCCGAAGATGGGGGTTAGTTGCTGCCTGTTGTGGATTCTGAACTCGGTGCTGGCTATCACATCCATACCGTGTGACCTAAGTTCGTTTAAAAGTTGGCCCTGTTTCCAGGGAATCCCTAGGCCACGCACATTCACGCTTCCAATTCGTAAACTAGTGATGTTGGCGGAGAAGAGTTGGAGGAAAAGGACGAAAGGCGCACTTACCTCTTCTTTTCCTGGAGATCGGGTTGTTCAATCTCCATTGGGGTGCTGGATTGGGTGTTGGTTGGGGTGGGGAAACATTTTAACAGGACGCGGTTGATGGGTTTCTGGCAGCGGTTGCGCACTACCTGTGAAAATTTATTTTTCAGGTCATTATAGGTTTCCATAGAAACCCTTATAGGTTAAAGGTGTGGAGACGATTCTGCCTTGAAGAAAGTTTTGCCCTTCGTCTCCACAATGGGGTTTTGGGAGATGACCTCCATCAAACTCTTGTTGTTTGTGTTGATGTATGCGTATTGTTTTTTGTTTTTTTTGTTGTGTTATATTAATTTGTTGTTCGTCCGGGAGTTTTCTTTTTATGGTGGGTGCTTGTGTTTGGGGTGGTGTTGGAGTTGGTCTTGCTGGTTTGACTGTTGTTTTATGTGTCTGTGGTTGTGTGTTAGTGTTGGTGATTGGAGTTTTGTGGTGTCTCTTTTTTTTTGTTTTTTAGATCTCCGCGGCTCTCCCTCTTCTTCGCTTAAAGAAGAAGTAGCTTCATCCGTCGATGAATAATCATCGTCAGGAGTGTGGGGGAGGGGTATGTTGTGTGGTGGTGGTGTTTCGGTGTGTGTGTTTGTGGTAGTGTTTGATGGAGTGGGATAGGGTGGGGCTGTGTTCTTCAGGGGTGTTGTCTCTGTTTTTTCTGTTGTTGTTGGTTGAGTGGCTGTTTGTTTTAGTATGGATGCTCGTTTCTTCTGTCGTTGTACTTGTGGTGGTGGTGGTTGTTTTGGTGTTGGTGTTGGTAATAGTGTTTTTTTAATGATGTTGTTGTCGTGTGTTTGTGAAGGACAAATGATTTAGGTGTGCTGTGCTACCACAGCGAAAGCAATGAAATGTTCGTCCTTCTACCGAAATGTTTATTTTGTTGTTATCATCGTTGACGACTCTTTCGGGTATTTTGGAGATTCTCTCCGGCCTCATTTGCAACAGAATCTCCAAATCAGTACCCGCCCATCTTTGTTGAATAGACTTTGGTATCGAAAGAATCATATCAGTTTCAGGCTCTACGAAGACAGATGTTAATGTTTGGTGGTATATATATATTTTTTTGTGTCCTTTTTCCCATGTATGTGGGGAAAAAGGTGAATGCTTTTGACACTATTGGTATCACAGAATGTTTTTGGGCGAGTGCGTCGCTTTTAAACAGTACAGAAACACTTCCGTACTGTTTTCCTCGTTGGAGAAATTCGATATTTGCTAACATTTCTTTCAATGTATTTTCTATATCTCCTTGGCTAACAAATATGGGCTTTTTCGTGGTATTGGACACAGTCCTAAAGATCACTGATCTTTGAACTGTGTCTTCTTTTATTTCAAGGTGTGAGTTAATTCTAAACCAACCCTTTTCTTCGAAAGTTACAAATTTTCTCCCTTGCTGGAGCATATCTCTTGCATTGGAGATGTCTAGAGTTATAAAATCTTGTTTTTTGTTCACTGTTTCAGCGAAAGACATTTTTTTGTGTGTTGTTGTTGTTGTTGTTGTTGTTGTTGTTGTTGTTGTTGTTGTTGTTGTTGTTGTTGTTGTTGTTGTTGTTATCGTTGTTAGCCTAGGTGTTGGAAATCTCAGTTCATTGACGAGGTTAAACTTTATGTGTAGATGTATCTGTGGCGTTGGTGATGTTTGTTTCATGTGTATGTATGTTAATGGGTTTAATTCCTGTGTTTTCATTTTTTTCCCCTGCTTCGATGGTAGAAATTGTACAGTCTTCAAGTGGCAATATTTGTTTCCCTTTGTTGACAGTCGTATCTATGGTGACGTCCATAGTAGAAGAAGCAGATATAACGTTAAAATCTGCCACTTTCTCTCTCTTTTCTCTGTCGACGTTCTCCAGCGTTCCCTTCGTGTTATTCATGTTTTATAGTTGGCAGAATTTGATATTTCAAAACAATTTTTAAATTAAATTTTCGCCCCTAAAGGGGCGAATAATGGGATTAACACCTAGCTGACAAGTCAATTGGTGGTTAATCTACAAAATAATGTTTTGTCAAACAATTTGTTCTGTTTTTCGTATATAAATTTACAAAAAATCTTACAGGAGATATTCCACGCGTCAGGCAGAAAGAGAGATATATAGATAGATATATTTCTTTATTAGCCACATGGGCACAAAAGAAGGGGACAAATACAAAGGGGGAAGTTTACATACAATAAAAACGTGTAAAATGTTATCACAGATGGAATTTAAAAGTTAGTCGATTTTCCCCAATAGAGGGAGACAGTTTATATGGGTAACACATACCCCCGAAAAAAAATGTGCAACCCTCATCTCCAGGAGTACGAAGAGCTTGTACTCCTTTCCTCTCCTCCTCCTTTTCCTCAGCCTACAGGCTGATATAGAGAGAAGGCCCATTCACTCGGGCCATTCTCGCCACTTTCACCCACCTTTCATAAAACTTGATATATAGATAGATAGATAGATAGATAGATAGATAGATAGATAGATAGATAGATAGATAGATAGATAGATATACACCCTCCCCACACACACACACACATATGTATATATATATAATGTTTTACCTTTGAACAGAAGTAAACAGTCTACATCCCGCTTATCTGGTGATGATTGTGTTCATCCCACCTTACCTGGTAATTTCAGGTGTGATTGCAGTATTCATTTACAGGTATGTGATTTCTTGTATCAATACAATTGTTAGCTTTCCCTTGATGTTATTTGAATACAGATACATCAGGCATAAAGTTGGAAACTGAAAACTATTACATCTAGTTCTCAATATTTTGAATTTCCTATATATTTCATATTAGTATTTTATTGTTTTTGCTTCAAATATTTTGATTAGCTAATTACATTTTCTATAGCCCAAGCAATATTAAGTTTTTTTTATACCATTACAAGATGGCACGAGTCAAATGCATACTTATTGAAACTGTTTATAATTGAGTCTAATATGTTGAAGTCTAATAGAGTGACAATATCTCTACCACTCGCCTAATTTAGTTGTGAATACAATGAACACAATGGTTCAGTCATATATTTACGGAGAGAGAGAGAGAGACAGACATATAAGTAAACTGTAAGACGACAATTTGGTTAGATTTAGTTCTTGGTTAGATTTAATTATTGGTTTACACAGATAGCATATTTGATTGCATAATAAAATCATCGATTTGGCAGTAGACCAAACAATTCCAATGGGGATGTAATTGTTTATAATTTACGCACGATAAACCGATAATTTGAAGAACACAATTCAAGGACACGCATATTAGGGAGAGCTAGATGTAAATATATCAAGGTCACCACTCATAGAAAGTTTGTCAGGGACGAAAGAATAGAAGTCAAGTTTCTACTGAATGAGATATAAACTGTGTATATGAAAGGAAAAATGTCATTACAAAAGTCATTAAGAACAGTGCGCACCTACTAACTATCGCACCTACTAACCAAAACATTTCGGAAATTAAATAATATCCTAATTATTAGGAAGCCAAATGTAATATTATATTATAGCTTTTCACTACTACATTAGTCCATGCTCAAACCCATCTGGAGATCATTTTCTGTTTAATAACTGTATAATTTACTGAAGTTGGGGTTTACTAATTTTATCGCACTTCTGTTGTTGTTTAGGCTCAGGCCAGTCATAACTGAGGACACCTATCATCAAAAACTTTTCAGTCATCACCATACTGACATTTAGGTGTCTTGCGAACAACATTATGTGTTTTTGACTGCTTTCTTTAGCAGGTCCAGCAGCCATGAAGAAAGTTTCTCATCCCCACTTTTGATAAATATGTTAACCATTCAAATAACTTTCTAATAAATAGATTCGCAGAACCAATTAGATGTAACCAGTTCTCAGACATTTGCATCTGTCAGGATTTGACTGATACAGGACACTCAACTACCTTTAGTTCATGCATTATCCTTATTCCATAGACATGTTATAGATATTATCTCAATAACTAATATTTCCCAAACCCAGTTAAAATAAAATTAAAATTACGGGATAACACTCAAAATGATGAAGTTGAGACAAGTATCATAAAATATATTACCAGAAATCTAATTTTTTAAACAGTTACCAATTTGCATCAGCACTGATATATGTACCTAAGGCATATTGCCTATAATAAATATGTCTTACATGGCCACGATAATATAAACTGTCATGACATATGTATTGAGAAAGCGAACCGATTCGCAATACAAGACTGTTACTTATTCTATCGACTAATCAGTAGCGGTGAAAATCACATTCGTATCAGAACATAAATGAGTGAAAATAAATGAAATAAGGACATATTTTATATTGGTTAAAATAATGATATTACCTAGGTTAATTGTTTCAATTATGTAAGAATAGAGGAATTAGATAGCTCTCTACATTATATTCTAGTTCATACTTTTAAACCCACTTGTACAAAATATAGCTACTCACACAGAAACAAGGGGCCATGATTGTATTAACATATGTAGGCGATAGAGTAAACATGATGCGCTGTAATTAGGATACATACTAAATTGTGATAAAATATGTACATCCACTTTCAGGAGGAAACCAATAAATAAAAGGACAGGAAGAAGGAGAGGAAAAGACATTCGGAAACACAGAGAAAAAGCAGCGGAAAATAGAGTGGTAAAGAGAGTGCCAAAGAAAGCAGAAAAGAGTGGGGAAAAGACAAATAAAAAAACAGCGGTAAAGACAGCGGAAAAGAAAAAGGAGAAGAGAGCGGAAAAGCCTGCGGAAAAGCCTGCGGAAAAGACAGGGGAAAAGAGAAAGGAAAAGAGAGTGGAAAAGCCTGCGGAAAAGACAGGGGAAAAGACAAAGGAAAAGACAACGAAAAGGAGAGCGGAAAAGGCAGTGGAAAAGACAGGGGAAAAGACAGAGAAAAAGAGAAAGGAAAAGACAGTGGAAAAGCCAGCGGTAAAGACAGGGTTAAAGACAGAGGATAAGAGAAAGGGAAATACAAAGAGAATGGCTCAATACTTAGTTTTGTAAAACTATTATATTCTCGAAAACTAAAGAAATTTTTTATTTCAGTCTCTGTTATGTTACATTTACACATATATGATTTCCCTAAATGTCATGAATTTACGTAGATAACACCCGTAGATGATAACGATAACCACCGAGTGAATTCCAGAGGAATCTATATTCTGGAGGAAACGGACTGTATGATGTGATTTATGTGGACACTATGGTGGACGACGAGACGCATTTTATTTTAAAATCCTCTAAGTTTGTACTCTGTGGCGTGTTATTGCTAGACTTAAATCAAATCGTCAATACATATGGAAGATTCACAAGGAACGGAAATGTTAACTTACATGAGTAAATTGGAATTTCGAAGTGAATTGTCTGAAGTATAAATTTAAATATATACACACACACACACGCACACACTAACATATATATAAACACACGCACACGCATACACATATATATAAATACACATATTTATATATATATATATAAATATATATATATATATAAATACATATATATATATATATATATATATATATATATATATATATATATATATATATATATATATATATATATATGAAAAGAGTCAGGAACCCGACGGCTGAGATCCGCCCGTTTTCACAGCTAGATCCTAAGTAAGCCACTAGTATTAGAACGTGTGTGTGTGTGTGTGTGTGTGTGTGTGTGTGTGTGTGTGTGTGTGTGTGTGTGTGTGTATGTGTGTGTGTGTGTGTGTGTGTGTGTGTGTCTGTGTGTGTGCGTTTATTTATACATTTATACAAACTAACACACTTTAAATATTTATAAGAAAATTTATGAACACGTGACAATCTGTTTCTGCTTGCTTTGTTTCGGAAGTCATAATTTCATCAAATTTTGAGTTGCAGGGTGTCTCATTTGAGGCAATAACAATGAAGGGCATTATAGAATGTGTAAAGACGGGAGACATTAATAAAACGTGAAGAACACAAGATTTGATAAAGTGTCACTTATATTTCCGTTAGATCTAGATCTGTGAAACCATATTCGTTGTCTCTGTTGTCTGGTGGAGAGAAAATGTGTATGCAATAAGTGGTCGTTGAGAATTGTTTGTATTACCTTTCAGATATTGGAGGAAATATGACCGAGGGTGAGCTAAACATTTCATAGGCTGAAAATTTCAAACTCTCATGGAGTGACTAAATGAAGTTTAGTTTTCGACATAGTTCCTGGAAAGGAACAATGCACTTATTAATAAGAATATTTGAATTTAATGCATGCAAGATTTCACTGACCTAGTAGCATCACTCTTTTATAGTTAGCCTATGAACTTCCAGCTTACTCTTGTGTGTAATATTTTGTGTTAGGGAGATTGTAAATTAAGTGGCATGAATTTAGAGAGAGAGAATCAGACAGATAGACAGAGAGAGAGAAATACAGAAACACACACACACACACACACACACACACACACACACACACAGACACACACACACACACACACACACACACACACACACACACACACACACGCAAGCACACACACACACACACACACACACACACTCAGACACACTCTCTCTCACACACACACACACACACATATATATATATATATATATATATATATATATATATATATATACAATGTAAATGAAAATCCAATAGTGTTTAAACTTTCAAACATTGAATCACTGGCGATCGTTTCATCCTAGCACAAGAGCGGTATCATCGGAGTTGATAACAAATAGCAAACACAAATATAATATCAAAACTTTGTCACAAAAACATTAGGAGGATACATAATGTGGAAGGGTAGATAAGCATAAGTATAAATATTTATATAAGGTAACAGAGGCAGAAAAATCATGTGAAGAATAGGAGCAGATAAATGCAATACAAATTAGGAGCAGATAAATCCAATAAACATTTTAAAAAAGTAAAAGAGCATGCTGTTATAGATAAATTAAGTACAGTGAAAAATATGTATCATAAGTAGTTAATAAAGTTAATAAAGTTAATAAGAGAAGTCATGCAATTCAAATATAAATTTATAAATACACCTCCCCCAAAAATTTTAAAACAATATATTTAAAAATATATTTAAAAAAAGTTTTCGTTACTTGTAGCATACAATCAGATGAAAGATATAAGTTCGACTATATAATTCAGTCATGAAAATAATTATTTTTCAAATTGTCCAAAGGAGTTATTGAGAAAATAAATATATTCATCAAAGTAAAAAATCCAATATAGATGGAAGTATTATCAATTAGGCACTCAAGAGCACCACATAGTTGAATAGAGGAGACAAAGTCAATACCATCAACAGTACAACTCATCCATCTTAGCATGGTATTTTAAAAAAATAATCCTTAAAAAATAAAAAAAAGGATTAAAACAAAATAAAAATAAAGAGGAGGTAATTTATGTCAAACATTCTATATATTAGAGAGTTACTATATATTTAATAAGAAAAAGTAGAAAAATTTAGTATCTAAAAATATATCGGAATCGAATTTTTTAAATAATTATTTTCTGGTTTAATGATTGCAAAACTAAAGGACTTTAAATGAATAATAACTTTACATATTACAAAGAAATTATCTATATATACTAAAAGTACTTTGAATTATAAAAAAAAAGTTAATTATACTAGTATTCAATAGTTAATATTAAATGAAAAATATATAGTGTGACAAAGGTTGTTATATATATTATTAGCAAAAATAAATATAAGTGAGGCTTGTGAGAAAAGGTATGGAAACAATGTATTATAAATTTGCCGAAATGTGATGAGGTGATTATAATAAATTGTATTTGCAATAGAAGGGATCAGAGAGGGTGTGTGTGTGAAGAATGGTAGACAGTATATAGTAGTTAAACATATTATAAACTTTTAGGTTTAAAAGTGCAATTAAATAATTATTATACAGTGATAGTAATGGTACTAAAACGAATAAGGTATAAATCTACATTGATATAAATTAGTAACCTACTAACCAAAACTTTTCGGAAATTAAATAATTGTTTCTACTTTTGGCACAAGGCCAGCAATTACCCAGTGCATTACTGGTACTTTATTTTATCGACCCCGTAAGGATGAAAGGCAAAGTTAACCTCGGCGGGATTTGAACTCAGATTATAAAGGGCCGTAACTTTTCGGAAATTTTCGGAAATTAAATAATATCCTAATTATGAGGAAGCCAAATGTAATATTATATTATAGCTTTTCACTACTACATTAGTCCATTCTCAAACCCATCTGGAGATCATTTCCTGTTTAATAACTGTATAATTTACTGAAGTTGGGGTTTACTAATTTTATCGCACTTCTGTTGTTGTTTAGGCTCAGGCCAGTCATAACTGAGGACACCTATCATCAAAAACCTTTCAGTCATCACCATACTGACATTTAGGTGTCTTGCGAACAACATTATGTGTTTTTGACTGCTTTCTTTAGCAGGTACAGCAGCCATAAAGAAAGTTTCTCATCCCCACTTTTGATAAATATGTTAACCATTCAAATAACTTTCTAATAAATAGATTCGCAGAACCAATTAGATGTAACCAGTTCTCAGACATTTGCATCTGTCAGGATTTGACTGATACAGGACACTCAACTACCTTTAGTTCATGCATTATCCTTATTCAATAGACATGCTATAGATATTATCACAATAACTATATATTTCCCAAACCCAGTTAAAATAAAATTAAAATTACGGGATAACACTCAAAATGATGAAGTTGAGACAAGTATCATAAAATATATTATCCAGAAATCTAATTTTTTTAAACAGTTACCAATTAGCATCAGCTCTGATATATGTACCTAAGGCATATTGCCTATAAGAAATATGTCTTACATGGCCACGATATTATAAACTGTCATGACATGTATTGAGAAAGCGAACCGATTCGCAATACAAGACTGTTACTTATTCTATCGACTAATCAGTAGCGGTGAAAATCACATTCGTATCAGAACATAAATGAGTGAAAATAAATGAAATAAGGACATATTTTATATTGGTTAAATTATGATCTTACCTAGGTTAATTGTTTCAATTATGTAAGAATGGAGGAATTAGAAAGCTCTCTACACTATATTCTATTTCTTACTTTTAAACCCACTTGTACAAAATATAGCTACTCACACAGAAAGAAGGTGCCATGATTGTATTAACATATGTAGGCGATAGAGTAAACATGATACGCTGTAATTAGGATACATACTAAATTGTATAAAATATGTGCATACACTTTCAGAAATAAAAATCGAGTAGATAACAACAGAAGAAGAAGCAGAGGAAAATCCATTGGGAAAGACAGAGAAAAAGCAGCGGAAAATAGAGTGTTAAAGAGAGTGCCAAAGAGAGCAGAAGAGAGAGGGTAAAAGAGAGAGGAAAAACAGCGGAAAAAAGAAAGAAGACAGCGGAAAAGACAGGGGAAAAGAGAAAGGAAAAGAGAGTGGAAAAGCCTGCGGAAAAGACAGGGGAAAAGACAAAGGAAAAGACAACGAAAAGGAGAGCGGAAAAGACAGTGGAAAAGACAGGGAAAAAGAGAAAGGAAAAGACAGTGGAAAAGACAGGGTTAAAGACAGAGGATAAGAGAAAGGCTCAACACTTAGTTTTGTAAAACTATTATATTCTCGAAAACTAAAGAAATATTTTATTACAGTCTCTGTTATGTGACTTTTATACATAAATGATTTCCCTAAATGTCATGAATTTACGTAGATAACACCTGTAGATGATAAGGATAACCACCGAGTGAGTTCCAGAGGAATCTATATTCTGGAGGAAACGTACTGTATGATGTGATTTATGTGGACACTATGGTAGAGGACGACACGCATTTTATTTTAAAATCCTCTAAGTTCGTATTCTGTGGCGTGTTATTGCTAGACTTAAATCAAATCGTCAATACATATGAAAGATCAGCAAGGAACGGAAATTTTAACCACCTGAGTAAATTGGAATTTCGTAGTGAACTGTCTGAAGTATAAATTTAAATAACTACATACACACACACACACTCACGCACACACTAACATATATATAAACGCACGCACACGCATACACATATATATAAATACACATATATATATATATAAGTATATATATATAAATACATATATATATATATATGAAAAGAGTAAGGAACCCGACGGCTGAGCTGCGCCCATTTTCACAGCTAGATCCTAAGTAAGCCACTAGTATTAGAACGTGTGTGTGTATGTGTGTGTGTGTCTGTTTTGTGTGTTTATTTATACATTTATACAAACTAACACACTTTAAATATTTATAAGAAAATGTATGATCACGTGACAACCTGTTTCTGCTTATTTTGTGTTAGGGAGATTGTACATTAAGTGGCATGAATTTAGAGAGAGAGCGGCAGACAGATAGACAGAGAGAGGCAGACAGATAGACAGACAGAGAGAAATACAGAAATACACACACGTACAAACACACACATACAGACACACACACACAAAAACACACACTGACACACACTCACACACACACACACACACACACACACACACACACACACACACACACACACACACACACACACACACACACACACACACACACACACACACACACACACACATATATATATATATATATATATACAATGTAAATGTCAATCCAATAGTGGTTAAACTTTCAAACATTTAATTACTGCCGATCGTTTCATCCTAGCACAAGACCGCTTTCATCGGAGTTGATAACAAATAGCAAACACAAATATAATATCAAAACTTTGTCACAAGAACATTAGGAGGATACATAATGTGGGAGGGTAGATAAGCATAAGTATAAATATTTATATAAGGTAACAGAGGCAGACAAATCAAATGAAGAATAGGAGCAGATAAATTCAATACAAATTAGGAGCAGATAAATCCAATATAAATTTTAAAAAGTAAAAGAGCATTTTGTTACAGATAAATTAAGTACAGTGAAAAATATATACCATAAGTAGTTAATAAAGTTAATAAAGTTAATAAAGTTAATAAGAGAAGTCATGAAATTTAAATATAAATTTAAAAATACACCCCCCCCCAAAAAAAAAATAAATTTTAAACAATATATTTAAAAATATATTTAAACAATACATTAAAAAAAAGATTACATTACGTGTAGCATACAATCAGATGAAAGATATAAGTTACATAATTCAGTCATAAAAATAATTATTTTTCAAAATGTCCAAAGGAGCTTTTGAGAAAATAAATATATACATCAAAGTAAAAAATCCAATATAGATGGAAGTATTATCAATTAGGCACTCAAGAGCACCACATAGTTGAATAGAGGAGACAAAGTCATATGCCATCAACAGTACAACTCATCCATCTTAGCATGGAATTTTTAAAAAATAATCCTTAAAAAATAAAAAAAAGGATTAAAACAAAATAAAAATAAAGGGGAGGTAATTTATGTCAAATATTCTATATATTAGAGAGTTACTATATATTTAATAAGAAAAAGTAGAAAAATTTAGTATCTAAAAATATATCGGAATCGAATTTTTTAAATAATTATTTTCTGGTTTAATGATTGCAAAACTAAAGAACTTTAAATGAATAATAACTACATATTACAAAGAAATTATCTATATATACTAAAAGTACTTTGAATTATTAAAAAAAAGTTAATTATACTAGTATTCAATAGTTAATATTAAATGAAAAATATATGGTGTGACATAGGTTGTTATATATATATTAGCAAAAATAAATGTAAGTAAGGCATGTGAGAAAAGGTATGGTAACAATCTATATATATAAAGCTGTGGTTGTCTGTCTGTCTATCGATTTTTGGCACACATCTCCTCTTAGAATCTCTGACGGAATTGCACCGAAATTGCTATACTTGTACATTGAGCCCTAGCGAAGACATCGGAAAAAAAAATTTCAAATTGACCTACCCTATGTGACGAAATCGAATATAATGTATCGATTTTTGAGCGTAAGTGACGAGTTATTTCCCTTTGTTCTGTTTACGTTGAGCGTCTTACTGCGTGCAAAAATTAAAAAAATTACGCTGGCTTTCTCAGCGTTTAAAATGACATTAACACAATACACGAACAGTTGTCGAGCCAGCAAAATTTTGACCTGCAAAATTCATCAGTTCGAACACTAAGCTTCCGTTTTGCTTCATTTCCATTTAAAAGCCTTTTAAAACAATATTTTTACTTGAAAACAAGTCTATTTAAAGACTACGTAAAACAAGCAAATATTTCGTAAAAAAAAGCAAAAATTATATAAGTTTATTTAAAATATATGTATCTGTAAATTTCGTTAGGCGTGCAGACAGACAGTCGTGCAGACAGACTTTAAGCCAAAAAAGAAAGTTAACATTGTAACTTTAACACAGCTACTGAGCGACCCCGAGCAACGCCGGGCTTTACTGCTAGTGTATTATAAATTTGCCGAAAAGTGATGAGGTGATTATAATAAATTTTATTTGCAATAGAAAGGATCAGAGAAGGTGTGTGTGAAGAATGGTAGACAGTATATAGTAGTTAAACATATTATAAACTTTTAGGTTTAAAAGTGCAACTAAATTATTATACAGTGATAGTAATGGTACTGAAACGTGTAAGGTATAAATCTACATTGATATAAATTAGTTAATAGGTTTAAAATAGTGAAAAGAATGGAGATTAATATAAGGACAAGTGGAAATATTTCAGATTTCCTATTTAATAAATTTAGTTCAGAGTAAAGAATTGTTTCTACTTTTAACACAAGAGGAGCAATTATCCCAGTGTAATATTGGTGCTTTATTTTATCGACCCCGTAAGGATGAAAGGCAAATTTAACCATGCCGGGATTTGAACTCAGACCATAAATGGACGTAACTCTGTGCTGAAGAGTATGGCATCCGACGCTCTACCGATACTGCCAAATGATATGAGCCTATCCTCATTCCATCCATCTCTAATACTCAATCAAAATCTGTTTCTTTCTACCTAATAGTTATACTCTTTCTAGATACCCCGCCGAGGTTGACTTTGCCTTTAATCCTTACGGGGTCGATAAAATAAAGTACAAGTAATGCACTGGGTAATTACTGGCCTTGTGCCTAAAGTAGAAACAATTATTGTAATAACGGGAACCCCAATTCTATCTTTGACATAATATATTCATAGATATGTATGAATATAAGCCTGTTTATGTATGTATGTATATATGTTTATGTATATATGTGTGTGTATTCTTATATTTATATGTGTATATGTATATTCATATATGTGTGTGTATGTTCATGTCTATATATGTGTATGTATATATTCTGCATGTACGTATGTGTGGACGTGCGTATGTATGTATATGTATATTTGTATGTATATGCATGTGTGTGTGTGTGTGTGCGCGTGTATATATTTATATATATGTGTGTTTATGTACGTATGTATACGTATTGTTTGCGGTATATGTGTATATCATAGTGTATATAATTATTTATCTATATAATTTTATTTATGTGTGTATATACAATCTTTTTTAATTATATGCATTTCCATATCTCTATGTCTGCGTACATGCGAATGTAAAAAAAAAATGTTCCATGCATGTATATGTGTGTGTGTGTATGGTTATTCTCTATTATTTACTTACGAGTAGAAAAGCCACCCTGCGTGTGGTTTTCTACTAGCATGTGTAGTGTGTATATTGATATTATACGCAAATAAAATCGTAATTGACAATATATAATACATAGAAATTGAACGAAGATTGCGTTACACTGTTTTATGTAATCAGTAACGTAATCTAGATACATTAAAAAAGACGATATTATATATAAACTGCATTATGAGAAAATTAGTGACGGAAATTTAGTATGTTTATTTAAGCGATCGACACCGGAAGTGTTGATATTTCAGAAATTTTAAAGAAGTAAATCTTTAAATAAACAAAATATATTTAATGAACAGCCACGAAGTTTAGTAGATGCATTATGTAATATTCATTCATTATTTATTCAAAGTAATTCAACTTATTTTACACAGGGATAACAAAAAAATAAACCGTACGCAATCCAGCAGACCTTTCTTTATTATAGTTTAATTTTACAATGCGGTGGATTGGCAGTATCGGTAGAGGGCGGATGCCATGTATTGACGTATACAGTTACGGCCCTTGCTATTCTAAATTCAAATCTCCCCGAGGTTAACTTTGCCTTTCATCCTTACGTGGTCGATAAGATAAAGTACCAGTAATATACTGGTAATTGCTGGCCTTGTGCAAAAAGTAGAAACAATTATTTTCTTTTTACGTCTAGTCCACTCACACGTGTATGTTTATATATGTGTGTGTCTATATGTTTATGTATGTATATATATATATGTGTGTGTGTGTGTGTGAGTGCATATGTATATATATGGTGTATAATTTGTATAATTGGAAATATGTATGTATATATATATATATATATATATATATATATATATATATATATATATATATATATATATATATATATGTATATATTTATTAAAATAACAGATTAAAGTTTAAGCAAAGAATCGCTGCTTTCACCGTTAACGGGATCTTCTGCAACTAAAAAGATCAATCTGTGAACGCTGAAGTCAATATTTCGAAAACCGTTGTCCCCGAAGGAAAACAGGAAGACGATACCTTGGTTTGTGAAGACGTTCCCTGGCGATGAATAGAAAAAAGCGAAGTATGTGGAGCGATGAGAACAAATACACGCAAAGACAAAACCGCATTTATGGTATAAATGATGTTATTAAACTAATATTCTATTTAGGAAGCCGAATGATTTCCGGCTTCGGAGTTAAGAATAATTGTTTCTACGTTTGACAAAAGGTCAGCAATTACCCAGTGCATTACTGGTACTTTATTTTATCGACCCTGTAGGGATGAAAGGCAAAGTTAACCTCCGCGGCATTTGAATTGAGAATGGCAAGGGCCGTAACTCTATGCGTCAAAGCATGGCGTCCGACCCTCTACCGATACTGAATGTAAATGAATTAGTTGAACGAAAATGACGGAGATTATTAAAATCATAAAAGTTATCTATATATCTAAAACAGAGAACGTCTGTCTTTCTGTCTGCCAGTCTGTCCGATCACTAACACTCGAGAACCACCCAACCGATTATTTCCAACCTTTAGACATATAATACATATGGTCATCTGAGTGTTTTGAGCAAATAGAATTTCAAAGTTTCAATGCTCTACGGACCGCATTAGGTGATTTGGTGTACTCTCTCTTAGTCTTTCTCTTTTTAGATATATACTTAAATATAACGTTGCGCCCTCATAATATCTATCTGTATGCCTGGCTATCTGCATTACGACATTATGACGTAGCTGTGTGTGTGTGTTGGGGGGGGTATATATGTATATATACGGTATGTATATATATATATATATATAGTGTGTAACGTTTTTCGAAATATTTACTTCTGCGTTCACAGATTGATCTTTTTATTTTAGATTCAGAAGATCCCGTTATTTTAATATATATATATATATATATATATATATATATATATATATATATATATATATATATATATATATATATATATATATATATAATTATATATTGGTGTACAGATATTTTTGCATTCACAATAACAAAATATGAACAAAAGTATATTTTCGCGATAAAGTATTGATTTTCTTCGCACGGAGAAAAATCCTGGTAATGCGCGACAAATGTTTTTTTATAACCACAAAATGTAGACACCATTCCGAGGCCGAGGTAACAGATTAAAGTTTAAGCAAAGAATCGCTGCTTTCACCCTTAACGGGATCTTCTGAAACTAACAAAGTCAATCTGTAAACGCAGAAGTGGATATTTCAAGAAACGTTGCAACCGGAGCAAGACAGGAAGATGATATTTTGGTTCGTGGAAACGTTCCCTGGCAAAGAACGGGAAAAAACGAATATAATACGTCATTAATAGGAGCGGTGAAAAACAATTACGCGCAAAGTCAGAACCACGTTTATGGTATCGAGCACTCTTTGGATTTTAGTCTTCAAATTTATTATTATTACATTATATATATATATATAACAAAGGAATTGTGGTAAGGAACCAGATGGACCATAACGCACCAGAGTATCTCAATACTTAGGGTAGTAGAGTGGGAAATAGGAAAAAGTATGACCCCGACGGCAGAGCTCAAGCCGTTCGACGGCTATTTCTGGACTACATTATAATTTTTAGCCTGGTGAATAAATAGCCGAATTTGTCAAGGGGGTACTTTCTTATATGGGAAGATTGGAGGGCTGGGCGTGCCGTGGCTGATGATGCGCAGACACGCTTCAGGCTACGACATCTCCGCCTCTTCCTTGACGGTGATCAGGTATGGTCGTCGTCTGGTAGACGCGTGTTTCCCCAGCTCGTCTGCTAGCCATCTCGCCGGAAGAACGTTCGGGCCGGGGCCTATGGACAACTTCCAGAAATCCCTGGCAGGCTACCGAGCAGCTTTGCCAGTTCGGCATAAACTCTACAGGCATGGACGTGCAGTCAGTCGGACCATACAGATATGCGCGCAGGGCGACGAAACCGTCCTGCACGCACTCGTCCAGTGTCCGAGCATTGCTGATTTGTCGGTTATTTCGAACATCTGCTGCCGCATGTAGGACGGATCCGACTATCAGCTGAGTCCATCGGGGGGATTGCCCAGCCCTCTTCCTTTAGCCGGGAAGGGCAGGCAGATTGTATCTGCCTTGTGGCCCTGGCAAAAGAGATAGTATGGTGGACGCGTTTGAAAGGGCTGAACACGAGCACTTTCCTCTTCGGTAATGCCCTGATTAACTTTTTAAAATTTCATTTGAAAAGGAAAATCACGGTAGAAAGGGAAGTGCTCTCTTCGCAGCATTTTGTTGAAAGATGGGTGAGCGAGGCAAGAATGGCCCGAGTGACTATGTCGCTGTAAATTGAATGTGGAAAATTGGGAGAGGGCACTTGCCCTCGTGGTCAGGGTCAGCGTGGATGTTTTAATGGGCTTTCTACACGACGGCCCTCGGAAGTCTCCCCCCTATTGGGGAATTTTTCATTGTTTCTTTTTTGTTACATCGTCTGTTTTTGTTTTATTTTACACGCAGATATATCCATTTGTACCGACCTGTATTGTCCTGTATTGTCCTTAATGTCTTACTTTGTGTAAACACTTGTGGTTAATAAAGAAAGCATTGTTGCTTTTGCTGATATTGTTATTTTTGTTATAATTATTTTTGTTTCAGTTGCTGCTGTGGTGGTGGTGGTGTCAGTGGGGTTCGATGTAGAAGAATCCAGTGGGAGATTCCATTTTGTTATCCCGACATAATCTTTGTATTTCAGTTGTTGCTGTGGTGGTGGTGGTATATATATATATATAATGAAAAATAAAAGTTACGGGCAAAGAGAGGAATATCCATCGTCAGTTGTCTGCCAGGAATCATAGGTACTTCTTCGCGTTAGAGACAAGACACCTCAGCCTAGGGTGAACAACAACTAAATAAGTTATTGGGCTAAAAAAGGGGGGTGGGTAGAAAACATGTAAACTGACACGCTAGCTGAAGCAAAGTCAAGAGAGGAAAATATATGTATATATATACACACATATACAAAACGAGTCATTTGTTTCGTTTATTATTCAACAAAGTTAATTTTACGACAGATTAGAAGCACTCAACAGTATTTATCTGGTGTATCATTAATATTAATAATATTAATAAATGGAAAATGTCTTCATAAAACCATATTTATTTTATTATACGTATTTCAAGGGTACCAATATTTAACTACGGCTTCGTCAGTTGAAATATAATAATTGGTGTTAAGATAGGGACATATCTTCATGTGAACTTAATGTTATAAATTCAGAGAGGATAGTGAATGGGGATGTATAAATGTTCAACACTCAAGCTAATGCGGATAACGTTAAAACTGAAAAGAGCCGCTTTACTAACCATATGCAATAATAGATTATGCATAATACTATACATCTTTACTTTAAAAAATATAATTATTTTCACATTCTTAAAGTATATGTATAAAATGCATATTTATTATTGCTTCATCTATCTTACGCTCATTTATAATTCTATGTCTATATATCTATCTATATTATGAAGCTGACGGCCGTATGTATGTAACAAACCTTTCGCCAAACGGCTGCACCAAACAGCACCAAGTTTGCACCATAGAGGTAACTTTTTCCAAGTAAGAAATTGAAAATATTTTTGTCTTCTAAATTTCGTTAAAAGATTAAAGATATTTTATCGTTTATTTAAATATTCACTTCTTTGAAATGTTCAAATGTCAACACTTCCGGTTACACGACATTCCCCTCTCTTTCTTAGTCTGTCTTTTTAGATAGATACAGAGCTATAACGTCGCGCCCTTATAATATGTCTCTGTATGTCTGCAGTCTGCATTAGATACATAGCTATAACGTCGCACGCTTATAATATCTGTCTGTCTTCGCGAATCAAGGTATCGTCTTCCTGTTTCCTTAGGCTGCAACGTTTTTCGAATTACTTACTTCTGCGTTCACAGATTGATTTCACAGGCGTCCCATAGTCATTGCTACTGTCGATATACCACCCAAAAAGTCCCAACCTGGCCGCAAGATCAGATTTTCCAGAAGAAAAAATGTTACTAGAGCAACAGAGAGATTAAGCTTCGCGATTCCATCAACAAAGCTGAGGGTCAAACCCTAAAAGTGTCTGGCCTTCATCTTGGAAAACCATGCTTCTCCCATGGTCAATTGTATGTAGGAGGCTCTAGGGTGAGCTCACCAAAGAATCTCTTCATCTTTGCTCCCGAAGGCCAAACAAAAGATATTGTATACTCTGAGGTTCTAACAATGTAATTTACTTATTTTCTGTTACTTGGAATTTCCATTATGGTTGTACAAATTATCGTAAAGTGTGTTAAAAAATTGTGTTCTCTGTTCAGCCTTTATTGTTGTAACTATCAATTTTCTTTACCGTCTTGGCTGCTGAACTGGGGATCCTAAAAACTGTTGAAATCCCAAAGCGGAGCACGTTGACCACCTCCCTTCGCTGACTTGAGAGGGCGTGCGGTATCTTTGCACTGGAGTGGAGGGGGAATCCTGAAAATATAAAATCCTGGTATACCTAGCCGGACACCAGCCGGAAGGGCAAGCTAGTACTTAAATAAGATACATATTCATGCGTAATCATTTATGTAATGAATAATTATTTATTTTTTAAATAACGATATATAACAATGTCGTATACTACAATACATTATATTTATAACTACACTCATAATATTAAAATATATGCGAAAACTATATCCACTCGTATATGTAAATACATTGTATATTTCATTCACATATTATATTGTTGCAATTGCTTTAATGAATTAATAGTTTATAATTTAATGCAATACATAATAATTCTCATCTAAATATTATAAATACTTCCATATTCTTAAAATATATATTTAAAAAATAAATAAAATAAATAAGTATATTTATATCATTCTTTTTAAACCCATGTATTTATATTTGGGTGTATATATGTATATTTCTATAAATAATTCTAAAATAACTCTACAATATTTTTTTTATTTAATAGAAAAACTTAACGTCTCTTTTCAGTTTTAACTTGATCATCATGAGCATATTTCCCTTGAGTGTTGAATATTTGTACATCTCTATTCACTATCCTCACTGAACTTATAACATTGAGTTCACATGAAGATATGTCAATATCTTAACACTAATTATTATATGTTATCCGACGAAAGCGTTCTTAAATATTATTACCCTTGAAATACGTATAATAAAATAAATAAGGTTTTATAAATGTATGTTCCATTTATTAATATTTTTGATTTTAGATTTTCCTGTATTTACTGACAAGACCATGAAATCTAAAAGATCAACTATCTTTATAAAAGACCAACATACCAAAGTTTGTTTATTGATTGATATGAGCATCCCATCTGATCACAATATCGCGGCAAAAGAATTTCTCAAGCTGAGAAAATATAAAGATCTGCTAATTGATCGAAACAAAATGTGGCACCTCAAGGCCGTTTCAATACCAGTGATTGTGGGAGAACTAGGAATGATCAAGAAAATAACAGAACAGTATTTGAGAATATTCCCTGGTCTACTCTCTCTGCAAGAGGTGCAAAGGTTTGTTTTGACTGGTATTGCACTCATATTGAGAGGGCAGAATCTCTGTAAGAATAATACCCCTCCATTTGGAAAGAAGCAGAACTCAAATCAAGGTTTAAATCATCATCTTAATAATAATTGTGTCCTGGTCTAGATGGAGTTCGAAGCTACTGGGTCAAAAGATTTAGTCAAAGCCATGAACGAATAACTGAACAACTTATCATATAACTAAATGCTGACCAAGTGATACCGGAGTGACTGACAGAACGAGGGACACATTTCTGCATAGATATTTCACTAAAGGAAATGTGGTGGACAATTGCTGACCGACAACATGCCTACCTGTATGTGGAAATGATTGACTGGAATAATTGCAGAATCAATGTACGTGCATCTTGAAAGGTTATAAAGCAAATACAAGAGGAAGATTATTAGTACGTATGGATATAGGAAGTTGATAAAATAATGCAGCAGGAAATTAAAGAATAATTTATGGTGTAATAGCTGCGCAGACCTAGACTTCTTCTAAAGTCGAAACTGAATGGAAGGAATAAGATGGTAGTTATGAATGTCTAAAAGTGTTCAAAAATCCGGAAATATCATCCTTAATTTGTGCTGTTCAAGAACAAGCACTAAGAACTAACTACATTAATCATAGAGTAGACCACACAACAGAAAGTGTTAAGTGTAGAAGTTGTGGCATGAATAGAGAAAGTATGAAATATTACAAATCAATGTGCACCACTAGTTCAGAAAGAATATAAAAGATGTCAAGACAACATAGCATGGAAAGGAGATGAGCACGTTGATACAAATATGCACTTGACAGAGTAAACATTCGGTAGGAACATAACCATGAGGGTGTTATTGAAATCAATAATGCATAGTTTCTGTGTGACTTTGTGATACGGCGTGACCATGAGATTGATCAGAGAAGACCAGATATTGTATTAATTGAGAAAGAAAGCAAACAGTGTTGGATCATGTATATAGCTTGTCCAGCTGATTAAAAGTTATGCGGTAAAGAAGGAAAAAAAATGATAGATATGACAGCTATGGCGTCTGGCACAACGCCAGATGAGACAGCGAGCTTGACTGATGCCCAAGCCTCGCTGGTCAACATCGCTCGGTTCAGGCGGCTCCGGACGATTCCGTTCAGGATCCCGAGAGTGGTCCGGGTGCTGGTAGACGATGCTCTCACTTCCTCGATTGAGAGTGCCCTGGACTCCAATGAAGCCAGCGACCATTTCGCCCACTCACCCTCGGCCTCCCCAGGTCTGACGCAGACCGACAAGGGCTGCCGGCAACAGACTTTGTCAAGGCCAATGTTTTGTCCTTTGGGCAAGCGCCCATACCGAGCATGCCGAAGGACACCACACCCCCTGCTCTCGGGTGCCTCCAATCCTCCACCCTGAGGTCAGCGCCAAGAGTTTGCGTAACGGCGTCAACTCTAAACTAATCAAGGGTGATGCTTTGGCTGCAGACAGAGTGGTTGCCTCAGAGGACACTGTCCTCTAATCCAACGAGGATGTCCTGGCTGCCCTGCGACTCAAGCACCCTGAGACACCCGCTGACCTCCGCCCCATACCTCCACCCGATCACTACCTGCTCCTTCTGTCTTCCGACGCAAGTCCTTTCTAGCTAGCAGCAGCAGCAGTGGAGGTGCTGATGGTCTCCGACCTGGCTACCTCAGGAAGTTGCTATCCTCTCTCTCCGCTGACGTCGGGCGCAGTCTTCTGAGTGCAATTGTGACACTTACCATTAGGCGCCCTGGATCCACACGCCCGAGGCCTATTTTTTTCTGGCTAGCCTGACCGCTCTCAGGAAGAATGAGAGTGGCATAACCCCTGCGCTATGGGCAACATCTTCCGGAGGCTGGCTGCTGAAGTGGTCTACAGGTCCCTAACACCTGAACTAGATGAGGAGTTCAGTCTGGTGCAACTGGGTGTCGACGTGTCTGGTGGCTGTGAGGGGGCCGCACATGCAACCAGACAGTTCTTCAACAGCTGCCCACCGGAACCGCCATCCAGGGACTCCAGGCACCTCATTGTCAAGCTTGACATGAAGAATGCTTTTATCTGCAATCGCTGGGACCATCAGCTCAATGCCTATCTCAGCCGAGCCCTCTCCGGCTACCAGCTGGCCTGCATGTCATATGGAGCCCCGACCATGCTCTTTGCTGCTGATACGGTCAAAACCTCGGACACTGGGAGCCAAGAGGGTGACCCTTCGCCGCCTCCTGTTTGCCCTTGATATAGACCACATTGCCCGTAGTATTACGGTCCCTCTCAACGTTTGGTACCTGGATGATGCTACGCTGGGCGGGCCGTGGAGTCTGTCTGCCATGACTTTCAATCGGTGGTTCCTGCCCTTGGGGAATCGGCCTCCAGGTCAACTCATCCAAGTCGGAGGTGGTGAATGTCAACCATGATGCTGAGAGCTTTGCCGCCTCTCTCACGGACGTCCATTCTCCAACCGGTACAGGTGACCCCCAAAGAGGATGTCCTCATTCTCGGGTCACCGATCCACCCGCCGCCTTCTGTGCTACAGCCACGCGTCTCTCCTCGCTGATCTCGAAACTTGTATCTGAGCGGCAGCCGAGGAGATATGCAACGTCAGGTTTGATGACATTGGATGGCAACAGGTCACTTTACCTGTAAGATATGGTGGCCTTGAACTCGGTCCCCGATCTCGCTGTCTTTTCCGGCGTTTCTTTCATCAGTAACCTCATGCCGCGTCCTCGTGAGCATAGTTTCTACAAAACACAATGGAACCCTCTGTGATCAAGGAACGTGGGTCCGCCTGTGAGACGTGGGACTGGCTGGGACTCAGCCCAGTACACGTCCCTCCTCCTTCTTCCCCTTATGACGTCAAGGCCCGCAAAAGCATTTCGGATCGATCCTGTGCAGCCTGGCCCCAGACAGGCTCACGCGCCAACTCGACCAGTACCGCTTTGCCTGTTTTTGAAAGGCCTCCAAAACCCAGAGTGTTGTCTGGCTCCATGCCTTGCCCTCCTTTCTCCACTGGCACGTAGATGGATAAAGATAGCCTGCGCATCGGCGTTTCCTTGAGGCTTGGACTCCGGATCTGCAAGCCACATAAATGCTGCTGTGGATCCATCATAGATTCTTTCGGCCTCCACCCGCTTTCCTGTGCCGGCCAATTTCCACGCCATGCTGCCCTCAACGAATTCATACAGCATGGCTTGGAGGCTGCAGCCTTCGCTCCCAGCTCGAGCCGGTGGGGGTGGACCGAGGGGACAGAAAAATGCCAGACGGTATGACCATCTTCCCGTTCCGTGGTTGCAAAACACCTTGTCTGGGATGCCACTTGCAGCCACACTTTCTCCAGCCGCAACCTGGTGCTGTCTGCGACTAACTCAGGTACTAAGGGGGCCAAACTCTCCAAGTACCGGTCGCTCTCTGACAAAGGAGACATTTGGTGTCCTTGACCCTAGGTTTATCTTTCTATCCACCACCATAGGCACTGCACTGGCCAAACGCAGGTGTGCGCCTCGCGAGTTGGAATGGCTCTTCCAGCCCATCTCCCTTACCCTCCTCCGGGGAAACGCCTTCTTCGTTCAGTCCGCCGGGGCTGTGAGGAGGCTAGCACGTTGAACCCCATTTGCTCGCCATACGGATTAAGACTTATAACCTCTCTTTTTCTTTTATTTAATCTTTTACGATTAAAATGTTAGTCTTACATAATTCTGAAGTAAAAAAGATACATAATACTGAAGCAAAAAAACGCAATCAAGTTATATAGTGAAATACAACATGAGTAATCTACTGAAGTTTATCACAAAGGGTGCACACGTCGTCTCGTGACACTGAACGCTAACGATAATTCAGTTAGTATCGTCGTGAGGAACGCCACTCAGACAAAACGTTCGGAGATTTACTCACTTTCGATTTATAATTTAACTCAGCTTGCAATGTCCTGCCTTTCTATTGCTGGATTTATTATAGTATTAACATGGCAGTCAACTTTTGGTAAGATAATAACTCATTTATTATTGTATTCACTTATTGAATAATTTAAATACTTGTCAGTCCTCAAATATTTTTCTCATTTTCATTATTAGTCATGTTGTCACCTGATTCTCCAACCTAACAGTAGCGGTCCACAATAATAGTTGACGTGGATTTAATACCCGTAGTAGTCGGTCGGTATGTGTGTATGTGTGTATGTGTGTATAACTGCCCCCCTCTCTCTCCCTCCCTCTCTCTCTCTCTCTATCTCTCTCTCTCTCTCTCTCTCTCTCTCTCTCTCTCTCTCTCTCTCTCTCTATATATATATATATATATATATATATATATATAGTAATAATAATTGTTTCTACTTTTGGCACAAGGCCAGTAATTATCCCAGTGTATTACTGGTTCTTTATTTTATCTACCCCGTAAGGATGAAAGGCAAAGTTAACCTCGGCGGGATTTGAACTCAGACCATAAAGGGCCGTAACACTTTGCTGCTAAGCATGGCGCCCGACCTTCTACCGATACTGCCTATCCACCGCCTAGTTATAGTAATAATAATAAATGTGAGGACTAAAATCCAAAGAGGTCTCGGTAAAGATAAATATATATCGAATATATAAGAACCCTAGAGAAAATATTTGTTAAAATAACAAATTAAATTTTAAGCAAGAATCGCTGCTTTCAACCTTAACGGGATCTTCAGAAGATCCTGTTAAGGGTGAAAGCAGTGATACTTTGCTTAAAATTTAATCTGTTATTTTAATAAATAAATAAATAAATATATATATGTACATATATATATATATATATATATATATATATATATATATATATATATATATATATATATATATATATATATATATACTAGCAGTGGTATCCGGCGTTGCACGGGATAAAGTATTTTGGAACGCGGGCCGCCAGCAGATCTAATCGTGGAAAAAGTGTATGCATGGACAATATGTAAAGAAAATAAACCGAATATTCTGATGGCTGGATGGATAAGGCTCACGTAGGAGTTCCTGAAAATGCAAATAGCTAAACTCAATACATAACTCTAGAGAAGGTTTTGTTATTTGAACTTCCATACATATTAACAAAGACTTTCTAGTTATACATTTTCATTTGTGATTGCAGATATAATGTACATCAGACTATGTTCTATTTATCTATGAACCCATAACTCCCGATGGAGTTGTAGTGGTGCTGTATTGACATGTGGCGATTTTGTGCATATTACAACCTGGTCGAGTCCATCTTTCTTCCATTTCTGATCACAGCCTAATTTTTCTAGAGAAGGAGAGACAAAGAGAGAAAGGAAATGAGAAAGTGATATTTACGGGAAATCGACCCCAATACTAAACTTGTGCTTTTTTATTGACTTTGAAAGGAAGAAAGTCAATGGTTACCTAGGCGAAATTCGACTTCATAGGGCAAGGAACTCGAACGATTAACACAACTTTGTATCCGACGTTCTTTCAACTTTGTCAATTCGCTGCCTTTAGATTACCTGAACCGATGCATTATTGCTTTAAAATGATATGTTTTAACTGGATAAGATGGTTGTTGTTTTTCTATGGTATTGAATTTTACATGGCCTGATATAAGAATAGTCGTGTGTTAACCTTTTGCATTTAAGGAAACGAATTTAGAGCAATTAAGATTTTCCTCGATGAATCAGGAAAAAGGCAGGTTTTCACCTAATGCGGGCCGTAGGGGATCAAGAAAATGAAATGTTTTAATGTGTACAATATGCCTTGAAATTTCGGAAAAATCCGCTAGACGTAACGTCTCAAATACGCCCTAAAAAGCTAAAAAAATTAAGTTTTTCACCTAATGCCGGCCCTAGGCCATACAAAAGTTGGATTTTCTTTGCTCACAGTATGAAGAAGAGACTGACTAATACATAGTTACAATTTCAAGGAAATCGGTCTGACGTAACGCCTCAAAAAACCTCTAAAAAGCTGGGAAAAACGCAGTTTTTCACCGAATGCTAGCCCTAGGGGATCAAAAAGTTGAATTTTTCTTATGTGCATAACAGTCCCTGAAATAAACGTAATAGACATGTAAAGTATGAAAAAGATCGGTTGGGTACTTCTCGGGTTTCACACACACACACACACACACACATACACACACACACACACACACACACACACACACACACACATACACACATACACTCATACACACATACACACATACATACATACTTCCTCAGTTTTATATATATACATATATAGATTAAAATAACAGATTAAAGTTTAAGCAAAGAATCTTTGCTTTCACCCTTAACGGGATCTTCTGAAACTAAAAACATCAATCTGTGAACGCAGAAGTAAATATTTCGAAAAACGTTGCAACCGAAGGAAAACAGGAAGACGATACTTTGGTTCGTGAAGACGTTCCCTGTAATGAACGGATAATAGCGAACATAATACGTCATCAATATTCGTCAGTATGTCGTAATGCAGTCAGCCAGGCATACAGGCAGATAATATAAGAGCGCGACGAAGATGGATAACCGGCGCCTAACACCCCTTTAAAAACAGAAAATTGAAAAATAAAACCAGCAGTTAATATCTTTAGACTGCAAGGAATATATAAATGCAAGTTTGAAGTCAATCGGAGTAGAAATGTGGATTTGTATAGACTTTGCAAAAATGAGGACACACAAACACACAGACAATATCAGTTTTATATATATATACTAGCAGAAAACCACCCGGTGGGTGGTTTTCCGCTAGCAAATCTAGTGTATATACTGATATTGTTGAGATTTGGATGAGAAATGTTTTCGGCACCACATGTTCACCATCTCTCAGTTTGTCTTTTATGCATGTATAAATATATATGTTATCTATACGGTGAAATCTTTGAAACAAATATATGTTAAAACGAAAAAGGAGAAAATAAATAACTGGCGGTTAGAAAAAATATTCCTATGAAATTTTAATCATACCATTAGGTGTGAATAAGGAAATATTTTTTTATTGTCAAAACAAATGTTCAAAAGTTAAACTTCAATTTTTTTAATTATTTCCAATTTTTTCATGAAATTGAACACTGGACATTGGCTGCTGGAAATGGAAATTAAATCGTATTTAATTGTATTTAAATTTCTAAACTTATTTTATTATTTATATTTTTTCAATAAGAAATAAAAAATAACAACAACAAAAATTGAAGAAAAAAATTTAACAAATCAAACGTAGGTTATGGAACTGCGCAATCTGATTAATAAATTACCTCATCAGCAGCAACCTTCTTCAAATGGTCCTTATTATCAGCAGCAACAACCACAAATTCAATGGCAACCTTCTTCAAACCACAAATTCAATGGCAACCTTCTTCGCATGGTGTTAAGTCTGAACCGCTTCGAACTGGTTACTTCTGGCTTGTGCAAGGTGTCTCTATAGCAACCAGCGATTCCCTCGGCCTCAGTGACCAAAGTCAGTGGAGAGGGGAAGGTAATGTTTCTATAAAGGAAGGGGAAGGTAATATTTCTGTAGCACGTGTTTTAGCGTCTATTCACTCTCTCTCTCTCTCCCTCTCTCCCTCCCGCTATCCCTCTCTCGTAGTCTGTTTCTTTCTTTCACTCTCACTCTCTCTCTACGCACGTGTTTGCACTGTCGGACAGACAGACAGAGAAATTGCTGGTTATATATATAAGTAGACTAGCAGAAAACCACCCGGTGGGCGGTTTTTTGCTAGCAAATCTAGTGTATATACTGATATTGTTGCGATTTGGATGAGAAATGTTTTCGGCACCACATGTTCACCGTCTCTCGGTGTGTCTTTCATGCATGTATAAATAGATATGTTATCTATACGGTGAAATATTTGAAATAAATATATGTTAAAACGAAAAAGGAGAAAAAGAGATTAGTGACGGAAATATAAACGTTATGATACATAAACGTTATGATATAACGATGGAAATATATAAACGTTTACGATAACACGATGGAAATAGAAACGTTTATATATAATGATAAGCCGAAACACTCGTAAGCCGAAACACTCGTAAGTCGAAACACTCGTAAAGCGAAACGTATAAATAAAGATTAATGTAATGAATTTGAAAAGCATAGAGATTTGAAACTGCGTCTATTTGTTTCCTCGGCATTTTTTACAGACGGACAGACAGACAAACAAACAGAGAAATGCCCATTATATATTATAAATAGATGAATTTGAAAAGCATAGAGATTTGAAACCGCGTCTATAGGTGTGTAAATTTCAGACGGACAGACAGACAGACAAACAAACAGAGAAATGCCCATTATATATTATAAGTAGACTATCTAGTACCCGTCCTTTGGACGGGTGAAGTAGCTTTCGATGTAGCTCATTAAAGAAAACAAAGTAAATTTGAATACATAGAAGAAATACGTACTTTATGTAAACATGAAAACTTTAGGCGAAATAATTAATATGTGAGCTCGGTGTTATCCGTTATACGGTAAACATTTTTTTTACAACATTAAAAGCGCGTGATGGCTTAAACTTAAATAAATTTTAATTATGTGTGTGTAAACCAGCGTTCGAAATCGGAGACGCTGGTCGCGGAGAAAGATAACTCTTGTCATACTTAATCACGAACATTGGCAAAAATAATCCAAATTTTGATATATGTCCAAAGGCCGCAATATCGATTTTTGAAAACCTGTGCTGCTCAATTACAGGTCTTATGCTAGAAGAAGCTCTGTAAAAAAATGTCAAAGAAATAGGATATATGAACCATCATTTCAAAGAAATAGGATATATGAACCATCATTAAAAACAGATGTTGACAAACACACAGCCTGTAGTGAGAGATTGGAAGAAACCTGTGCAAAGTTTGACCCATTGTCAGTTTTATCGATTTTTTACCTAAAAAAAGCGGTTGTCAATTATTCGCAATATTGTGCCGACCTGCCCTGATAAATTTATGGTTGATTACAAAAACAAAATTGAAAATCGGCTTTGCGGATCAAAATTTGCTGCATCACAGACACAGACAGACAGACAGATATGTATATCTATTTTTGTATATCAGTTTTGTATATCTATTTTTTTTATAAAGCTTATATAATAATTTGTTGAATAATTATTATTTTTAATTAATATTTTAAAATTACCAAGAGATGAGAAGCATCAAGAGAGTAATCAAGAGAGCCAATTATCAACAGAGTCAATTACCCAGCGAGTCAATCAGCACTTTGTTTGAATTTTTTTCCTATTAATATTTTAATTAGAATTTAATTTTGTTAGCCAAAGATACCTCAATTTTTAACAAAATTAGAATTAGAAAGGTTGTTTCTCCTCGATTTCGTTTTTAAAAAAATAAGGTATTTCGTCATTTTTAGGACTCATCAGTTTGGCATAAACGATGAATACATTGTTACACTTTAGTTCCTAAAAACCTCAGGAAAGACAACATTTTTTACTACACCATTCTGGTTTTCGGGAACTAAAATCGTAACATTTGCCGGATTTGTTACCCTGCTTAGTGCAACATAGAACTGGCCGTGCGAAAAGAAATCATTCAGGCAGCTTATACCAACATGGGTAATGGTCTGCCCTTGTGATTTGTTGGAGGTCATCTCAAACGATAATTTAACAGGAAACTGTTTCCGGTAAAAATCGAATGGAACCCTCCCTTCTTCGCTGTGAAGCTCAATTCTGGGCAAATGAAACAATTGTCCCATCCGAGGGCCCACCGCTACTTCGAGTTCAAGTATTCGTGGGTGGATATTTTTTACAACGTATTGAGTACCGTTGCAATGTCCCTCGGCGGGACATATGTTTCTGAGAAGAATAACCGGAGCACCTATCTTCAGTTTCAAAAGGTGAGCCGGCATTCCAGGAAGAACTATCGAGTTAAAAGTGTCCACTGAAACATAATGCTTTCGGTGTGTTTGCTCGTGGTTACGATCAAACGAAGGGATTACTATTTCCCTACCGGGCAATCTGTCAAGAACTTGTTGATTGATCTCGTCTACATCCTTATTCGTGGGAGTAATGATTGCCTGATCGGTCACCCAATTCACATAATCATTCTCGCCCAATCTAGTTGACACAGGGTATATCCTATCTATCAATGGGTCAGGCGTGTCACCTGTCATGAGAAACTGAGGGGGAACTTCAAAGTCGTGGGAGGGCTTTAAAATCAATGGAAGCCTGATCGACCTCGTTGACCCTCATGTTTGTATTCAACTTGAAAATGTTGAAAGTATCCCACGATGGGTGATTTTTTAAAGTAGAAGCGACAATTTGTGGTCGCTCTCCATTAGGAACAACTGGGAGAACTTGTCGCCAATCGCCGGAGAGTAGCATGGTGACACCTCCGAAGGTTTTCTTGGATGGTTCCACCCCTCCGCGGACGAATCTTAGAGTTTTATCCAAAAACTCCATCAGGTCCCTACTGAACATGGTGGCCTCGTCCCAAATAATCAGGTCAAGTTTCGCAAGTTCCTTTGCGAGTTTTGATCCCTTCTGGATACTAATCGCTGTTTTATCTTGCGGATTCAAAGGCAACTTCATCCTTGAGTGCAAGGTTGTGCCGCCTTTAAGCAATAGTGCCGCAATGCCAGATGAGGCGCAAGCAGTCACCTTGTAACGCTCACTGGCAACCTTTTCTACTATTGCATTGATAAGATAAGTCTTGCCAGTTCCCCCGGGTGCATCCACGAAAAAGTCTTTTCCCGAATTCTGCCTCACCGATTCCAATACGGAGTCATAGAGCGCCCGCTGATCAGCATTCAGGGAGTTTTCAACCTCCAAAATGGACTCCGAGCTTGCTGTGCTCTCATAAGAAATCCCAATTTTCTGATTCTCGGGCACTCTAACCTCCTTGATTGGCCTTGGAAGGTTGCAAGTATCCATTTTGGTGCCGTAATTTAGCAGGTAAGCGTAAACCTGGTGCAATGCCCTATTGTGTATGATATCCACATCAGCAGTGGGGTCTGCTCGGGCTAAATCATGTGACATCCAGTCTTTGTGGTCATTCCACAATGACAGGGCGTCAGTCGGCTTCCAAAAGTGGATAAGCATTGCGAACATCCTCCGCATCATGCGAGGGCTCATCGAAATCTGAGCATCATGCAATACTAAACTGATTTCGTTGTCCGCCTCCATGAGCTTGCGGAATACTGCTGCCTCGTTGAAGGTCGGAAAAACTTGATCGCCTAGTGTTCTGAGATCGGTGTAGCACTTGGGAACTTTTGTTTTTAAAAGCAAAAGGTAGAGGGCGAAGGTTTCCTGATTACCAGCTGAGTTTGGTAAAATGTTCGGCATGCGGGATATCTGATCACCCCTGGGCATGCCGAACTCAGGATCATTCTCGCCCTGTACCCGACGCTTCCAAAACCTTTCTTGGACCATCCAGACGTAAAATTTCGGAATATCCAAGTACAAAAAATTGTTGGCCTTTTCATCTTCTCGATTGAGAGTGAAAAATTCGGTCAATTTCGTCTTGGATAGTTTTTTCAGGGTTTTTGAATCGGGTTTAGCTAACTTGGGGTCATAAAAAACTTTTTGTTTCCCTTCGAGGTGGATATCCACCTTTAGGATCGAGGGGTACATTCCGTATTGGGCCAGGCAGAGTAACCACCACATCACCTCAACGCTGGACATATACCTACCGTTAAGGTATAACCTAACCTCGTCCTTTTCCTGGTCATCCACAGCATTCTCCTGGTCATCACAGACCTTTTCCACCTCATAGTTGATGTGGTCGGCACCTTTTAGTATATATTTAAAAATATATTGAAATATAGTGACCTCGGTCACCACCTCTACGTTAATGTGGCACTGAAATATGATGCCAAGAAAAAGATTTGTGGAACAACATCCCTGCTTGTTACCACACACTTTTGTTTACCTTTCTGATGAATTTCCCCCAGTCCACCATTATTATCGGGCATTCTACGCTTGTATTTAGGGTAGTTAGCCTCGTTAAAATTGGTCGCATTGTTATAGTCCTTCGGAAACATCTTAGAGCAAGAAGATCCGTTTTGGGACTTTTTACACTGCTTCATACAAGGACACCGGGGATTAAAAACACCGCAAGGACCGTGGATCATTTTTGTAATCAAAAAATTATAGCCCAGCTTCTGGTTTTTTGGTATCCCCTGTCGGGATTTCAGCGCTAATGAGACTATCAACATCCTCCGTGGATGAAATCTTATCGGCCTCGGCCAACCAAATTAAAGCGTGGACATGTGGGAGGCCTCTTTTCTGAGATTCTATTTTGTAAGTGTATGCAACACATTTTCCAAAAATACCTCTCTTTTTGATTTTCACGTCAAAAAGAAGCCTCACACGTTCCATGAAACTCCTGCAAATTAAATCAGGCCTAAATTTTGCAGTTTCATCTTTATTATTGCGAGATAATTCTTCTATTTCAGGCAGTTTAGGATTGGAGGTCATGGTCACAAAAAGGTCTGGACATCCAAATTCTCTGACCAGTGCCACTGAATCTCGGTACAATTTTTTGTACCACTTTGGAGTCCCAGGAGTCGATTCGGACAGGACGACGCTGACTCCAACCTCTGCAGGATTTTCACAATCCTTTAGAGTGTCGACCGATTCAAACCTATATGACCCCTTAATCCTTTGCTGATGCTTAACCTGAAACTGGAAATTAATGTAATCCAGACGCATTTTCATGTCTATCGCATACTGGTGCAACAGATTACCGCTCAATATAAGAGGGTTGAAAAAATTGTCCCGGACCATTAACTAGTACTTGATATACTGCAACAAAGTTTCTTTATGGCCAGTTTCTCTTTTCGGGTTCCAACGGCTCCACCCATTCTGGCCATAATTGAAAATAAGGGGATAGCCCAGAAGTTCCTAAAACGGGCTTTGGAAGTCAACACGGACGTATCCTTCTTTGCCTGCCCGTTTTCTCACTAAAATGACCTTCCTAAGTTCCTTAATATCCTTCTCTTGGTAGAGCCCCGCTATTTCAGACACCGTAGGGAGGAGATGAGTTTTATTGGCAGGCAGACAATCCCCTAACACCAGCCTATATTCGGGCATCTGTTCGAGCATTTCGTCTCCCGTTTTGAAAGTTCTTGATAGAATATTCTCATCCGGGATGAAATCATTGAACTTAGCCTGGATATAGTTCAGAATTGTACGGTATCGAGGCTCGAACTCAAATTTTTCCCTCTCGAGTTTGTGGGTCTCCTTAACAAAGATGTGCACCTGCGCATATCTAGGTCTTTGGCCTGCTTGCGGCTCAAGTGGGACCATCGTTTGATACGAAAACCCATGAATTTTCATACTCGGCTTCACTTCACCGATTGGAAGCTCAGTACAGTGCATATTACTGAAGGCAAATCCTGTGTTAAGACACCTTGAGAATTTAGCGAACATTTTTGCATATTCGTCATTACCCTCATATAAACTGGCGATTTCCTACCCTGGGCGTTCAAATTCAGGGAGCTTAACCTTGCCATTCATGCAACACAATCCAGGAGGCTCTAAGGGCAATTTGTACGCCCCGCAATGCTCACACGGATTGTCTTTATATTTGAGGTGGATTATCTCCGAGTCGAAATCCACCTCATCTATGGGCTTAAAAGCAATACGGAAGTATTTTGGATCCTTTTTGAAGGTCCTATTGTAATAAGCCTCAGAGTGCCCAACTTTGTCCTTGTTCAATCTGATTTCCCGTTCTTCGGTAGTCTCAGATTGCCGAGTAGCATCTTTATGCTCACGGTCTTTTTCCTTCCTTATGCCTTTTGAGTCCTTAGACTCCTGACCCCTAGAACGCTGCCTATATTTTCGTTGCTTTTCAAGTCGCTTATTTCTTTGCGACTCGGTTTCAGAGGCCTTTTGAGCTTTTCTGCGTAAAGCTGTTTTCGCAGAGGCTTCGGTGCACTTATGCTGAGCCATATACTCAGCAACCAAAACTGGATCCAAAAAATATTTGGGCTTGCGTTTGGAATCTTCTGTCGGTTTTGCAGGCGGCAAAGTTTTATCAGCTGGAGGCGAAACTACCGCAGCTGGCAATACGTCTGCAGTGATTCCAGGCAATTCGTTTCCAGTTTGGGTTATTTTGGGACTTTTTTGATCTTCCTCAATTATAATTGGCTTTTTATTGCCTTTTATAGTTGGGAGTTGGGCTAAAACCGGGTTGGACAGAAAGGTTGAGGTTTTTCCATAATGATTTTCTTGGAAATTTATCATCAAGGGGTCAGATAGGTGTGCAGCCAGACCTAGTTGATTTAAATTAGAAAGAGTTTTTCTAATAGGGTCGAAAACAAAAACATTCTCATATAAAATGGGATTCACAACTTCCCTGCGATTTAAAAAATTACACTTCAAAATTTTATTGATATTATAGCAATCCCTGAAAAATTTTCTGAGCAGATTAATTTGATTCTGAGTGGGAAAACTCAAAATTTGTGGGATTAGAATTTAGAACCCATATCAAAGAATATAAAATTGCAAAAACACCACAATCAGTTCCATTAGTCTGCTGCTGCACATTTAGAACCCTGAACCTAAAAACGAAATTTTGGATCAAGGAAAAAGTTTTGAATCCATTCAGAATTCCAATATTTTTCACTGTAGCCCTGTGACCATCATCAAGGTAATATTTAATCCGATCAAAAATGTCAAAATTTTTGAAGTGAAGACCCGAATCTGCCAGCTCAAGCACAGGGAATGAGTCTGCATAACCAAACTTGAAAGTCAAGAAATGGTGACTGTCGCAAATAACGCCAACAGAGGCAGACTCATTAGAGCCAATAGAATTTTCCCAAAAATAATATGGGCTGAAGCAGAACAAAATTTTGTTTGGCAGCTCTAATTGCGCCTTAATTTTATTCAAATAATTCTATACTAACATATTCGAATACCAGGCACTATTGGAATCAACAATAGCAGCGTCCTGAGCGTCATTACAAAACACAAATTGGCGAGAATTAGTGTTTAAGGCTTGGAAGGTGGTAAAAAAATCCAAAAAATCTTCCATTCTTTTTTTTTTTAAATTATTTTTAATAATATTTAAATAACTGGCGGTTAGAAAAAAATATTCCTATGAAATTTTAATCATACCATTAGGTGTGAATAAGGAAATATTGTTTTATTGTCAAAACAAATGTTCAAAAGTTAAACTTCAATTTTTTTAATTATTTCCAATTTTTTCATGAAGTTGAACACTGGACATTGTCTGCTGGAAATGGAAATTAAATCGTATTTAATTGTATTTAAATTTCTAACCTTATTTTATTATTTATATTTTTTCAATAAGAAATAAAAAAAAACAACAAAAAAAAATTAAAGGAAAAAATGGAACAAATCAGACGTAGATTATGGAACTGCGCAATCTGATTAATAAATTACCTCATCAGCAGCAACCTTCATCAAATGGTCCTTATTATCAGCAGCAACAACCACAAATTCAATGGCAACCTTCTTCGCATGGTGTCAAGTCAGAACCGCCTCGAACTGGTTATTTCTGGCTTGTGCAAGGTGTCTCTATAGCAACCAGCGATTCCCTCGGCCTCAGTGACGAAAGTTAGTAGAGAGGGGAAGGTAATATTTCTGTAACACGTGTTTTAGTGTCTATTCACTCTCTCTCTCTCCCTCTCTCCCTCCCGATATCCCCCTCTCGTAGTATGTCTCTTTCTTTCACTCTCACACTCTCTCTACGCACGTGTTTCGACTGTCGGACAGACAGACAGAGAAATTGCTGGTTATATATATATAAGTAGACTAGCAGGAAAACCACCCGGTGGGTGGTTTTCTGCTAGCAAATCTAGTGTATATACTGATATTGTTGAGATTTGGATGAGAAATGTTTTCGGCACCACATGTTAAACGTCTCTCGGTGTGTCTTTTATGCATGTATAAATATATATGTTATCTATACGGTGAAATCTTTGAAATAAATATATGTTAAAACGAAAAAGGAGAAAATAAATAACTGGCGGCTAGAAAAAAATATTCCTATGAAATTTTAATCATACCATTAGGTGTGAATAAGGAAATATTTTTTTTATTGTCAAAACAAATGTTCAAAAGTTAAACCCTCAATTTTTTGAATTATTTCCAATTTTTTCATGAAATTGAACACTGGACATTGGCTGCTGGAAATGGAAATTAAATCGTATTTAATTGTATTTAAATTTCTAACCTTATTTTATTATTTATATTTTTTCAATAAGAAATTAAGAAAACAACAAAAAAATTGAAGAAAAAAATGGAACAAATCAAACGTAGCTTATATAACTGCGCAATCTGATTAATAAATTACCTCATCAGCAGCAACCTTCTTCAAATGGTCCTTATTATCAGCAGCAACAACCACAAATTCAATGGCAACCTTCTTCAAACCACAAATTCAATGGCAATCTTCTTCAAATGGTCCTTATTATCAGCAGCAACAACCACAAATTCAATGGCAACCTTATTCAAACCACAACTTCAATGGCAACCTTCTTCGCATGGTGTCAAGTCAGAACCGCCTCGAACTGGTTACTTCTGGCTTGTGCAAGGTGTCATTATAGCAACCAGCGATTCCCTCGGCCTCAGTGACCAAAGTCAGTGGAGAAGGGGAAGGTAATGTTTCTGTAGCACGTGTTTTAGCGTCTATTCACTCTCTCTCTCTCCCTCTGTCCCTCCCGCTATCCCCCTCTCGTAGTCTGTCTCTTTCTTTCACTCGCACTCTCTCTCTCTACGCACGTGTTTCCACTGTCAGACAGACATACAGAGAAATTGCTGGTTATATATATAAGTATATATATATATATATATATATATATATATATATATGTGTGTGTGTGTGTGTGTGTGTGTGTGTTTGTCTGTGTGTGTGTGTGTGTGTGTGTGTGTGTGTGAGTGTGTGTGTGTGTGTGTGTGTGTGTACATGTGTATACGTCGTCATCATCATCATTTCACGTCCGCTTACATCTGCAAGCAAGTGTTGCGTGGGAGAACAAATTAGTATTGAAGCGTGGCTACTGACCTATCAGACAGGCCACGGTCATATCGAGAAGTTGTTTTTCGACACAAACTGAAGGGTCCTATTCACCCTTTGTTTAGTAAGCTTTCTATGGTCGTATCCCTTTCCTACCACCAACTGCTTTGCAGCGTGTACTGATTGCTTTTATTGTGTAGATCACCAGAACTAAGTTGTGTTTTTAAACCAATTAAAGGTTTATCTCAATTCTTTTATGTATGAGAACTTCCACTCGCCAACCACTCAGGACAGGTTGAACATAAATCAAGTCTGGAGAAGGGACAATAAGGGAGGGAGATAAGTATGAAGTTATAGGTATGTGTTGGGATTTGTTTGGCAGACCAATGAGTAAGGGGTAGGTGTTGCTGATTAGTGTATGGGATGTAGTGGTGTGAGGGATGTGGTCAACATGGTGGTGATATGGGGCGTGATGGAGAGATAGGAAGCGTAGTTAGGGATGACTAAGAGTTAGGGATAGCTGATTAGCGTACGGCTAGGGGGGGTGTAGTGAAGGATGTGGTCGATAGAGATTGGAGTCGTTTAGAGAGATAGGTAAGGGATAGTTAGGGATAAGGTTTGCTAGTAGAGGTGGAGTGAACAATGGGGAGAGAAAGCAGCTACTATTGCCAATGGTGAGGTTATCTAAGGTGTCTAGTGCGTAAATGGTTCTCGAGGGTGTATGTGTAGTGGATGCCGCATTGGGGAGGACAGATGGGGGAGTAATAATAGGAGGGAGTTGGTAGTTCATGGATGGGTCAGGTCATATCTTATGATTCTGGTCGGGTCTTCATTAACACAGCATAGCGCCAGCCCATTCGATCCTTTGTCATCACAAGTTTTTTTGGTCTGCTTTTTGCTTGTGTTCCAGGCACAGCGATCGCTCTGAATTTCTTTGTTCAGCTGCTGTCTTCCATACGCATCACATATCCATACCAGAGTAATCTTCTCTCCTTTTCACATTACATCCCAATCCACTTATATAATGTTTTCTTCTCAGTTCATTTCTACTACGCCGTCCATGCACATTAGCGTTACACATTAATCGGAGCATACTGTCGTCATTTCTCTCCAGCCTTTGTAAGTCTTCCGTAGTTAAGGCACACGTTTCCCGGCCATTTAGCATTACCCTCTGCCCACAGGCATCCTACTGTCTACTCTTCACTCCGAGTGAGAAAATGTTTGTTGTTCCCAGACGTATCAGCTCTCTAAACTTCTTCCAGCATGTTCTGATCCTGGTTGTCACACTTTCAGTGTATGCTCCACACTTGTGATTTTGATCGCCTAAGTAACAAAAGCTGTTGATAATTTCTTAGGAGCTTCCCTGCAATCTAAAGGAATCTCCTTCACGTAAGTTCTTAGGAGTCCCTTCTTCTGTGCATCAGCCACATCTCTTGTGAGTTCATCGATTACACTCTGTGCACCTTATAGAACTCCTGCCCAGCCTTTTCTGGCATATCGAACACAGTCATCTCCCTGGTTGTATCACCTTCTTGTCTTCTTTCGTACTTAGCCCTTTTGCCTTTGATGCGATTAGTTTTAGACATTTCAACTCTAGGATCTTGCATGTTTCAAGTTTTGTCCCTTATACTCCTACGGATTCAGTTTCAGTACTAGGTCATCAGCATATAGTAACGCCCACGGAGTACCAGTTTTGAAATACTCAGGGAAGAACAGTGAAGAGCAGTGACAAATAGGAGTGGACTAAGGACTGAGCCTTGGTGGATTCGAAAAGCACTTCATCACTCAACTGGCTTCTAACATTTTTATACATGGCTCACACTGCTCTCACAAGACATTCATCTACATCTAGCTTCCTAAGTGTCCACCATACTACAGAGGATGGGACCCTGACAAAGGCATTCTCCCTATCTACAAAATCTAGTTACAATGGCTTACACTTTGCTAAATACCTCTCAAGCAGTTGTCGCATTATAAAGGGGGAAGCAGTGCCACTCTTCTTCTTCTTCTTCTTCTTCTTCTTCTTCTTCTTCTTCTTCTTCTTCTTCTTCTTCTTCTTCTTCTTCTTCTTCTTCTTCTTCTTCTTCTTCTTCTTCTTCTTCTTCTTCTTCTTCTTCGCCCTCATATTCCTAAGATGGTAGTGGGTGGGAGAAGAGTCTTCAACCATTCCTTCCGGTGGGTTTGTCAGAAGAAGCAACCGACTCCAAATGATCCAGCTGGATCCCCAATCTAGATGAGACGAGCTCATGGATGTTAACCAACCATCTTGCTCGGTGTCTGTATCTGGGCTTCCTACCGGTTGCGTTTGCCCGTAAAATCTATCTAGCAATTTTCCCCGAGACATTCTAAACACATGCATATAATATCGTATCTGTAATCTCTCAATTCGGAGAAGTAACTATACTTCATGGAAGGACACCTGGTCTCCAAGCTACGCACTCTACTGAATTCGAAATAATTTTTGGAGGAACCCCATTTCTAGCGCTTGTATTTAAGATCATATTTGTTTGGTCATTACACAAGATTCATGACCATCATGAGTGTTGACACGAATACTCTATTGAAGATAACTAGTTTGTATTTTTCACCTACATCCATTCTTCTGATTACCGACGGCTGAAGCTGGCGCATTACAGTACCAGCTCCTGAAAATCTTGCACTTAATTCAGCCTTATGCGTTCCATCACTTGTGAACATCGTTCCGAGATACTTGAATTTCTCCACTTGTTTCAGTGGAACTCCATTCATATATAGATTGCACGACGCAAGATTCCTTGAGACGACGAGTGTCTCAGTTTTCGCAGCATTGATTTTCCCTCCAGCCATGCAGCACTCCACATCAAACCTACAGAGTAGGTTAGATGTGGAGTGTGGATGTTTGATGTGGAGTGCGGATGTCAAACATGTTCATGTAAATAATGAACAGAATACCTGAAAGACGCATTCTTGGCAGAATCCGACACCCACATTAAATCGTTTCCATTTAGCACCATTTATCCAGTGGTAGTCCTGCCTAGCATAAATCCAAACTGCATCACATCTACTTTGATTATGTCCCGAATTTATCATGCTATAACACTTTCAATGAATTTCATGACATGGTCAATCAAGTTGAAACTTTTGTACTTTTTTCTCTAATGCATCTTAATAGTCCTTGTAGAAGGCAAGGAGCTCTCTTTTTCTTATTCGACGCTCTTTTGCCAAACTCACTCAAGAAATTTTCAGACCTCTCTATGTCGCCCTCGTGAGACCGCACCTAGAATATGGCATCCAAGCATCAAACCCATATCTCATGCGGGATATCCATCACTTGGAGAGAGTTCAACGACAAGCTGCTCGAATGGTACAGGGTATTCATGAGCTGCCCTACGAAAGCCGGCTGCAGAAGCTGAACCTCTTCTCCTTGGATCGTCGACGGCTACGAGGCGATCTCATTTGACTTACAATCTTTTCAATGGCCATTACCATCTCCCTCAAGATGTCCTATTCACTCCGGCGCTTGAAAGCGGTCTACGTGGACATGACATAAAGCTGTTTTACCGCCGCTTTCGCCTAAATAGACGGAGAGCTGCTTTATCGATCCGCATCTCTGGACCCTGGAATCGGCTTCCAGAAGAAGTAGTCAACGCGCCAACCACGCAACAATTCAAGGCGAAATTGGAGCGGAGTTGGTCAACTGTGTTTCAGACGGTGTAAATATTGCCCCTCTCCTCTCCTTACATGGCATCTGAAGCATCTATGTTTTGTTTTCTGCCAAATATATGGAATTAAATTGAATAGAAGATGACAATACATTTGCTGCTGCAGTCATTGGGTATGACAACTTTCTTGTACTACTTATTAACTATATGTCCGACTAGCACATATCCTACAATGCCGGATGCGTTTAGCCTCTCAACAAATATACCAGATGGTACAGTGGCCTTCCCCACCTTCATGTACTTAATTGCTTTATCTATCTCACTGCTGTCAACTTCTTAGCTGATCCCTTAGTCAGATCTACATGTGGTAAGCCCTTACTGTCCCATTTATTCTCTTCGTTCAGTAGTCTCTCATAAGCACTCTATGTCTCCTTCTTTTCGGCATAAGACAGGGTAAGTGTTCCACTAGCATTTAGACCATTCCACGATTTTCTCTAGCAAATTTGAGCTTCGATGTAGCTGAAGAACAAGTCGGCGTATTTCGGGCACATTCAATTTACCAAGGCTATCCCAGTAATTTGTTGTTGGTTGTTTCGGTCTATGAGTAGTTTATTCCCAGATTATTTATTGAAGGGATTCTTTCTACTTACGTCATCCACATTCAGTTTATTTGGATAATTTCTCCATTACTTTGACAGAAGTATATATATACATCCAAAACTGGAACTGACAATGCGATAATATCCTGAAATCGGTGTACCATGTCATCATGCAATGGTAGCAAATAATTGTGATATGTAATGACACCCTCATATGTGTGTATATATATTGGTAATTAGTATCAGTGCTCTGAAACTTTAATTAAAAACATTTTGAATGCCATTCGCTATGAGTTTTAAAGTAATGGCTATGTCAATTACTTAGTCTCGGCAACAGCAAATGAAAGCAAACTTCATCTTTTAAAACTATATTTTATTCACTTTTATTGGGTTTTGAAAATATGTCACTATATTTTGATAATACCACAAGCCATGTTTAACTTAAAACCGATACCGCATTGTGGCATCATTGTCATTTTGTAAATCTATTCGTCATGCACATAGTCTTTGCAATCGATTACTCTAACT
>OZ024741.1:312198431-312208431 GCA_964016885.1 Eledone cirrhosa | reverse complement strand
TATTAAGTGAAATTGTAGATTCAGTATTTTAAGGTGTAGGTGGCTTATTCTAAATGTTGGGATTGCTAGTTCGAATCATGGGGGTTTAGTTTTCACAGCATCGATGACAGATAGCGTATAAGTAAGACAATAAATCAACAATAAAATATGCATGGTAAATAGATAGAGAACATGATGAATAAAATTAGGGATAGGGTACGTTGTGATGATCATAATAATAATAATAAGAAAATAAGAAAATAACAGTTTCAAGGCGTGTACGGGTAATAAGATAATGTACTTAGAGTTAAGTTCATCTGTTAGAGGTCATGGGTGCTAATATGAGATATGTAGATCTAATTGTTTCGTCCGAGAGTATAAACAACGAGCAAAGGCTAGATTGATTTATGGGCTGACAGGATAATTGGTAGATGTTTGTAGATATTACTGGATTAAATTCAAAAAGCAAACACATCACAACAAAGTAAAACATCACAGCATACTAAAAAAAACTGAAAATATCCGATAGAACCGAACCTGTAACCCCATATAACCCCACATTTAACCTTAAGGATCCCCAAAATAATTTTGAAACATAGAATATATGTTCTTTGAAATAATGTTTTTCGTGGCACATTCTAGCACGCATGAAAAGCTTGATTGTAACCTGATCTCAATACTGGCCTCTGTCTTTAACGGGGGGTAGTAGTACACGATAAGCTTGCGTCCCTTCACCAGATGGACATAAGTAGGCTTAATAGTCAACACTTGAGGGCAGCCGACCGGGGTAGAAGATGCTAAATATTCGGTCGTCCTCAGGTCTCTGATTTTCAGCCCCAGGGATTTTGTCTATTTTATTTATTTGCTACATTTCAAATACTTGATGATGTCATCGGATTCATACTGAACCCGGTCATTGAAATGATTATAGTATAATAAACCTTTCAAAGAAGTAGGCCAGTCCAGCCTCCTATTATTTTATCATATATATATATATATATATAGTTATGTCAGGTCGCTCTTGCGTGCTACTGGTAACATGTAACCCAGTACAACCTGGCTCATGGTAGGGTCGGCGGCGACTAAACCGGCAACCCCACCAAGATAGCTTGGTGAGGAGGGTGATATTTGGACACCCTGCGGGATGAAATACAAAAGCCCGAGAAAGTGCGGACGAACTCAGCTGAGTCAAAGGCCATCTAAATAGTACTTTTTTTTTCACCTAGGAGTGAAAGGGCCTCTGTTATTGTCTCAACACCTTTCTAAGAGAGGGAAACTCTGAAAAAATAACTGCGGCTTCTGAAGCATCCGATGATGTTGATCAGTTCTCCTTTTCTGGCAATGATTTCAATGCTCAGAGAGTGGGATTGGACGAGTGAAATCCTTTTCCTAAAACTTTCAAAGCACAGGAATTGCTTGTTTAGGATCTGTTACAAGCGATTGCAATATTCTTAGCAGAGTTTGCAACCTTCATACACACACACACGCACGCACATACACACTCGAGCACCACACACACACATAGAAACACACACACACGCACACACACACACACACACACACACACACACACACACACACACACACACACACACACACACACACACACACACACACACACACACACACACACACATATATATATATATATTTATTTAAACGGTTCAAAAACGGTTCAGTACTATACGAACACACCAGACAACAACATGGCGGTAACATAGACAACATAGAAATTAAAACAATATCTAAACATAGAAATAACCCGACAGATAGACAAATCACAGAATCGAGCGAAATAGAGCTTAGAAAGCCAAAGTTAAACAGAAAAAGATTGAATGTAATAGCAACAGCAACCATACCCAAACAAACAATACTGACTTATGAGAAATATAAATAAATAAATAAATAACTAAATATATACACAAGTACAATAACAACAAACACATATAAGCACACACTAATAAACAAAGATAATATACAAATACCAAAACACATACACCCAAACGCGAACACACACCAGCCACTATATACACCCGCAACCGCATGCGCAGAGACGGAGACAAAAATGAATAACTAAATAAATAGATAAAATAAAAATGGCGTAGACAATACAATACATTGCAAGACAATAGGAGGAAAAATGATAATATAACCACTGATGATGTTATGGATGTACAACGAAAGAACTTCGTTAGACTATATATATATATTTTTATCTATATTTTTAGCCTTTGGTCAGTCAATGATAAACATTGATGGCCGAATAAATTAACTATGGAGATATAAAAGATGCAGAAGCGAAAATCAACCAAACAGTGATTGTGTTCTATTATTATTTACGGTGGATTGGCAGTATCGGTAAGGGTCGGACGCCATGCTTTGAAGCATAGAGTTACCTCCCTTTATGATCTGAGTTCAAATCCCGCCGAGGTTAACTTTGCCTTTCATCCTTACGGGGTCGATAAAATAAAGTACCAGTAATGCACTGGAATAATTGCTGGCCTTGTGCCAAAAGTAGAAACAATTATTATTTAGGGCGGCCCTTTACGATCTGAGTTCAAATCTCGCCGAGGTTGACTTTGCCTTTCATCCTTACGGGGTCGATAAAATAAAGTACCACTGATGCACTGGGTAATTGCTGATCTTGTGCCTAAAGTAGGAACAATTATTATTTAGGGCGGTATATTGGCAGTATCGGTAGAGGGTTGGACGCCATGCTTTCTAGTATAGTTACGTCCCTTTACAGTCTGAGTTCAAATCCCGCCGAGGTTAACTTTGCCTTTCCTCCTTACGGGGTCGATAAAATAAAGTACCAGTAATGTACTGGTTGATTGCTGGCCTTTGATTGCTGGCCTAATGTAGAAACAATGATTATTTCTTGCAATATTACAACAATATGACCCTCCCCAAGTATAACAATATATCCACACATCCACATCTGACCACACCACCGCTAATATTACTAAACCCCGCCCCAAGCCATCCACCCACCTTCCCCCTCACCAAACACACACGAACACACCCCATCACACATACACTCACCCATACCTACGTTCACACCGATACACGACCCACTCCACACACACACTACCACCACTGACCCCCACTCACACACCCGCATTCAACCCCTCCCCGCACCACCCGTAACACTAACACCGACTCTAACACACACATACACTCATATCCAAATAAGCACACACACACACACCAGTACATTACACTTTTTCCTACTGTCCCCACACCTTCTTCTCCCGCTCTCTTTCCCCGCTCTACCAAAACCCCCACTCATACACATCCCACTAACACCTCCACTAATATACACCCCCACACACCACCCTTTCCCTCCACCTGTCACACTTACCCTGTCCACCGCACCTCCGTACACACATACACACGTTCCACACCACTTACAGATCATCTCTATACCTGTAAGCCTCCTCACTACTATACCAGGATTTTACACCACCGGTCTATCGCTCCAGCCATCGACCATGCCACACTCCCAATCTCCAACATCCGGTCTCATAGTCCGTGGAAAAACATCCGGGAACACACACACACTAACACTTACACTATTTTCGCACCACGCAACCATACTTCCACATCACATATAAACACACACACACGTGCGTATCCTCACATAGACACACTCAGCCTCCGGACACCACACGTCCCCTCTCCCACATCCCCTCTGACTCCTCTCCATCCACACGCACACACACACCGACTTACATCCCACCCTATGTATAACTGGTTTCTCTATTACCCGAAAATGGAACCTCGTTCTTCCCCCAACTCTCACATTCACATCCACACACACACACGTACACCTACACACATACACACACCACCTTCAGCCCTCCCCGCTCTGACGCCTCGTCTCCCTTCCCCTCCTCACACCCACCGCTTCCACACACCACCACCCATACACGCTCACACCCTTTCACCACTTGTTTATTTTTTTTTTTTTTTACTCTCTATAAAAAATATCCCCCTCCCTTTTTTAATGCCTTTTCACCACTGCCCCACACACCCCCGGAACTCTCTTCCTGCCCACTTTTCTCCTGCCCGAGATGTCGTCCCCCACCCCCCACTCTCAAGCGTAAAACAAATATTAACATTTGTACTGCCTCTTCGCTTCCTCGTTGTGTTTTTGTTTTTTTTTGTTTTCTGTTTACTGTCTGAACTTTAAAATATATATATACACGCTTCCACGGCCTCTAATCCAACCTGGAGTACCCCCTTCGAACACCGGCTCAACTCCGATTTAAATCGCCATGACCAACTTCTGGATTTTTCCCAATCTCCTCTCACAAAACCTTCTCTCTTTCTGTCTGCGATTTTCTGTCCATTTTTTAAATTATTTTTCTATTTTTTATTATTTTTTATTATTTTATTTCATTTGTTTATTTTCCTCCTACCCTGCTATCTCCCTTCAGCACTCCAACTCTCTTATCTCCTATTCGCCAAAACCTGGCATTCCAGCCACATCCATTTCCTCAGCCGCTGCCTTCACCTCCACCTCATCTCCCTTGGCTTTCGACTGCACTTCCACGCCTCCCCCTCCGTTTCCCACTCCACCCTACATATCATCACCCGCACCTCACGTCTCCTCATGCACAACTCCCTCCGCTCCTCCCTCTCCACCATCTGAAACCTCGACTACACACTCCCCCCACACCCCGTACAGACGAGTTCCGCACCCGAGCGCATGTCGAGCGATTCGAGCGATGCACTAAGCTACAGGCACACTTCTACAACACCCACCGGCTCCGAACACGCCATACCCCTTTCTCACCCTGGGTCGACAACCATCTTTTAGGAGGTCGGCACCCGCGCAATTTAGCACCCTGAACACGTTCGTCGGCGCCTGCCAGAACGCAGTAAATCGCTTCGACTTCCGCCGACACTCCAAACGGCATAGGAGTACACGGGCGAACTCCTCGCTCTCCGCTTCCTCCGTAGCCGCGACGATATCTTCATCATACCGGCGGACAATGTAGGTGCGTGGTGGTGTGGCGCGCTGACCCCTACACGGCCGAAGCACTCAGGCAGCTCTGTAACCCCCTCTTCTACAGCCCTCTACCTTCTGACTCCACACGCTCTACCAACCACAAGTTTCCTCCACCATCAAACATCTCGTCTCCGCCTACCACCTCCCTACTCCCTCCTCTCTCCCAACGCTTCCCACCATATCGTCCGCACCCCCGCACCCCCACCTCATCGCCCGCACCCCCTCACCCCCACCATCTATATCCTCACCAAGATCTACAAACCCGACAACCCAGGCCGCCCCATCGTCTCCGCTTGCAACTGCCCCTAAGAACACACCTCCGCCTTTCTTGATTCCATCCTCGTCACCCCCCCCCCCCACATCTCCGACACCAACCACGCTCTTCACCTGTTCGACTCCCTCACTTTCCCACACTGCCCACACCCCACCTCTTCACCCTAGATATTAAGTCCCTATCCATCGTCATGTCCCACGCCGACGGCCTACCCGCCCTCCGGCACTACCTCAATCTTCGTCCTTCGCCCCTTCACTCTACCCCCCACCCTCCTTCGCCTCACCGAGCTGGTTCTCACCGTTAACTGATTCTCCTTCTCGGGTGAGTTTTACCAACAGGTCACTGGGGTAGCCATAGGCACAAGAATGGCCCAAACAATGCCAACCTTTTCGTTGGCCATGTTGAGGTCCAAATCTTTACCCAGTACACCGGCTCCACGCCCAAACTGTACGGTCGGTACATCGGCGACTGCATCGGAGCTACGACCCTCACCCGACGACACAGCTCGATTCCTTTCTCTCCTTCATCTGTCCCCCCCCCACACTTCACCACCTCTACCACCCACGTCAACTTCTTGGATATCTGCGTCGCCAACGAACCCTCCCACCATTCGCTCGTCACCTCCGCCTTCTTAAAACCCACCGACTCCCACTCTTACCTCGATTCACCACATACCACCCACCCACCCACACCAAACACTACATTCCCTACTCCTAACTCCTCCGGATCCGTCTCCTCTGCAGTCGAAAAGCTGACTTCGAGTCCCAGGCCCTGTCTCTAGTCAGCCATTTCATCCGGAGAGGTAACCCCTCCCGCGTCCACGCTGCTCTCGCGCGCACCCATGCTGTCTACCGCGCCACCGCCCTCACCACACGCTCCCGCACCCCTTCACCTAACAACCTCCCACCCTACCCCTCCAACGCACCATCCTCCGCCTTTTCCGACGCTTCCAGTCCAACACCTCCACCTACCCCATCTTCCCATCCCACTCCTCCCTTCCTTCAAACGCGCGCGTAATCTCCGCTCCCTCCTCGTCCGCAGCTCCCCCCCCCAGTTCTGTTCCCTTCCCCCACATCACCAACACCACCACCTCCCAGGTCCCAACGGCCGCTTTCTCTCTCTGTCCGACATGCCTTCCGCTGCACCTCCTCCATCCTACGCCGGACAAACTGGACGTCGCCTGGCGGATCGGTTCACCGAGCACATTCGAGATATTTGTCTCGGCGGGAGTTCCACCGTCGCCCGCCACTTTGCTTCCCCTGGACATTCCGCCCACCACCTCACTGACTGTGACCTGAACCAATAACATAGGACCCCCGCCACCCGCCTCACGGTCGAACAACACACAATCCTTCACCCTACAGACCTACACACCCCCGGCTAGAAATCCCCACCCCTCTTCCTTTAGCATTTGCCCCCCCCCCCACACACACACACACAACCCCTACTAACACCACTAACACACTCTCTAGTTTCACTGTCAACCCCCAACCCTTGGCTCCCCACAGCTAATAATACTAACACTCCCACCTCTCCGGCCCACCCCACGACTAATAATACTAACATCCCCACCCTCCCCCTAGCATAGGCGCACCCACACCCTCAACACACACACCCACCTGTACATATACACACGCACTCACACTATTCACACACCCTACTACCACCACTAACCCCCACCCACATATCCACATCTGACAACCCCACCACTATTATTACTAACACCCCCAACTCATCTTCCCCCTTACCCACACACACGAACACACACCAACACACATACATTCACCCACACCTACGTACACACCGAAACCCCACCCACTCCACACACACACTACCACCACTAACCCCCACTTACACATCCACATTATACCCCTCCCCTCACCACCAGTAATAGTAACACCCACTCTATCACACACACACTCATATCCAAACACGCAGACACACACCAGTACATTACACCCACCACCACCCTACACGGCTCACACCCTTTCACCACTTGTTTCTTTTTACTTTTTAATTTTTTTTACTCTATAAAAATATATTTTCCTCCTATTTCTCCCCCACCCCCCGTTTTTTAATGTCTTTCCATCACTCCCGCACACAACCTCGGAACTCTCTTCCCACTTTTCTTCTGATGAAGGGCTTATCTCCAAAACCTCGTCCCCCACCACCCCACTCTACAAGCGTGAAACTAATATTAACATTTGTACTGCCTCTTCGCTTCCACGTTTGTTTGTTTTTTGTTTTCTGTTTACTGTCTCAACCTAAAAATATATATATATATATGGGTTTTTTTGGGTCGTTTTAGAAGCTTCAAGAATGTAGATGGGTAAATATCCGGGTAACAGAATCCGGTTGTGAAGAGAGAGTTGTAAGGGAATGTAGAATGAGATGTATAGTGTGTAGAGGAACGTAAGAAAGAGCGTAAAATATAAAAATAATAACACGAGATAGAGTTACCATGGGAGAGATTTAATTGTACCTATATTTCGGATTTGCATCCATAAACTGGGGGGTTTTCCGGGCGGGGGCAGTTATCTGTCGGAGAAGAACGGTACGTGGCCTCTGCTGTCCGCTGTTTGTAACAATCCGAAATGTTGTGGGGGTAAGAGTATTAATGAGATATACTAATCCTATTTAGAGTTCAATGAATCTAGATACATAAAAGGAAATTAAAATAATTGATAGGTATACTTACAGAGTTAAAATTATATTAATTCTAATGAAAGTGATTAATAAAGAAGTAAAAAGATTTTAAAATAAAAAATATATATAGAAAAACTGAAATAGATAACATTTTATAAAAAGTAGTGTATCCATCTAAATATCCAAATATTAAAGATAATAATTATATATAATAATCCTAGGTATTAAATGTGATGAATAGGGGATGATATTAAAAGAAGTAGTAAGGTTAAATATAAAATTAGGTAAAAAGAGCTGTAAGAGGGAAATAAAATTATGAAACTCTCTGTAATAAAATTCTAAGTATAGGTTAACCAAGTTATTTTTTAAAAATTAATTATAATAATTTGTAAAATATAAGAGTTAGGTATTTATTAATTAAGTTTATAATATTTGAAGGTTTTTCTAATTTTATGATTGCATGATATAATTAATTCCTGTCGCTTATTTAATAGGATATCATAAGATTTCATGATTTCAAATAGTTCTTGGGAGCATAACCTACACTCATATCTGCTATTTTGGTAAGGGGTAGCCCTTTTGAGTACGCTCAAGGTCAGGTTGTAATCATTGTCCTTCTTTCCATAATTATTATTTGCTTCAGTCAAGGAGGTTGTATGAGCTAATGCGGCATTTTTAAAACTATGTTTGTGGGTATTAAATCTTACTTTAAATTGGTTAGATGTAGCTCCTATATAGGTTTGAGTGGAGTCCTCAGTAATAATTACACATCTGTAGACTATGTTATTTATAAGACAATTTCCCTTTAATGGGCAATTTCTTTTGATTCTACAGTTACAACCATTCGTAAATATTGTATTAGGAGAGTTGATTGTATTATCTATAGTGGTATTAGTGTTACTATTTACATTAATGTATGGTTTAGAATGGGTTGTAATTAGATTAGTATGGTTAGATAGGTTATTGGTGGGTGATAGTTTAGGGGATGTGGAGCTAATAGAGTTCTGTTTGTTTTGGAGATTATTAGTCAAAATTGGTGTGGAGTTTACGGGACCTATTATAGGTGAAGAAAAAGGTGGTTTGTTTTGGTTTAATTTAGTATTATTATGGTTGGTTTGATATGTTGGTGGTAGATTTATGTTTTTTTACACTTATATGTGTTGTAAGCGCTTATATTTTGTTGTATATTCATTGGAGTGGAGTAGGAACATTTGACAGTAGATCTATTTAAAAGTTGGTGGTATTTATTGTTTCTGTGGGAAGTTTTTCTCTAGGTTAGCAAATAATTTTTTAGGGATGTGGTCTTCAATCTGTAGATGGAATGGAGCATTATACCAAGTAACACGTCTATTACGGTTTCGACATTGTTTCTTATATTTATATGATGTATCGGGAGGTTTACTGAGAGAGTTACTATTAGTGGTTTTATTATATATAGGTTTAATTAGATTATTTGATTTAGGTGATTTAGTCTGATTATTAGGAATTATGTTATTTATGTTGTTGACAATGTTAGTCTATTAGGGTGAATGGTTTTTTGAAAGTCATTATATTTTTATGTGAGAAGAGGTAGAGAAATTAAGTTTTGGGTTAGTGTTTTTAGGTGTAGTATGAGTGACATTTAGGTGTGGATTTTTCATTTGGTGTTTGTTGGTAATATTAGGTTGTATGTTTGAAATATTATTGGCGCAACGTATATAGACTAATTTGTTCATGTGGCCGCTTCTAGCTAAAGCTTCATTATATTAATACTTTCAATAAACATACTTCATCATATCTGAAGATGGCATGTATACGTGAAGGTATGTATATCTCCTCTGATAATTTGTAATTTTTTTACATAGATTTTTAACATGATATACATACCAACACACATATATATCCCAGAAACGATCGTAAAATGATGAATTTTTCAATATAAGAAACCTGTTCTTCGATTTCATTGTTTTTATTAATATATCTATATATATATATATATATATATATATATATATATATAGGAACAAGTAAGACCCCGACAACTGAGCTCAAGCCGTTTCGACGGCTAATTCTGTACAGAGTTAGCCGTCAAAACGGCTTGAGCTCAG
>OZ024741.1:312155931-312188431 GCA_964016885.1 Eledone cirrhosa | reverse complement strand
TATTATTACAACAATATGACCCTCCCCAAGTATAACAATATTTGTTTCGACACACGTTTCATACCAAAAACCTCACAAAACAAATATATATATATATATATATAGTTTTATATATATATATATATATATATAACGGAGCATATATAAGTCTTGATAGTGACCTGAGTCAGAAACAAAGATCGTCAAGATTTTCCCACTCTTACATCTGCTGGAATCTGCTAAATGGCTCTGTTTGCATCAGTATCCATTCATAGCTGAAGACATTGAATTGTTTATTTTTATTATACACTAGCAGTAAAGCCCGGCGTTGCTCGGTGCGGCTCAGTAGGTGTGTTAAAGTTACAATGTTAAGTTCCTTTCTTGGCTTAAAAACTGTAAAGTCTACAGTGTAGACATTCATGTGGTACATTTGATTAATATTCCCTCAGCCAACAGTATGCCTTATGAAGTTAAGTAAACATAACCATAACCCAAATGTTAAAACAAAAGAAGATGCTGGGGATAAAACCTGCACTGGTAATCTATTAACAAAAATATAAAATGTAAACACTGAAACACTTGTCTCAGAGAAAAACATCAGTGGTAACCAAACTATCAGTTATTTTGAAACAAAGAAATTGGATGGACATGAAAAACAAAAGAAAAATGCGTTTTCCGAAGTCGAGGGGGCAGGCAACATTAAAGAGGTTCGTACCTGTGATAAAAAATATTGACAATGTAATAGCGTAGATGTTTAAGTATAAAATATGAAGAGCTCATAAGACCCATGGTGAGTTTGACGGATTATAGACAGCAACAGCATACGAAATGGACAGCTGCAGCAAAAGCCAAATTCACCAAAAAGAATCGCTGAAATCAACAAAACAGAAATGCTGCTTTCATTGCATCTTCACATGTAATTGAGAACGATGACGAAAGTTTACTTAGACGCACCAGAAATGCTGTTATTGCGTGTTGTCTAGGTCGGAATGCATATTGAAACAAGGAAAGAAATGACGGAAACAATCTTTGTATGTATGCGCCAAGTTGTGTGTGCCTATATATTAACAATCGAAAGCATCAATTTCAGATTCCGCTTTGATTTGCAAGCAATGCTGGTCCTAGGTGTCAATAGAATGCACTGCATCGATGTTGCATACAGGTTTCGTAGACGCCATATATTTAAGGCAGTCGGTGTAACATTGCCGTTTTGAACCAAAATATTGACCATGCAGGGGCTCCCACAGGAGCACTGACTGCAGTGTCAACTCTGGATGTCGGTGACCATGTCCAGCTAACCTCAGTCTCCTCTGTTTCACATTTGAGCTGACTTTCGGGAGGCTCTCGTACAGCTCTGAGTTTTACATCCTCAGTGTATACTGAGTAATGTTCAGAGACATCCTCAGCATTCTCGTGTAGCACCCGTCCACCATCGGCCTATTTTGTTTCGTGGGGAAATTACCGTAGTTTTTCCGATAGTTTAGATAATTCTGTGAATCACTATACCATTAATAATATAACAATAATATTAATACTAATATTATATATGTATGGATGTATGTATGCATGTATGTATGTATGTTCTTCTGGTTTTATAATTTCACAAACTTTTACCAATAGAGAGAGAGCCGGTTTCTAACAAAGACACAAGACTCTTTCATTGAAATTTACACATCAACTAGATAGATATGTATGTATGCATGTGTAGATATGGATGTTATTGTATGTGTGGATGAGGATGTTTTGAGTTGTATGAGCATGTGTATATGCTTTGCATCTGCACATGTGTATATGCAGTTATTAGATGCAACATTTTTGGAATGTTTTACATATTTTTACTGTTCCATTAATGGATTGTACTTGTAATTTCCTAACTAGTGTTCTTTCTGTTCCTATGAACCCTAGTTTCTCAAGAATTGTATCGAGGCAGTTACTAACATGCCCCAGTGCTCCAATAATCACAGGCATAAATCTGAAGGTGTAATCAGGGTGGAGTATCTGCAGATTTCTCATCAGCTCTGCATAAATATTCTCCTTTTCACTAATCTTTGATATTATATTGGCATCTGCTGGGCAGCTAATTTCCACTACTCTGCATGCTTTCTTCTCCCTGTTCCATATCATAATATCTGGTCTGTTATGCCTGCATTTTATTGGGGTTTTTATTGGAACATTCCACCAGTACTCTTTCATATTATGTACATGGATGTCTTCCACATTGCTGAAGCTATCTTTTTTACTAACTGTATTGTACAGTGTTTTGGCCGCTACATCATGCCTCGGAGGTAGATAGTACCGCGATGACATATTTGGACTGATGACATGGATGATATCCTCGATGTTCGTTCTGCAGAGTCTGCACTTGTTATCCCATCTAGGTGTTTTGCCTGCATCCCTATCTCTTTTGTGAATCTGGTATTTCGTGTTAATCTCCTGTTCTTGGATTGCAAAAGCGTATCCTTCAAAGTGGGAGCCAATACAGCGGTTGCTGGTCCAAGATAGAGTTCTTCTCCCTATCTATATTACTCACACTCAAGAGTTTCCTGGCAACATATCCATGCATGATTTTTTACTGATAAGTATGCAGTTTTTCATCCATGGATTCACTGCGATACTGCTGAGCGACTTCTCTGTGTGTGAGTTTTTGATTATCACACAGGGAATATATCTCGAGGAGTTCCTTCCCAACTCTCATGATCTTATATATTTCATGCAGATAGACTTGCTCGAGAAACGGGCTCCTACGCTTCGAAGTTCGTAGATGTTGTCGGAGAGATATGATGCGACATTCAAATGTTGTCTGGACTGATGTTAGGCCTCTGCCACCCTGCTTACGTTTCAAGTAAAGGCGGTGTATGTCAGTGTTGATGTGGAAGTTTTCTCTGTCGTTTAGTATTTTTCGAGTTCCAACATCAACTGCTCGGATTTCGTCTATCGTCCAATTGAGTATTCCAAACGTTGGTGTTAGGACAGACACAGCAAACACATTGTGAGCCACTGTTTTGTTTTGCGCAGAGAGTTCCGATCACCAGATCTTTCTTAATCGGGTGTAGTATTCCCTGGCTACGCGTTCTTTATTACAGATACCATTATAGGATATTTTCTCATCTATCCCCAGGTATCTGTAGCAGTCCTCATCACATATCGGTGAAACAGTTAGGCCATTGATGATAATGTTGCTAGATTGGGTTGTTGTTTTTCCCCACTTTACAGTCATGTGTGATAATTTATCTTGGCAAAATTCCATTCCTATATCCTTTGAGAACGTTGTAACCAAGTCAAGATTTTTCTTCATCCCATCCATGTTATTGGCATAGTGTTTCAGATCGTCCACAAAGAAATTATGGGTTAGGTTCGTATTTCTGTCCTCATGTGGGGCCAATGATGTATCCCTCACATTTCTTGAGCAGAAAGGACAAGGGGTTTAATGACAAGATGAATAATATCACAGAGAGACTGTTCTCCTGAGATATACCCCTGCAATATTTTATTTTATCAGTGACAATAGAGTCCTCCCTTTCTGTCTTTAACCTTAGGATAGTAGCCCAAGAAGAAGACAGCCTCTCTATGGCTCTGACAATAATGTCTGGGACTTTAGAAAGTTTGAGGGCCTCTATCAACCAAGAGTGGGGTACAGAATCGAAAGCTTTCCTGTAGTCCAGCCAGACTGTAGCCATATTCTTCCTAAGTTGTCGCACCTCCGACATCGCAGTTTTGTTGATTAGGAGTTGTTCAACACATCGCCAAACCCCTTTCTTTCCAGCTGCTTGTTCATCTGTGATGATATTATTTTCACAGTGATCTTGGAGGAATAGTTTCAGGCAGGCTGTATACATCTTATACATCAAGTTCTGGCATGCAATGGGTCGGTAGTTTTTTGCCAAGTGGGTGTCTTCGTTCTTGGGGACCAGTAATGTTTGTGCTAATGTCAACCATTCTGGTATACGTGTATCTCACTTAAGAACTTGTTGGTAGAGGTCAGTAAGATACCTCCGATAGAACATCAGTTTTTTGTACCAGTAGCTTGGTGTTTTTTTATCTTGGAGTTTTCCTATCACAGTCTCAATGGTACCCTCACTTATTTCGTATGTTTTTGTTGTAGTGTAGTAGCAATAGTTCTTTCAGATTTCTCTTAGCCACACTGCATCTTGGTTGAAATTCTTATTTTCATCCCATATTTTGCTCCAAAAGGAATCTATGTCTTTCTGGGATGGGGCCTCAGTGACACTTATTATTTTGCCCTTCATATCTCTATAGACTGATGTTGGTTTTGTCTGAATCTTTTATTATGCACTTGTCTCTCATCTACCTTCTTCAGGTATCGGCGTTTTTCGCTAACAGCGCTTAATTCTTGTTTGACGGTGATCAGCTTATATTGGAGATTTCTGGTTCTACTGTTACCAAACATCGTCTCTATTTTATTTTTCACTCTTTGTTGGTGAGGAGTGAGGTTTTTTATGTTTGTCTGCATAAAAGGAGCATTGTCACATATCCTATATTTTTCGTAGATCAGCAATCTTTTTTTCTATTTTAGTTATATATGAAGGTATTTATGGTGGTGTTCTGTTCTTGTTAATATCTCTGCTATCACCAAGATAATGCTTCACTGTCGTTGCTAAGGCATATAAACAGGCGTTGATTTGCCAAAATGTTGGGGTTTTTATATGTCGTAAATATTCATCCCCTATTTCGTGAATAACACGTAATATTTCATTATTTGTTTTTTTATTAAACATTGTTTTAATACGTTCAGCAAGAGAGATACATGAATTAATTTCTCTCTGGAAGATTTCTTCGAGGGAAAATTTCAATTGTTTATACTTTTGATTATTATCACAATAGTATTTTCCACAACAGTCGAGGTAGACTCGGGTGGTACACGTGGCGTCAAATTTCTTCGATTCTTATTATTATTTCTTCGATTATTATTATTATCGATAGTGTTTTCCCCAGCATTCGAGGTAGACATAGATGGTACAATTGGTGTCAAGTTTCTTACATGCATAGTTGTTTCAATGCACTGTTCGACCTGGCTGCTAGGAGGTCTAGTAGCTTGCTGGCGTAATTGTTTCGCTGTGAAATAATTTAGCACTGGGTGTATTTCGTCCCAATGTAGCTTCATTCTGTTCATATAGCCAATGGAAGGATTGTTTTTTGCCATTTTATAGCAATTAAATAAATCATTATTATGTTCGCAACTCCAAGAGAAATGCGATTTATAATTTCGGTTTCTTCTGTAGCTACAACTGAATAAAGTTTGTTTACCTTCTTTGTTATCTGTCTTCGGTACTTCCTTAATTTTGTTGTTGATGCTGTGTTCAGCCATGCTGTTTGTAGCTAATCCTTGTAAAAGGAATAATGTATTTAGTCGGATATCTCTACGAATTCGAATAAAATGTGTCTTCAGAAGATATAGTTAGAAGAATAACCAGTTATTCAACATGACTGTAGTTGTGGCATTACTGTCAGAGGTAGTATTCATCTTAAATTTAATAAATAGTCTCCCACGCCAAAATATGTGACTGATCGCGTTGAATGTATATGTATGTATGTATGTATGAACGTGTGCATGTGTGTGTGTATGTGTATGTATATGCATTTATACATATACAGTATATTATATATATATATCTATGCGTGTGTGTTTGTGGGTGTTTGTTTAAATGTAAGAATCTCGCAATTACATATCGTAGTCACTGTTAGAATATGGTAAGATTTGGAAGGATTATATATGTTATTTTATTAATGATATTGTTTGTTTCTTTCAGAATGTTTCCAACATTGCATTTAAATGAACTAAAAATCCATCTATAGAGGATCAATATAATATTCAATAAATATACAAGTTCATTTGTTTAACACAAGACCACTTTAATCTTAAAATTTGATATAATTGTATCATTGATATCTGTATGTAATTAATGATATCTTCAACATTATCATATATATTGATATTTTTAGAATGCCCATTAGGAAGGTATGGTTTTGCCTGTTCTCAGAGATGCCATTGTATCGACAATAATAACTGTGAAGCGTGGAGTGGAAGATGTTCAGATGGATGTATCGAGGTTATTTTGGTGAGAGTTGCCAAAGTGTTATATCATAAACTTGTTACCTATATACTATACGCACACAAACATACACACGCAAATATACATATAATTGTGTGTACCTGTGCGTGTATGGGGTGTGTGTGTGTGGGGGGGGGGGGTCTGAGTGTATATGTGAGTGTGTGTGTGTAAATATGATGTTTAATATATAAATCGCTTCTACTGGACTAGAATAGTTTCTTCCAAATAAATCACCAGTAAACGGCTTTCCTGATGATTACTTTTGAATGAAATAATTCTAGTACTGTAGAAGCTATGTCTATATTAAACGTGATATTTACACCCTATATTTATTTATTATTATTATACCTAAACATATCGCATATTGCTAGATATACCAAACTACACATACTCATAAGTATAAAGCTATGTTAGAACCAGCATTTTAATATTCTCTCTCTCTATGTCTCTGACTCTCTCTCTCTCTCTCTCTCTCTCTCTATATATATATATATATATATATATATATATATATCTCTCTCTCTCTCTATATATATATATATATATATATATATATATATATATATATGTGTGTGTGTGTGTGTGTGTGTGTGTGTGTATGTTTGTATGTTTGTATGTATGTATGTTTTTGTGTAAGCATTCATATATATACATTACATATAATATATATATCTATGTGTGTTTGTGTGTGTTTATTTAAATGTAAGAATGTCGCAATTACATATCGTAGTAACTGGTAGAATATGTTAATCTTTTATTATAGTTTAGATATATATATGCATGTTCTTCTGGTTTTATAATTTCACAAATATTTGCCAATAGAGAGAGAGGTGGTTTCTAACATAGTCACAAGAGTCTCTCATTGGAATTTACACAACATCAACTAGGTAGATATATCTGCATGTCTGCATGCATGCATGTGTAAATATGGGTATTATTGTATGAGTGGATGTCTATGTTTTGAGTTGTATGTGTGTGCATGTGTATACGCTTTGTATCTGTACATGCGTATATGCAGTAATTAGATACAAAGGTTTTGGAATGTTTTACATATTTTTACTGTTCCTTTAATGGATTGTACTTATAATTTCCTAACTAGTTGTGTTATTTCTGTTCCTGTGAAGCCAAGCTTCTCAAGATTTGTATTGCGGCAGTTACTAACATACCCCAGTGCCCCAATAATCAGAGGCATTCATCTGAAGGTATAATCAGGGTGGAGTATCAGCAGATTTCTCATTAGTTCTGCATTCTCCTTTTTGCTAATTTTTGATATTATATTGGCATCTGTTGGGCAGCTAACTTCCACTACTGTGCTTGCCTTCTTTTCCCTGTCCCTTATCATTATATCTGGTCTGTTATACCTGCATTTTATTGGGGTTTTTACAGGAACATTCCACCAGTACTCTTTCATATTATGTATATGTATGTCTTCCACATTGTGTGTAGTTTTTGATGTGTTTATTATCGGGGCTATCTTTTCTACGCATTGCATTGTACAGTGCTTTGGCCACTACATCATGCCTCATAGCTAGATAGTACCGCGATGACATATTTGGACAGCTGCTTATGAGATGGGTGATATTTTCGATATTAATTCTGCAGAGTCTGTACTTCTTATCACATCTAGGTGTTTTGCCTGCATCCCTATCTCTTTTCGTGTTGATTTCCTGTTCTTGGATTGCAAAAGTGTATTCTTCAAAATGGTAGCCAATATAGCGGTTATTGGTCCAAGATAGTCTACTTTGTTTATCTATATTACTCTCCTTCTGGAGCTTCCTGGCAACATATCCATTCATGATTTTTTGCTGGTAAGCATGCAAATCTTCACCCATGGATTCACTGCGATACTGCTTAGCGACTTCCCTGGGTGTGAGTTTTTGATTATCACACAGGGAATATATTTCGAGGAGATCCTTCCCAACTCTCATGATCTTATCTGTTTCATGCAGATAGACTTGCTGGAGAGACGGGCTCCTACGCTTTGAGGTTGGTAGATGTTGTCGGAGGGATATGATGCGACATTCAAATGGTGTCTGGACTGGTGTTAGGCCTCTGCCTCCCTGCTTACGTTTCAAGTAAAGGCGATCTATGTCACTATTGATGTGGAAGAGTCCAGTGTTGTTTAGTATTTTTCGAATATTTTTCGTAACATCAATTGCTCGGATTTCGTCTATTGTCCAATTGAGTACTCCAAACGTTGGTGTTAGGACAGGCACAGCAAACTCATTGTGAGCCATTGGTTTATTGTGCGCAGAGAGTTCCGATGACCATATGTTTCTTAATCGGGTGTAATATTCCCTGGTTACACGTTCCTTATTACAGATACCCTTATAGGATATGTTATCATCTATCCCCGGGTATCTGTAACAGTCCTCATCACATATCGGTGAAACAGTTAAGCCATTGATGTCAATGTTGTTAGATAGGGTTGTTGTTTTTCCATACTTTACAGTCATATATGAACATTTATCTTGACCAAACTCCATTCCTATATCCTTTGAGAACGTTGTAACCAGGTCTAGATTTTTCTTCATCCCATCTATTTTCTTGGCATACTGTTTCAGACCACCCACAAAGAAATTATGGGTTAGGCTCGTATTTCTGGCTTCCTGTGAGCAAATGATGTATCATTCATATTTCTTGAGCAGAAAAGTTAAAGGGTTTAATGAAAGGATAAATAATATCACAGAGAGACTGTCTCTTTGAAATATAATCTTTGTGATATTCTATTTTATCAGTGAAAATAGAGTCCTCCTTCTCTGTCTTAAACTATCAAATAGTAGCCCAAGAAGAAGGAGCATAATCGAAAGCTTTCCTGTAGTCCAGCCAGACTGTAGCCATATTCCTCCTAAGTTATCCCACCTCCTACATCGCAGTTTTGTTGATTAAGAATTGTACATCACACCCAAAGCCGCTTTATTTCCAGCTGCTTGTTCATCTGCGATGATGTGATTATTTTCACAGGGATCTTGGAGGAATGGGTTCAGGCAGGCTGTATACACCTTATACATCAGGTTCTGGCATGCAATGGGTCGTTGTTTTTTGCCAAGTGGGTGTATTTGTTCTTGGGGACCAGTATTGTTTGTGCTAATGCCAACCCTTCTGTTATAAGTGTATCTCCCTTGAACACTTGTATGTATGTATGTATGTATGTATGTATGTATGTATGTATAATTGTCACAAGTGTAGTGTTTGTACCAGAGTTTTCAAGTCGCTGGCTGGACTAAAAAGTCACACTCGTTCAACGCATCGGTAGGGGTTCTCCTGCATGGATATAAAGTAGTGGCCGTACTCGAAAACGAGTTGGCAGCCACCATGTATGTATGTATGTATGTATGTATGTATGTATGTATGTATGTATATATGTATGTATGTATTTATGTATGTATGTATGTATTTATGCATTTATATATATACACTATATATTATATATATATATATATATAAGTGAGTGTGTGTGTGTGTGTGTGTGTGTGTGTGTGTGTGTGTGTGTGTGTGTGTGTGCTTGTGTGTGTATGTATTTAAACGTAAGAATGTCGCAAATACATATCGTAGGAACAGTTAGAATATGGTAAGATTTGGAAGGATTATATATGTTATTTTACTCATAATATTGTTTGTTTCTTTCATAATGTTTTTTAACATTGCATTTAACTGAAATTAAAATCCATGTATATTTTCACAGAGGATCGATATAATATTCAATAAATATACAAGTTCATTTGTTTATCACAAGACCAATTTAATCTTAACATTTTGTATAAATTTGTATCATTGATATCTGTATGTAATTAATGATATCTTCAACATTATCATATATATTGATATTTTTAGAATGCCGAGTAGGAAAGTTTGGTCATGCTTGTAATGGGACATGCCATTGTATCAACAACATTAACTGTAACAAGCGAAATGGAACATGTTCAGAGGGATGTTCTGCAGGTTATATTGGTCTCGATTACCAAGAAGGTATCTCATAAAATTGTTACGTACTTACTATACACACACATACAGACCCCCCCCCCCACACACACACACGTACACATATCTACATATTTATATATATATATATATATATATATATATATATATATATATATATATATAGATAGATAGATACATTTATATATATATATCGTGTAGGCAGGTGTAAAAGTTGATCCGCTGCATAGGTCGACCCATCAAATTCTGAGGTGTAATTCAGGTGTAGGGCTATATACGCCGGTTGAGACGACACCCCAAATATAAGGCATTACCATCTCCCCAGCCGTAGATATGCTTGCCATTGTTTATTAGCATAACATATATAACATAGAAATAAACACTAAATAGTTGTAAAATAAAAATGCATGTGAGGAAAGTACAATTTGTAAAATTTAATTTTCAGTTAACAAAATGATATAAGTGAACTGTTTTATTAGTAAACAACATGCTACCACACCGTGACTTGATACTCAGTAATTTTAAAAACCTAAATATTCCTAAGTCTCTGTGAATCAACGTTACATGGGGATTTATTTTTGCTTTCGACCTGTTTTGTTTCGCAGGGGAAATTACTGTAGTTTTTCCGATAGTTTAGATAATTCAGTGAATCAGTATACCATTAATATTATAACTATAATATTAATACTAACATTATATATACCAACAGTAAAACCGCCCCACGTGCGGTTTTCTGCTAGCACGTGTAGTGTGCATATTGGTATTATACGCAAATATATATGCATATAGATATACGTAAATTGAAAAGTAAATTGACAATATCTTCTTCTTCACCCACTTATTTCTGAGAGGGTCGTGGGGGAAGAGTCCTTCTCAAACACTCCTTCCAGCGAAGCTGTCAGTAGTAAACATCTCTAACCGATCCAGCTGGATCCCAAAGCGTGACCAGCCAAGCTCATGGATGTTATCCAACTATCTTGCTCAGGTTCTACCTCTGGGTCACTTAAAAACAGTGACATACACACCTGTCTCTCTAATTTAAGAACGACAAAATCACGCGCGCGCGCATATACACACACTGTCCTATTACCACTTTAAATCTTTGACACGGCAGCATCCCCTCAATTTTGGAACCATCTGGGTTGTCCTGAATTGATGGGAATTGATGGTCTTACTCTGTGCTCCTGGTCTCGGACCAGGTGCCTTACCTGGGACGTCACAGTTAGTGACTCTTTTGCTTCTTCCCACATACTGGATGCAGTGGTAAGGGCCAAAGCTACTGCATCCGCAGCTGAACGGAACAAAACCCTAAAATACCGTGTTCTGTCAGCTAACTACATTATAGAGCCTGTGGCGTTCGAGATTTGGGTGAGTCTGGCTACTGACAGCGAAATTCTTATCTTCACTGGCGGCTCGCCAAATAGAAGTAACTGGTGATGCTCGTGAGAGCACTTGTATGTTCCAGCACCTCAGCGTCTCCATCACTTCAGGTAACGCTGCGAGCGTACTGGCCTGCCTCAAAAATTATTAGAGAGGTTTCCCAGTGCTCCTCGCTATAATGCTAATTTTTGGTCTGGTAGCGGCACGTTTGCTACTCTTTCGCCTGCATTTTGTTCTATGTGGTCTAAGATGTGTGCATTACGTGCTTGTGTAATTTTACTCTTTCTTTTTTTCCTTTCCCTTTTCTTTGTATATATTATATTGAATTGGCAGTATCGGTAGAGGGTCGGACGCCATGCTTTCCATCATAGTTACGTCCCTTTACGGTCTGAGTTCAAATCGCGCCGAGGTTAACTTTGCCTTTCATCCTTACGGTGTCGATAAAATAAAGTACCAGTAATGCACTGGGATAATTGCTGGCCTTGTGCCAAAAGTAGAAACAATTATTCAAAGGGTTGTCGATTGGCAGTGTCGGTAGAGGGTCGCATGCCATGCTTTGCAGCATAGAGTTACGGCCCTTTACGATATGTGTCCAAATCCCACCGAGGTTAACTTTCTCTTTCATCCTTACGGCGTCGATAAAATAAAGTACCAGTAATACACTGGTATAATTGCTGGCCTTGTGCCAAAAGTAGAAACAATTGTATTTGTTAGTGTTTTCGTTCTGTAAACATTATATTAAATGAGTTAAAAAAAAAGAGTTGATAAATAAGTAAAGTGTTAATGAATAAACAAAACGTTATACCTGTTTTACCCTCCCATTTCCAATTCACCGAACGCTGTTATCATGATTGTATGTGTGTGTTGGTGTAAATGTATATGTGTGAATGTGTCTGTAAATGTATGTATGTTTGTGTGAATGTATGTGTATTTGTGTGAATGCATGTGAGCGTGTATTTTTCATAAGTTTGTGTTTGCGCAATTATAATTATATACTCACAATTATTATATACTCATCATACATATAGATGTTTGAATGTGCACACTCATACGCGTCAGCATGTAGAAAATCATAATCTCTCTATCTCTCTCATCACACACTCTCTCTTTCTATATATATATGCTAGCTGAAGTGGTGGTGACGACGCTATACAGGAAGTGTAGAAATGTGAATGAAAATTTGAAAAGAAGTCAATTTTAAATTATTTATGTTTTTAGCACATAAATTATGTAATAATCATTCATTATTTATTTGTGAATTGGCAGTATCGGTAGCGAGTTGGACGCCATGCTTTGACGCATAGAGTTACTGCCCTTGCCATTCTGAGTTCAAATCCCGCCGAGGTTAACTTTGCCTTTCATCCTTACGGGGTCGATAAAATAAAGTACCAGTAATGTACTGAGTAATTGCTGGCCTTGTGCTAAAAGTAGAAACAATTATTTATTCAAAGTAATCGAACTTATTTTACTAACATGATTATAAGAAATAAACCTGTATGTAATTAATGATATCTTCAACATTATCATATATATTGATATTTTCAGAATGCCAAGTAGGAAAGTTTGGTGTTGCTTGTAATTGGACATGCCATTGTCTCAACAATAGTAACTGTGAGAAGCGATAAGGAATATGTTCAGATGGATGTTCTGGAGATTATATTGGTGACAATTGCCAAGGTATATCATACACTTGTTACGTAATTACAATAATTAATATATACACAATACATATATATATATATATGCGTGTGTAGGGGGGGGGGGTACGTGCATGCGTTTGTGTGTGTGTGTGTAAATATGATGTTTAATATATCTCATATATATTTCAGAATGCTGAAAAGGAAACTTTGGTGTTAATTGTACAAGGAAATGCCATTGTCTCGACAAATGTAACTGTGATAAGCGAAATGGAACATGTTCAGATAGATGTTCTGCAGGTTATGTTGGTGACAATTGCCAAGGTATATCAAAAATTTGTTACGTATTTACTACACACATACACACACACATACGCACACACATATATATATATATATATATATATAAATATATATATATGTGTGTGTTTGCATGCGTGTGTGTGTGTGTATGTGTGTGTGTATGTGTGTGTGTGTGTGTGTGTGTTTGTGTGTGTGTACATATGATGTTAAATTTAGAAATCGTTTCTACAGGACTAGAATAGTTTCATCCAAAGAAATCATCTGAAAACGGCTTTCCTGATGATTACATTTGAATGAAATAGTTCTAATAGTTCTATATGCATATATATATATATATATATATATATATATATATATTATATATATATATATATATATATATATATATATATATATATATATATATATATATATATATATATATATATATATATATATATATATATATATATATATATATATATATTAAAGTGTTAAACGATATTCAAAGATTATGTCAAAGAATGAGTTTTACAGTAGTTGGAAGCACTCTACGAAAAATAATTTTCCGGGGTTATTAATATTAAAATATAAATATTAATAAAATATATGTTCTTTTCATCAATTACATTTTATTATACATATTTCGGATGTACAACAGTACGTCCTCATCAGACAAAATATAATGATACATGACATTCCCTGAGATGTTAAATGGTTAAGATTACCTTGTTTAAATTTTAACCATTTAACAGGGTATGTCATGTATCATTATATTTTGTCTGATGAGGACGTACTGTTGTACATCCGAAATATGTATAATAAAATGTAATTGATCAAAAGAACATCTATTTTATTAATATTTATATTTTAATATGATATGTATATGTATATATATATATATATATATATATATATATATATATATATATATATATATATATATATATATATATATATTTATATATATTAGAAAGTGAAGTCGTTTTTTTTACAAAATGAAAAATAACCGAGGTGTCCTACACGAGTGAAAGTATAAAGAAAATAAGATGAAATCGAAAATGCAACTGGAGTCTTATTTTAAAAAAAATATATATATTTATTTGGTTCCTTTACCGGTTTCGCAGTTCCTCTGCTTTTCAAAAGTAGAGTTGAGATGGAGGGTCTGTGGTTTTTTTCACATCTGGTTGGTCTTTGAATGTTATTTGATTTATAGGGAAAAAAGTGGCTCGAAACGCCAGGTTTTTAGAGAACTAATTTGATTGGTTGGTCAATAATTATAATAAATTACGCGCCACTTCGCGTTACAAAGTTCTTCAAACAGGGGGGGGGGGGGGGGCTCAGGTTTTTTTTCCATATATGGGTGTTTGAATTTCTTTTTACTTAAAAAAAGGGTCTCACGAAGGCTTTTTTTAATAAACGTAATTTGATTGGTTATAAATGAAATTATGGCTGTCACGTGAACAACTTTTCATTAAATTTCGAGTCCTTATTTGGAAATTTATTCTGTAGCCGTTTTAGAGAATTTTATGACAAGCAAAAGATAATGGTCAAGAGAAATGGGATAGGAGAATTGTTCTGGTTCAGTGAATATGGTTAGTTCGCTGGGGTGTCAGAATTCAGATTTTCTATTGAAATAAAGAAAGTAAATATATGTATGTTTATTTGTGTGCTTGTGTGTGTGTGTGTGTGTATTGGAAGATGATTCTATTAGTAGAAATAGGGGAGGGAGTTGTGTGTGTGTATGGGGGTTATGTATGTGTGTGTTTGTGTGGGAGTATGTTAAGATGGAGCCAATATATATATTTTGTGTGTCTGTAAATATGTGTGTAGGAAAGAGATTCTATTAGTAGAAATGGGGGAGGTAGTTGTGTGTGTGTGGGTGGGTGGGGGGGGGGGGGGTTATGTGTGTGTATGGGTGTTATGTGTGTGGCAGTATGGTTAGCATGTTAAGATGAAGAGAATATATATATATTGTGTGCGTGTGTGTAGGAAAATGATTCCTTTAGTAGGAATATTTTTGAATGAACATACTTTCCTTACTTATTCGTATTTGTTCTGTTGTATTGTCAGCGGAAACGTATGTTAAGGTTTATTTAGTTCGGGTTTTTATTTTCTAAAGTAGCAGGTGTTATGTGTGTGTGTATGTGCCTGTTTGGATGGTTAGCATGTTATAGTGTTGACATATATATTCTTGAATAAACATATTTTCCTTATTTATTCGTATTTGTTCTGTTGTATTGTTAGCGCAAAGGTAAAATGGGAAAACATGGAATTTGGGTGCCTTATTACTTGCGCATATGTCTAGATGTGCGCTTAGTGGTATCTGTCTCGTGGTTGGATCTCGTAATTGTTGGCGATGAACTGTCATTCTGATTCTGAGTGTGAGGTTAGTTTGACTATATAATCTTCATTGCATCCTTTACATTTAATGGCATAAACTAGATTTTTTGATGAGCATGTGAAGTGATTTTTTACAGTAAAATGTTGTCCTGATTTAAATGTATACGTGTTGCCTTCAATGAGGTGAGTGCAGATTCCACAATTAGTGCGACCACATTTTTTGATACTTAGTTGTGGGTTTGTGGTAGGTAATTTGGCATTGGTGAATAATGTTTTCAGTGATTTCCGTTGTCTTTTGCTTTTGATTATTGTGTGTGCTTCAAGGGCTTTTTTTCATTCTTGGATCTTTTTAGTAGTGGGATGTTCTTGTGAATAGTGTTGTAAGCTTCCGTGTTGAGAAATATGATAGAATATTGGACGTACCTTGAATTTGTTTCTGTTTTCGTAATTCATCAATGCCTATTGCTTTAGCCCTTGCTATTCCATTATTTATTAGTAATGGTGGGTACTGTCTTTCGAGTAGAATTTCCTTTAATTCTTGAAGTCTTTTATTTCGCGTTTCATAATTGGAGACAATTTTGAAAATTCTTCTTGCTAGATTAAAAGGAATGTTCGTCATCGTGTGCATTGGATGGTTGGAGGTGAATAGCAGGTATTGTTTGGAATCTCTTGGTTTGTAGTGTATGTCAGTTTCAATATTTGTTTCTTTTTTTAAGATTAAGATGTCCAGAAATGGGAGTTGGTTTTGGCTGTATTCCATTGTGAATTGGATGTGGTTATTGAATCCGTTTATTAAGTTTTTGAAATCCTTAAGTTGGTCGTGTGTGTGGGACCAAAGAATGAGGCAATCCTCCAAGTAGCGTTTCCAATTCTCTGATAAATATTTGTGGAAGTTCAATCCGAATTTTGATTTGGACTGTTCATATATCTGGACTTCTAAGTATGCCATGACTAAGTTGGCATAAGTTGGAGCGGCTTTTGTACCCATCGCAGTCCCCGATATTTGCTTGTAAGTACTGCCATCGAAATAAAAAAAGTTGTTCTGTAAGATGAATTTTAATCCCTCGGTGATGAAGCCTTTTTCTATTCTATCAGGTATCTCATTGGGATATTTCTCTAGCTATAATCCTATTGCTTCTAGTCTGTATTGGTGTGGGATCGTTGTGTAGAGATTCACTACATCTAAAGACACAATAATAGTGTCGTTGTTGACATGTTTGGGGAGGTGGTTTAAGAGGTCCAGATCGTCTCTTACAAGGCTTGGTATGTGTTTCAGAATTGGTTTTAGTATGTCTATAAAGTTGCTCAGTCTGTGTGTTTCACATTGTGGGCCCGCTACAACTAGTCTTAATTTAAGGTCTGTGGGGTATTGTGTGTTCACGCAGGCTGAGGTGGATTGTTTACAGGCATCGTTAATTATTTTACACTTGTGGATCTTCGGAAGTCTGTAAAGGTTGGTGGTTTTGTATTCAAAATGTGTTAAATAATCGCGTTTCTAAGTAGTTAAGTCTTCCTGGTATCGACAAATCAGTGTGTCTAATCTGGTCATTATTTTTGATTGCTTGTAGTTTTTTACACTTTCATAGTAATTAGTATTTTGTAAGAGTGAGAACAATAGAAGTTTTATATTTTTCAGCATCCATAATGACAACAGTACTTCCCTTGTCCGCTTCCTTAATTATAATGTCCGTATTGTTTTTTTAGTTTATGGATAATCTCCCATTCCCTTCGCCTCGTGTTGGGTTTGGGTTTAGGTTGCGGTAGTTCATGGTATGGGAAAGTAGCTATGTGGTGACAAAATTTGTCCAGAACTCTGTTTCTACCTTTTGTTGGGTTGTAGCTGCTTTTATTCCTTACACTTGATTCGTCGTTATTCTCCTTGTCAAATAATTCCTCGGTTAAGACGTACTTTTCTACATAAGTGTGAGATATCGTTATTTATCTCATTGAGGTTAGAGTATTGTGGAGTTGGTGTGAATTTCAGTCCTTTGGAGAGAATTTTTACTTGTTGGGCTGAAAGGTTTGTATTTGAAAAGTTGATTATTTTCGGTTTTTCAAAATCGGTTTGTGCCACCATGTTTCGTGGGTCCTGTAGCCTTGGTCTAAAAAATGATGTTTCTGGAATGTTTTTTCAATGGTATTATTATATCTAATGGTATTTCCCCTGTTGTTGTGTGGTCTTGTATAGAAGTTTCGGTTTGTTGATAGTCCGGGTTGTAGATTTTGTTCCTTTGTGTGGGTTGGGATCTACGGTTTTGTAACAGGCTATGTGTGGGCAGGGGTCTACGGTTTTGGAATAGGTTGTGTGTGGGTTGTGATCTGTGGATCGGGTCCTGTCTTGTGTTGGGGATCTTTGGTTTTTGTTAGTAGGATTATAGTTTTATCTATGGGTTCTGGAATTATCGTTATAGTTTTGCTGGGGGTATGTTGGGCGTTTTGTTACTTTTTTTGTTATTTGTTGTGCATATTTTGTTACTTTTTTTGTTATTTGTTGTTCATGTGGTGTGTGAGTTTTAGTCTGTTTTTAAAATGGGTTACCTGTATTTTGTTCATTTTTGAAGTCCATTTCGTAGTTGTTTAACCAGGTGACGTTTTTTCCCATCGCTGGAGGGATGTTAGTTCTTCATCCTCACAGTTTTCTTTCCAAAGTTTTAAGGTTTCTTTCGTAGAGTAGGTCTTCAGAGTGCTTTGAGATTTCTGTGTCCATCTGTTGGTCGAGTGACTTGAATTTTTCTTCGTTGGAGTTGGCTCTTAATCGCAAAAGATCTATTTCTATTTTAAACTTTTCTAACGTCATCTTTTCCCTAAGTCTTTGTTGGTTTTCTGGTTCATTGGGGATGGGTTTTATTTGGAGTTTTTGGGGGTAGATGATTGGGGTAGAGTTTAGCCAATTTTCATATATGTCTGCCTTGCCATTATTTTTTAGGAGATTCCAAACGGCGAATTTGCGGGCTGCGTGCTTTTGAGTCCATATATTGATTAGCGTGTTTTTCACTGAGTGGACATCTCGTAGATTGGGTTCTAATGGTTGTTCCAGTTTTTGGAGCATTGCAGTTTCAATGGTTTCGATTAGTTTAGTTAATGCTGGAGTAATATTCGTCTCTTGGGTATTTTCTGTTTCTTCGTGGGGTCCTTTTTTTATAGATGTGTATTTTGTCCACTTTGATGGTCAAAATTGAGAGTTTAGTGGAAATCTCTTTGAGTTCATTTAAGATGTCCTGGTTCAGGGACTTATTTTTTTGTGGCATTTTCGGTCTTCGTGTGGTGGGTATGTATTAGAAAGTGAGGTTTTTTTTGGGGGGGGGGGGGTTACAAAATCAAAAATAACCGAGGTAACCTACACGAGTGAAAGTATAAAGAAAAATAGATGAAATCGAAAATGCAACTGGAGTCTTATTTTTTTTTAAATATATATATTTATTTGGTTCCTTTACCAGTTTCGCAGTTCTTATGCTTTTCAAAAGTAGAGTTGAGATGGAGGGTATATGTTTATATATATATATATATATATATATATATATATATAAGGGACCACTGTCTTGATACCCACCAGAGTAATAAACAAAAGTCGCTGAAATTTACTCGCCCTTACCTCTGTTGAAATCCGTTAGATGGCTCTTCCACATCAGCCTCCATTCATAGCTGAAGACATTCAATTGTTTATTAATATTATACACCAGACCACCGGTGACTCATTGGGTCACGTTCACTTTCAAATAGTTTTTTTACTTAAATCCTGTTCACTTAAAAATAATGTTTAAAGGATTAAAATATACACCGACATGTATATAATGTGAAATATTATATACATATGTGTGTGTGTATATGAGTGTCTGTGATCTATATACATTGGTCATAGACATGCACACAAATATTCACGCACACATATATATGTATATATACAGACACACTCACATATATATATGCACGACAACGCCACCTGCTCCATCTCCTGCGCCGTCTCCACTCCCTATCTCTATGTCCCTCTTTCAATCTACTCTCTTACAACCACTATCTCTTTCTCTCTATCTTTCACTCTATCTGTTGATGAAGGTAACCGGATATCTCGGGAGTCCGTGTACCGATTTACGCCAAACATGTTTTATTCTGTTTGTAATCCCATATCGGGGTAATTTTACTTCCGGAATAATTTCCCATTATGCAGCAATTTGGCTTTTTATGAAGGTTTGCAGGGTTATGTGACTTTCGGAGTATTTTTTCATTATGCACCGTTTTGGCTATTTATAAAGATACCTGGAAAAATCCCCTATCTCGGGAACGCATGCTTCGATTTACGCGAAACTTGTTTTATTCCATTTATATTCCCATTACAGGCTCAAGTTCCTCTCAAAGTATTTTCCAATTATGCGCCCTTTTGGCTGTATTATATTACAGACAAGGAAACAAACAATCACAGACATTTAGTATTATATTGATAGACTAGACCACCCGTGACCCGTTGGGTCACGTACACTTCAAAATATTTTTGAAAAATCACGTTCACTTAAACATGATTTTTAAATAACTAAAATATACACAGACATGTATATAATGTGAAATGAAATTGGAAGGCCCATATATATATACGTGTGTGTATGCATATATATAAATGTGTGTGTATATATATATATATTTATATGTGTATATATATATATATGTATATATATGTACGTGTGTGCGTATATATATATGGATGTATGTGATCTATATGCACTTGTCATAGACACACACACATATACACACACATAGACACACACATATGTATACACACAAACTCACATATATATACAACACCACAGGCTCTCTTTCATTCTCCTTTTCTGTCTCCTCTCCCTCTCTCTATGTCTCTCTTTCAATCTACTCTGTCACAACCACTATCTCTTTCTCTCTATCTTTCTCTCTCTTTGTTTATGAAGGGACCCGGAAAACCCCCATATCTCGGGAACTCGTGGTCCGATTTACGTGAAACCTGTTTTATTCCATTTGTATTTCCATTCCAAGGGCAATTACCATTCAATTTTTTTCCCATTATTCGCCCTTTTGGCTGCATTACATTACAGACAAGCAAGCAATCACAGACTTTTATTAATATATATATAGATAGATAACACACCAAAATACAGATACAGATATATATTATATGTATAAAATTTATACATAGCTTTATACTATAAAGCTATGATAGAGCCAACATTTTAATTTTCTAACCGTGTGGCGCAGCATACTACCCTTCCATATTTATAATTATATATAACTCATATAAAATTATAAATACTATTATTAGTGTATAAATGTATATATATAATTGGAAATTTAGTAAAATCGAATCTCTGGCGGTTTGCAAGCAAATTCGGCCTACTTATATGAAATGATGAGTTAGCAAAACACTCGATAAGGTAGGTCCTTAGAGTAATAAAATAGGTTTAAATAGCTTGACAAATCGAACATTGTGGTAGGCAAAAATCTAACACACAATAATATACCAATGTAACGATAGAACTAACAGGTTGAGAAAAATACACCTGGACAAATCAAACGATTATACGTTTAAAGTGTTTCTTTGATTCCGAAATCAAATATCAGACTTACGTGACTGGCAAGCTCGTGGTATTCATGATCGAACATATGTATATATATACATACGTACATACATTTATGTATATATACCATATATGCCCGCGCACAAGTTGATCCGGCGCATAGGTCGCCCCCTGAAATTCTGAGGTCTATTTCACGTTTAGGCCTCTATACGTCAGATAAGACGAACCCCCCCCCCAAATAGGGCATTACCATCCCCCCAGCTGTAGATATGTTTGCCGTTGATTATTTGCACACAATATAAAATTTGGAAATAAACACTAAATAGTTGTAAAATAAAAATGTATGTGAAGAAAATACAATTTGTAAAATTGATTTTACAGTTAACAAAATGATTTAACTGAACTATTTTATTAGTAAACAACATGCTACCACACCATTATGTGTTACGCGTTAATTTTAAAAACCTAAAATTTCCTTATCCTCAGTTTATCAGCATTAAATGGCGATTCATTTTTACTTTCGGCCATTTTTGTTTCGTGTGGAAATTACCATAAGTTTTCCGATAGTTTAGATAATTCTAAGACACCACTTCTAAAACACTTCAGTCGTAAATGAGTTCTAACTGACTGAGGAAATCAGCCTAGCCTAAACTTAACCAACCTATGGTAACCTACCCTCTAAGCTACGGAAAATCATTGATATTAATATAATCTCTACGTTAAACAGACTTAAACAGAAATAATTGTGATGGGCTGCTAGATTTAGGGAAAGTGGTGTACAACAAGTGTTAGCCAGCCAGTTTCACTGTTTAACAGTCAGTGGTAGAGGTTCCTATTTCATATCTATCCAAAATATCTATCCAAAACCAGGGGTCGACTTGTCCACCGATCATGAAATAGGAACCTTTACCGCTGACGGTTAAACAATGAAACAGGCTGAGTAACACTTGTACATCACTTACCATAACTCTAGCAGCCCATTACAATTGTTTCTTTTTAACGTAGAGATTATAATATTTGTCTCTACTTTTGGCACAAGGCCAGCAATTACCCAGTACATTACTGGTACTTTATTTTATCGACCCTGTAAGGATGAAAGGCGAAGTTAACCTCGGCGGGATTTGAACTCAGACCATAAAGGGCCGTAACTCTTTGCTGCAAAGCATGGAGTCCGACCCTCTACTGATACTGCCAATTCTCAATATAAATGAAACAGATCAATTCCTGTAGAAGACATTTCTATATTAAATATTTATACTCCCCTATGTATTGACTAACTTACTTACTGTGGCAACCCCCGATTGAACCCAGGATAAACGTACACACACACACACATATATATATATATATATATATATATATATATATATATATATATATATATATATATATATATATATATATATATATATATATATATATATATAATATTATATCTATATATATATGTATATATATATATATATATAAGTATGTATAGGTACATTCATATATGTATACAGACGTACAGTAGTATGTATATATATATACATACATGCAGATATATATATATATGTACGTATGGATTTACCGAACATTTATTATAATGCTCGGTTTGTTTGTAAATAAACATTCCGAATTAAGCCGTACAGTGTTTAGCAACCATCGTTGCCCTTTTGTTCAACACTGACAAAGAAACGATGTACTAGTTTCAAGCTTATTAGCTATCGTCAGCTCCGTATACCTTCCTGCCAGATGATTGAACGTCTGAAAGTATATACTTTCCTTATGCATATTAACGGCTGAGCAGCCTAATTTGCATATCGAGTGAGTTAATCGGCCGGGCCCGCCGAAAACGATAAATGGAAAAAAATGAAGCGTTTCATTTTTTACATTTATAAATATATATATATATATAAGTTTATCCCGGGTTCAAACGGGTATAGCCACAGTAAGTAACGCAGTCAATACATAGCAGGGTATAAATATTTAATATAGAAAATAGAAATGTCTTCTGCAGGACATGAACTGTTTCATTCAAGAGAAATCATCAGAAGTTTCCTGATGATGTCTCCCGAATGAAACGGTTCAAGTACTATAGAAACCATTACTACATTAAATATTTATACTCTGCTATGTATTGACTACCTTACTTACTGTGGTTACCCCCGATTGGACCCGAGGAAAACGTATCGTTTCGCACTTACAGTGCCCCTTTAACCATCACGGGCTTCCTGATAATTTCTCCCGAATGAAACAGTTCAACTCCTGTAGAAGCCATTTATTTATTAAATATATATGTATATTTATATATATATACATTTATATATAATAAGGAGTCGGACCCGACGACTGATCCCTACTTATCTCAACAGCTAGTTAGCTAGCTCCTGACTCTTGAACTAATTGTTCAAAAGGCAAAAGCTAGTCCTCGGATACTGCCTCATTATAATAGAGTCATACCCTACTACCCCAATTATCGCGTACTCTGTAGAGTAATGGTCTAACGACTTCAAACTGGTTCTATCCTGATATATATATGTTTTGAAATATATATTTGGACGGGTGTCAATTGTAATTAAAATCGGATGCTACACCATACTGCGAATAGCGATTTTTAGACACACCAGACAAATGCAACATTTGTTAATACTTCGAATAAACCCTATCGTACAGCAGATCCATGTTATTCTTCACTCATTTATTATTAGTACTCCAGGAACCACTTACCTAGGAACTGTCTTGAATCGGCCACCCGAACACCACAACTAAGTAAATTTCTTGTTGAATGAAACAACGCTGAACGTTAAAACTATACCCGATTCAGAGTACTCAGAATATCTATTTGGATTGCCTCAAACAATACCTCGTTAACTTATATAATTAGCTCCCACCAAGTTGAGCAACAACTTTAACGCCCGGCATTAACATGGAAAATCACAACATAGGCATGTCACTAAAATTTTACCTATACCTCCAAACAGGGATTATACACTCGGCATGATACAGCGCACCAATGCTTTTAAACATCGAATCCGATGGAAACCATATCATTACGACAAAGGAAACACAATTGATAATGAGGGAAACACTAAAGAGAAATACGGATTTAAATCTCGCAAAAATCCACCAAGTAACCCCCAGCTTGACGCTTTTGAACTCGACCTCATGAACATGAGAAGTAGAATTAAGTTTTAATAAACGCACTGGTCACAACAAACTGCCAGACATCAATGCACTTTTGAAAAGACTACGCCATACTGACGGAATTATAGTTAAAGCAGATAAAACATCGAACGTATACACCATGAGCCTAGACACCTACAACAGCTTTATACGCCGTGAACTACACAGAAAATACAGGAAAACCCTTGAAGTTACACTTGAGGACATCAACAACGAATCACACATAAAAAACTCCGGGAGAATATCTAAAAACTGTAGTCCACAAACCATCACCACAGCATCAAATACAAAACACAACCGCATAACAGCATCACAACCGGTTGTCCGTCGATATATGTCACAACAAAACACAAAGAGACCAGCATCCCAGTCCATCTCAAACCACAAATCGAACTATAACGAGGAGCTGGCACATAGGAAGGCCTCCAAATGTAACTACCACCTGCCGGATAAATGCCCACTACCGAATAGATGCATGGATTCCAGTATAGTATATCTGTGCACTATTAAGTCTGGCAACCATATGTCGTATTGCATAGGTTCTACGGCTGATGACTACTAAAAATGATGGTATGTGCATCGGCACTCCAGAAAGGACCGGAGGCCCAGTAACACAACGACGCTGGCCAATAAAATTTGGCAGCTTAAGGACAATAATCAAGGATATAAAATTGGCTGGTTGAAATTATCGAAGGCAGAAGCCTATATGAACGGGATGTCCCAATGCGGATTTCACAGTATAGTAAGACCGTACTAAACAGCCAAACGAACGGACAATGTTCTGTAGGCACAAAGCCGCTAGTAAATTTTCGAATTACAAACCGAGATAAACAAGTTTTGATCCAGCAACCTCTTTATCCATGTAAACAATACAACTCCCTGGATTTATAGTGTCTGCTAAATTGGCGCCAACGAACCACTTTGACACCTCCTTACCACAGTTAGCGGTTAATCACGTATGAACACAAGTTTTCTTTAACACTTCAAAAGTTACACCACCAACCAATAGAAAGCAAGAATAACCGGCACTTCGTCGGTGATTAAGTATTTTTTCTTTAAAGACACATCCTTTCAAATCCCTTTCTCAAATACAGCATCAATCATCCTTCATAGCCAAAATCACCATCAATCTTCACCTCTACCAATTAAGATTACACTTTTCAAAACACCGCCAATCTTAATTACCTATTTGTTATCATTACCTCATTGTTTTATATTTTTTGTTCTATCTTTTTATTTCATCTAATCCCACTTTATTATACTGTCACCCGTATCCTATCGTTTCATTTCATCCCATGTTATTACACTGTCCAGTTAGTTTATACCCTCACTTCTCATCTTTACTTTCAACTCTACCGGTATTTTTTATTATTTTTTATTTTGTTACTATCTCTATAATTTTTTTACTTTTTTATCAATTTCCTTATATTATCTTTTCACACCACTTTTTTTCATGTTATTATTGTTACTATGTTTTCATGCCTTTATCCTAATATCCTCCTCTTCATTATACATTTCCTTATTATTATTATTGTTATTGTTCATGTATCTATAAACACTAGCGCACTCTACCATACACACAGAATCAGAATTTTGAAAATTTGGTCGCGTGCCAATTGTAATTGAAATCGAGTGCCGCAACATACTGCGATTAGCGGTTTTTAGACACATGGGACTAATGAAACATTTGTTAATACTTCGAATAAACTTTATTGTACAGCCGATCCGTTTTATTCTTCACTCATTTATTATACATATATATATTAACATATATATATATATACATAGGAAAAGGTTCAGGACCCTTACGGCAGAGCTCAAGCCGTTTCGACGGCTATTTCTGAACTACTTGAAATAGCCGTCGAAACGGCTTGAGCTCTGCCGTCGGGTTCCTGAACCTTTTCCTATTACCCACTCTACTACCCACAGTATCGAGTACTCTGGTGCGTTATAGTCCACCTGCTTCCTTACCACACTTACTTCGTTCTCTCTCTATATATATATCTACTATATAAATTGGAAGCGGTCGGACGTTGTATATGTCGGTGTAGTCGGTTAAATGTCAAAACGGCTTGGTGGAATGGAGCGAAAATTTACACAGTTATGCAGAATGACCCGAGGAGGCATTGGGTCGACCTTCAAGCTACAAGCTTCCATGGTTACGGAGAAAATCGATGATACAGGAATTTCCTATTCAAATTGATCTGAGAAAAATTCAATGATCCAATAACTGTTTCTACTTTTGGCACAAGGCCAGCAATTACTCAGTGCATTACTGGTACTTTATTTTATCGACCCCGTAAGGATGAAAGGCAAAATTAACCTCGGCGGGATTTGAACTCAGATCGTAAAGGGACGTAACTATGCTGGAAAGCATGGCGTTCGACCCTCTACCGATACTGCCAATCCACCGCCATTCAATGATCCAATAACGAAGGGAGATAACATTTTCGTTTTTTTTAAAGAGTTTTTTCCCTTGTAATTCAGCACTATTTTTTTCTTTTAACCTTTTCCACGGAAATTTCAACGCTTGGTTATTGGATTAAAAATATTTTGATAGATATTTAGCAGCATGGATTATAAATGTTATTGAGACACGAGTAACATAATAATGATGTCAACAGCAGAAATTAGAGATGAAATGTATGTTTATTTTTGTTGTAGAACAAATAATTGTTTCTACTTTTGGCACAAGGCCAGCAATTATCTCAGTGCATTACTGCTACTTTATTTTATCAACCCCGTAAGGATGAAAGGCAAAGTTAACCTAGGCGGGATTTGAACTCAGAATGGTAAGGGCTGTAACTCTATGCATCAAAGCATGGCGTCCAACCCTCTACCGATACTGCCAATTCACCGCCCTGTTGCAGAACAAATAATTGTTTCTACTTTTGGCACAAGGCCAGCAATTACCCAGTGCATTACTGGTACTTTATTTTATCGACCCCGTAAGGATGAAAGGCAAAGTTAACCTCGGCGGGATTTGAACTCAGCATGGAAAGGGCCGTAACTCTTTGCGTTAAAGCATGGCGTCCGACTCTCTACCGATACTGCCAATACACCGAATGTTGGTTAACTTGTATGGTTGAAGTTACACATAAAAATGAGGTTACAAAAGGGAATCTGCCATTGCGCCAGAAAGCGGGCAGGCTAAGGTGCAAAATCTCACCGTCACATGAACGTGTTGCTGGTTCGAAATTCCTGGTGCGAGAGAGAGATTCTTCAAATCTTCGCGGGAAATTTCTCCCTCAGGACGCGTAGGGATACATCCTCTTCTACTGGCGCTGAATGGCTGAGCTGAGCCAAATCACGCACAGGGAATGTATGTGAGCCCGCGGAATGTAGGTCACTACATTACCCTCCTTCTAGACGGAAGTCGATACAGATTATTGAATCAGCAAGAACAAATGCTGAAAGAGCACATCAGTGAAAAAATAATTGAGCAGAAGAATGCATGCAAGAAAAAAAAATGAGGCGCCAAGGGCCGTGTTGAGCCGCTGTGTCGAATGACTAGCTGTTTTGTAGTTTATACGTGACCACCAAAGGTCTAACAGAAAACGGATAAAGTCTGACATGGGCGAAGTTGCTGTTCTTGCATTAAATGTTAATTGTAAGTGTTGTACCAGTAGCTGTGGATGAAGCTATTATGGTAGTTTACCAGTGCTCGCAAGAAGATGATGGGTAGGCGAGAAAATGTTGGCCTCCCAGATGCATTGCCGAATGTGCTAGGAAGCCAGGACAAAATGGCTGGTTGCTTTGAAAAGAAAAAAAAGCAAGCTGAATCTGTAGGTGGGTTACAGTGTAAATTCCATAATTCGGGCGAATCTTCAGAAGTGGTGGAAATGCTGACAAGTCCAGTTCTATTTGTTGTTTTCCCAGTGAATCGGGTAAGATAACAAGATAGAGCTTGTTATGGACGATGAGTGTGCAACGAGATGCGAAACTGTTTGATTTCAGCTACAACTAGCATTCTCGTGTTGCGGTGCCTGTTTGAATCCAGGTGAATTAAGCTCTATGAGTCGCTAGCATGTGACGGCACCTCAACCAGGTGAAAAGGGATCTCGCAGAATATTACGTTTGAAGAACATATACTAAGAACAACATGTTAGTAGGTGACAAAGAAATGTGTGCATATGCAGGCATGTAAAACAGCAAAGAATGTGAATGAATAAAACCCATGAGCAAGCAAATAGCAAAAGAGCACAAAACAAGTAAATGCATTTTACAAAGAAATATGTGAATGTAACAAACTGACAATTCAAAGTCAATATAAGGGAGCAGAGAAATTAATGCTCAATGATAAGTTCAAAGTTTTTCAAAGTCAAATAGTTCACACATCACCAGTGTACAGACTTTCTGAAACTAGTTCTATCTGAAAACTGAAAAAGAAGTTTGTTAATGCCACTAGGGGTTAGATCTATATTGTTTTTGAGAGTTTTCGTGGCCATTTTACCGTCCTGCCACCTTGTGTGACATAAGGTTGTGTTGCTTGTTTGTATTGCGGGAAGCCGTATCGAAAGAAAAAAAAATGTCTCCGGGCTATAATTTTGAAAATACATGTGAAAGCATAGAAGTAAACAATATGATGTGTGGTGGTTGCGTCGGTAAGGCTATGAAGCTGCCATATCACTATTCCCTGTTGTTGGTTAGTGGTTAAACAATGTTGTCGCTGCTGCTGCTGCTGCTGTTGTTGTTGTTGGTTGTAGACAGGACTTGTCGGTAGCCATTTTGAAATTTCCTCGTGGCGAAAGGTTTTTCAAATACTGCTAATTTTTTTTTTATTTTAAAAGGAATATTTTGTATTTACAATATTCCTCACGTCAGGTCACCAGTGTGGTAATAACAGTGAAGTTCAACTGAATAAAAAGGCTGCGTAAAATTCTTACGTCGGTCATCAATTTAGCAGCATGGATAATAAATGTTATTGAGAAACAAGTAACATAATTATGATGTCAACAGCACAAATTAGAGATGAAATGTATGTTTATTTTTGTTGTAGAACAAATAATGTTGGTTAACTTGTATGGTTGAAGTTACACATAAAAATGAGGTTACAAAAGGGAATCTGCCATTGCGCCGGAAGGCCGGCAGGCTAAGGTGTAAAATCTCACCGTCACATGTACGTGTTGCTGGTTCGAAGTTCCTGGTGCGAGAGAGAGATTCTTCAAATCTTTGCGGGTAATTTCTCCCTCAGGACGCGTAGGGATACATCCTCTTCTACTGGCGCTGATTGGCTGGGCTGAGCCAAATCACGCACAGAGAATGTATGTGAGCCCGCGGAATGTAGGTCACTACAGATATCTTGATTAGGGGATTTGATTTTTTGCGTGGTTTTCACTTGAGTACATTCTGTTCTCTTAATAACACGTGAGTTTTCTTCGTAACTTATTTCATTCTTAAGTTGACAATACACTTCTAAGCAGATTTCTACTGCATAAACAACACATTCAAATTAATAAAGCATACTTTGCATTTCATTAGTTTATTTAAGTTACAATACAGTTCTAAGCAGACGTCTACTGCATAAACAACATATTCTAATTAATAAAGCATACTTTGCATTTCATTACTTTATTTAACTACAATAAGCAGTTAAATGGGTTGCATTCGGCTGGTTCGGATTTCTACAAACATTTCCGTCTCTGAGATAGAACACTTAGCAGTAACTCATGCAAGACCACATGAAAATGATTGGAAATAAGAGAATTTGTTTGGCTTTCTCGATCATACTTAACATGTTCAGATAGACCATTTTGTCTTTATTTTACAAGGAAACAGCTAGCCAAAGGGAAGTCCGACTTTCACCGTCACGTCAGTATCGTGAACGCTCGATTACGAGATTTGATGTTTTGCGCGTTCTAAGCAGACTTCTACTGCATAAACAACACATTCAAATTAATAAAGCATACTTTGCATTTCATTAGTTTATTTAACTACAATAAGCAGTTGATATGGCTGTCATTCAGGTAGTTGTTTTTTCACTTCAAAATCATATTTCTGTTTTCAACCTTATTTGACAGTAAATTTATTAGGATTTCGGTTTGTTATTCTTAATATTTTTTGTTTTTCGTGTTCCATTTTTGTGATTGTTGTAGGTCTGTTGGTGGAGAAAAGAAGTTGAATTCTTATCAGTGAATCAAATCTCCCGGGTAAAACCGGGTTAAACAGCTAGTATATATATATAATGGATCGAGAGACTCCTAGTCTTCATTAAGGTCACTCCCATATAAACCCTGCGAATGATGTAGACCAGTTCTACTTTTTGGTCAAATGCATTCGAAGTTCAGAGAGTGGGATTGGCTCCGTGCAAAGCCTTTCGTCGCTTAAAATAGCTTCAAGCACAGGTATCGCTTGGTAAGTGATATCTTTTGTGTTGCATGGTATTGCTGGCGATAGGCAAGTCCCTAGTATGACTGAAAAGCCATGTCTGTGATGCACATGCTTCAGTATCAAGCGATGTCATTATTCGAAATCAAGTTGCAGCCATCATATATATATTAATAAAAGATCGGAGGCCATATTCAGTTGATTCAGGTTTATTAAACTCCGTTATACATATTTCGCTGAGGATTATCTTTTATTAATATATAGTGGTGCGGCTTGCACCATTTATGCAGGTCGTCGAGCGCTTCTTTTTATCTGGTTCAAAACCGACAGACAATAATGTGCAGTTAACCCCATACTCTAATTATATATATATGTATATATGTATATATGTATATATGTATATATAAGTATGTATACGTACATACATATATGTATACAGACGTACAGTAGTATGTTATATATATACATACATGCTCATATATATATATATATATGTACGTATGGGTTTAACGAACATTTATTATAACGTTCGGTTTGTGACGATAGCTAATAAGGTTGAAACTAGTTCATCGTTCCTTTGTCAGTGTTGAACAAAAGGGCAACGATATGTTCCAAACACTGTACGGCTTAATTTGGGCTGTTTGTTTACAAACAAACCGAACATTTTAATAAATATTCGGTAAACCCATACGTACATATATATATGTGTGCATGTATGTATATATATACATACTACTTTACGTCTGTATACATATATGTATGTACGTTATACATACTTATATTTAGGTATCAGCCGTACTAAGAGTGAGAAATGTAATTTTATTTCATTCTTTTCCATTTACCGTTTTCGGTACGCCCGGCCGACTAACACACTCGATATGCAAATTAGGCTGCTCGGCCGTTAATATGCACAAGGAAAGTATATACTTTCAAACCTTCAATCATCTGACAGGAAGGTATACGGTACTGACGAAGGCTAATAAGTTTGAAACTAGTTCATCATTCCTTTGTCAGTGTTGAACAAAAGGACAACGATGGTTGCGGAACACAGTAGGGCTTAATGCCATTACTACTATATATAGTAGCCATGCCTGTATATTCTTTTCATTCTCACAAGCTCCGATGAATTGACTGGTAATAACTTTGTATTGGTAATCGAATAACGTGAAAATAAGCGGGTAGCGATCTCTAGACCTACCAGTTCAGAGAAACAATTGTCAGCAATGAGATTAAAAACCTTTTTTGTATAGAATACCGTGTCACTCTTCTTTCCTGATTTATCATTACTCCAAGTGTTTACAACATAGGAATTACAGCGTACCTCGCAGCATCACTATGGAAAACGCTTTGTTGAGAGTCAAACTTAGCCAAGCGTTGATATCATCCACTACCCGGAGTACCATAACTGGACTACACCTAAGTAGACTACCTATAAACAATAATTGTTACCCCGTATATATATATATATATATATATATACATTACATACACACACACATTCAAATACATGTATATATATAATATATATATATATATACACAAACACACATATATATATATATACACACACATATATACTATATATATATATATATATATATATATATATATATATATATATATACTATATATATATATATATATATATATATACTACACATATATACATACATATACATATATATATATAGAGAGAGAGATATATATACATACATATATACACATATACATGTGTATACATATACATGCGTATACACACACACATATATATATATATATATATGCAAACATACATGTATACACACTTACATATACATATATGCATACACACATA